>ML797411.1:38584-116797 GCA_009831015.1 Picea engelmannii
GTTCATGTAACATCAGACACAAACTAGAAAGAAACAGGCCAAGCGTGTCATATTAATGAGAATAACGACAACAGTACTTACAATCGTAGATGCGAATGCGACAGCTTCGTCAAGTCCTCTTCGTCTAACCCTTGCCTGAAAGAACCACAACCTGGATAACAACAACTTCACTGATCACTCTCCTTTGGCTGACTGTCAGTTTCCTCCAAGATCATAAGTTTCATATGTTCAATTCTTTCTTCCCCTCTTTCCACCATCATAGAGCCTGTTTATATAGGTTAAGAGGAGCTTAACCTCTTGGGTTATGTTTAGAACCAGTTGGGAACCTTCTCCATAGATCAGGGATCTGTTGATGAAAACAAGAATTCGAGCACAACTACCTCCTAATCTCGAATGTTCCTCCCCTTATTCTTCTCAACGGGCTAACAACTGACCCAGAATAGGGAGCACTCCCCCAAAAGGGGCATCAAAGCGTTGTAGCGCTCCTGGTGAGCCTTGGGAAAGCGCCAGCACCCTCAAGATGAGCAACGCTCCTCCAGAAGGGCCTGAGGGGCGTTATAACGCTCCTTGAAGCATGGCAGAGGAGCGCCAGTGCTTCTGCAGCTATAGTAGGGGAGCATTCCCCCTTCAAATCAGTGTTTTAGGGTCTCTTTCAGGTGTCAAGAGCTATTTGATTCCAGTAGACCATATCTCCCCCTTCAAATCAGTTATGTGAGGTGTCATAAGTGCCTCCTTAGTGTCGTTATTATGGTATCATGTCTAAACATCGTTTGCGACACTAGTGATCAACTTGCGACACTTGCGAAAGTTGTAGGGAAGATGCGACACTTACGAAGATTGATAGGGACAATGCGACACTTATCCATCTGAGCAATTTTGATGTGTAACAATGATCATTCCTTAATTGAGGAGGAATATAATGAATTATAGGTGACTTTATTTCTTCTTCTTGGATTGTAGCTTTGGTATTTTCCGTATAATATTTCTCAACATATGTGATTGATGCCAACAATACCTTTGTTGGTTCATCGTCATCGAAATCTAACATATATTTCTTAGGAGAAACCTATATCTATTTTGCATTAACGATTTTTTAATAATATAGTTGTTTAGACACATATGGCATGAAAACCAATTTTTACCACATTTATTTTTATTTCTTTTTTTTTCATCATCATCGGAGTTGCTTATGGACGTGTCTGATTGCCTTTAATCTTCATGGTTTTTATCCTTATGATTGCTATATTTCTGACCTGGTGACCATTTGTCTCCACATAACCTACAATCAATGTCTTTTCATCACGAATACGTCTTATCAAATTTTTGTAACGATGACCTCTCAAACGTTTCTCTATAGCTTTACCCATACACCTTTCTATTTCAATAGTCATAACATCATGCATTTTTAATTTTTACTAGATATGTGCCTTGAGACCTCCCACATAAGATTGGAGTAGTTGATTACTATATATCCCAAACACTCATGTAGCAAGGACTTCCCATTGATGCATAAATTCATCTACGCTACCTTTTTGTTGTAGCTTGGTGAGTTTTGAAAAAAAATCACTTTTCGGCAATTTCTTGGAATCTTTTAAAAAATCATTTTTGAAGGAATTCCAATTGTATAACCGAGTTCCTTCTTTCCACCATATGTACCAATTGTAAGCATCTCCTTCTAAATACATGCATATTTAACATTTTCTTCATCTATTGTAACATTATATATATATATTGAAATACTCTTCAATCATGTTAAGCCATGCCCTTGGTAGATATATCATTAAGGGTTGATATTGTGCTATCATTTTTTCCTTGGTGGATATATAATTAAGGGTTGATATTGTGATATCGGTTGGGGGTTTGTTACTGAAGTGTAGGAAGTCCGTGGTGGTGGCGACGACATTGGTGGTGGTGTGTTAGACATGCTTGAAGCACTTGGTTGTAGTTGGGTGGGATGTTGACGACCTTGGATTTTTATAAATTTAAAATATCATTATTCTTTTTATTATGATCTTGCATTATGACATCTAGGTTTTGCTTCATTTCAATAATTATCTATTGTTTTAAGTTTGCTAAGACTTGTCGTAATTCAACCCTGACCTATGCAACCCTGTCGTAATTGTTTTAAGCTTGCTAAGACTTGTCGTAATTCAACCCTTGCTCAGATCGGTGGCGTGCTCCTGCCCTTCTCCCTTCTAATTAAGCAACGATGATTGTAAAAAGAAGTGGTGGCAGCTAGGGATGAATAGTTGTGGCTCTCCCAGCGAATGACGACTACCTCCCTCAATCTCAATTTCTTGTGGCTAGGGTATTGATATCACGAGGTTGGAATGGACGTGTAGTGGACTGGCAACAAATGGATGTGTAATGGATAGTGCATGGTTTATAATGGAAGTATAATGGACTAGTAGTGAATGGAGGAATGGACACAAATGAGCAATGAATAGTTCAACTATTTCTTTACCACAAAATGAATAGTTGCCTTGTAATTATTTTCACATGTGAGGAAGAGATAATATCTTAACACATACTATTGAAAATCATAACTCATTTTCAATTACGACATTTTGAGAGAAGCTAACTCCAATTTTAAAGTAGAGAACAAACTTGGTGAGGGAGGTTTTGGATCTGTCTTTAAAGTGATATCTTAGTGTTTCCTTCAGTTGAATTAGATATTTGAAGTTGAATTAGATATTTGAAGGTAGCAAGTCTAAGTAATAATGGAGACTAGAAATTTTTTAAGTTCATGGATTTGAAAGGGGTTTTCCATAATGGAAAAGAGGTTGTATTTAAACAATTATAAATGAGTACAAGGCAAGTAGATGTTGTATCTCTCAATGGAACAAATCTGACAAGTCATGTTCAACACATGAATCTTGTCAAATTTCTTGGTTTCTCTTTTGATTGCTCATAAAGGATACTAGTTTACTAATACCTCCAAAACAATGGTCTCAAAAAGATTCTATTCATTTTATACTCATTCTTAATTGTTTCATGGATCATAGATTAGTTTGTATATGTAGCTTGTAGCTAATGTATTTGTGGTTTGTGATGAATTTCAAATGCAACAAAACATCATTTAATTGATTGTAAAGAGAAGTTTAAAATCATAGTTGGAACTCCATGTGGGTTGGCCTATATTTATGATGAATTTGATATTTGGGTCATTCATAAATATATTAAATAAAGAAACATTAAAACATACCAAAAATAGAAAACTTTGGGTGAGCTAGATTCCTTGCAGAAGATCAGAGCCATGTTACCACTAGAGTTGCAGGAGCTTTGTGTGAATTTTCTCCATTGTAAAATATCTTGAGGTTCCAAACTAATTCATTTAATAAATTATAGTACATGAAGCAATTTGTTGTTGGGGAAAAACACCCTACGGACTAGCAAATAGAGTTCAAACTTTGCATGCAGATATGACCGAATAGAAATTACTTTCTACCTTCATCCCTAGATTTAAATCCCCTTTTCTCAGTAAATGCATAGAAAGATCAACCTACCTCGTTACCAACGTTTGATGTCGATCCTCCGTTGTGCTTGATTACTTGTTTGCAATACTCCTTCCAAAGCTGACCTGCATTCAAGACGAGCAACAACTATGCATGCATACTACTTATATACTCACGGGTTAGAAATCAAACATAAACTAATCAAACCATAAAAAGTTCATGAATTGGGACAGGAAAAGCATTCTCTTTATTACTTAAAATGAGTCAACTTTACAAAATCTGAGACCGACCACCGTTCCTTGAACCTGATCCTGGGCTCCTCTTCTTCTGTCCTTCAACTACTTTGCTTGAAATCTCCTTTGGCATTAGGAAAGGATAAAGGGTTGGGACAATGGAAAACGTAAATGGGCAAAGTTTCTTTGCTATATTTTTCCTCTTCCAAATGGTACCCCTACCCCTTCTTTTATAGGCTAGAAGGAGATAGGTATTTGGACAAACCCTCGGCCATGCATGGCCGGGAGTTTCAGTTAACTCACCCATAGCTTTTTGTTCCGTCGACAACTTTCCTTTTTTCATGCTTTTGTCGGTCCACACGGGCTGTTTTGGGTCATACAGTGTGTACACGCGTGCAGTAATGGGTTAAGGCGTGTGGGCCTTTACACAAGAGGATTTTCAAGGAGTTGTTCAACAATGTTTTTGGCAAAGAAAAAGATATGAGTTGGCCTGATGCCAGGTAAGCATGTGTGGTGCAATTTAGGGTTATAACAGATGCCCCCTAATGTGTGAGGTCAAAAGAGAATATGATGGCTGAAATACATTACTAATATTTACTGATGTGCCGAATGATTGAGCCCAAGGATCAGGAACCGGGAGGTGCCATCTAAAAAATAACAAATGTCTCACCGAGGCGGGCATACCCATGCTCGGGATAAAAATAGAACCATGGATACCAATCAAATACACTGTAGATCCATGTCAAATAACTATGAAGAGTAGCCACAAACAATACACAACGGAGCTACATATCAAAATCAGAAAGATATACACATCGAGTATCCATCTTCCAGAAGCTGATTCGGCCTGATGGCTGGAGACGAGATCTTCAGAGCTTGAGAAACAACTTCAAAATCTTCCAAAACTTAGGTAGGAGTGTAATATGATTGTACGACTGCACTACCCATAGGTCTTCGATGGCTCGTCGGTCATGGACTTGATAATCTCGATGATCGGACTGAAGGCTTCAGTGATTTCAAACAAGGACTTGATTGGACGTTCAGGATGGCCAGGTATGCAGACAAGAGACATATTGCAGAGGGGACAACTCAGGCTTAGTGACAAACTTCCATTGGACAATAGCACGACAAGTGATGAGACTCAGGAAACATATATGTTAATCATAAGTCTACGAAGCAGGAGGCAATGCAAACTCTCCATATGTTTGGAAGAATAACGAAACGGTGGAGGACACAACTCTATATAGCGAGAAAAGCTTCCTAAGGTCGTACTACATCCCATAGTCTGATGAAAAAATGGATAGATGTGCTTTATCCAAGGGCGACTCATTATGCTGCCAATAAAGAAAAAACTTTTCCCTTCCTCTTTTTGGGGTATATTTGATTTTTTTGTTCTTTTCGATAATTTTGGAAAAAGAATAAAGGAATATTACGTTACAATGGAGGAACGAGTATTGCAAACATACAAGATCAAGGCACAATGACAAGACTGATGTTCTAGTAAAATGATACTCGGGAAAAATCCTCCGGCGGCCAAAGGTGTTAAAATGTAGAAGCAAACTGTCACAAGGCTGGTGGATAAGGTATGCGAATGCGGTTGATAAAACACACAATGGTAATGTCCTTCAATGTAAGTTTAACGAGCCCAGAGAAGGTAATATCGGTGGTTTTTCATATTTAGAGAGTCTGAAAAAACATAAAAGGAGACTCCATTGGGGTACCTTTTTCGAAGATAGTCTAGTCGGTTCAAAAAAGGGGTAAACTAGCACCGATTAGAGGTCGATTCAAAACCATTTTAACGAGTGTGACAAGGACAAGATCACTTGACTATTTTTTCACTTTTAAGGAGTCTGAAAAAAGCTTAACTATGGAATCCGTCAGGAATATTCTTCTGGACCAATTTAACGAGTGTGAAAGAATAAGGTCACTCGACAATCTTTTCAATTTTAGGGAGTCTGAAAAGAGCTTAACAATGGACTCCGTGGGGGTTTCTTTTTCGTAAGTTTAGTCCCTCAGGCCCTAAAAAGGGATAAAATTATACCTGAGAGTACTCTTCTAAAGAACGAAAGTTCCATAGAGTATACCTTTGTTCATACAGTTGACCGTCTAGACCGAAAAAGGGGTAAACTACCGCCGGACAGACATGACTTCAAATTTCAGTTTAACGAGCATGAAAGGCCACAAGATCGCTCGACAATCTTTTCATGTTTAGAGGGTCTGAAAAGGGCTTAAAAGAAGACCCGTTGTTTTTGGGAGTCCTGAGGGTGAGACAAAGAGCGAAGAAGAATCATGCCAATGAGGCTCAAACTCATATTCAGGAAATACTATACGGACTCCCGAGCCTATAGTATTTTTAGAGATGGCATGGACACCATAATGCAACCAGGACCTACCTAGGGAATCCATGTTCTGGTAAGCTCTACCCCCAAGTTGTGACACTTCTAAAGAAGATATGATGGTTCCGTGTCACAACCTGATGGGCTCGATCCTATAGCAGAGGAAAAAGACAACGAGATGCAAAAGTCGGGGTAGTAACCTAATCTATATGCTCAAGTTGATTCTTGGAAAAAATTTCATGGACCGTCAAAATTTTCTCAAAACTCAAAAAAAGTGTCCTAATACCCAATCAAATCCCTCCCATATAACTCCTGAATCACTCTAAATGTTTTTTGGTATAAAGAAACTGATAAGGGAGGCCAAAAAAGTGACAAAAAGGGGCCAAAAAGTCTATAAATAGAAGCTGGCAGCTCATTATCACTATTGCTGATTTGGAAATTGACTCTGGAGCCAAAAGACCCCCTTTTCTAAAAATGGTGATTCTGGGAGCTACAATGGACGAAACAAACTTCCACTTGGACCAAGTAAGTACAAACTCCCTTATCTAGCTATTCAATTCCTCAATTTTGCATTTGCTTTCATTTTTTGGGTGGGTGGCGACCTTTAAAAGGTCGACCCTAGGTACACGCGGGCTGTCTCTGGACAGGCCACGTGTACACTCGGGAAGAGTAAAGTCTGACCGTGTGTACACACGACTGTCACCTCTATAGCACGCGTGGACCCCCCTTTTGTAGAAAAAAGAGAACTAAAGGGCAAGTACTGACCCTCCTGAACTTTGTTGTGTTGGCAGGATGTATGTCCAGTGGAGGGAAAGGGAGCATGAAGAAATCAATGAGTTGGTTGTGGGAGATTCGAATGTCGTGGCCGTGTTGATGCAATGTGGTTTACTGAAGTTCTTCCTATGTCCATTTATGCGAGTGCAACTAAGGCTACTGAATGCCTTGATTGACTACTAGCACCCTGATGTAGAGGCCTTCATGCTAGAGGGGCAATCACTGGTGCCCACCACTGAGGATATCTATTTTTTGACTGGCCTCTCAAGGAGAGGGGAACCAGTCAACTTCAGGACGTTTCCTGTGGGACCGAATAAGATATCGGAACTGATAGCTGAGCACTGTGAGGCTGGGACTGACCGTGCGGGCTCCCAGGTACCCATCAGTAAGATCACTAACCTATCGCTGCAGGCGATATTATTACTAATTGGGAGGATTACCGGTTTAACAGTCTTGCATCAGGCGTCTCACGCACAGATGAACTGTGCTATCCAGTGCTTGAATGCACATATTTTTGACTGGAGTACCACACTTCTCGAGTGCATGAAGAGGCAATTGACAGATTGTCGACAACGGACACAAATGAACTTCGGGTTCGGGACGATTTTGTGTTCATTCTTCTTTGAGAGAGTTCTGAGCTTTAGTCCTCGGGAAGTAGTACGAGGACATCAGGCCTCTTTTCCTGCAGTGTGTAGATGGGCAGTATTACTGCCACGACAGGGTGGTGGAAGGACCAATGAGTCCTTCGATGATGACTTCTTTGCGTGGCTGTCACGGTAGATCCCTGTGATCGAGGATTAACCATATGTAGGGATAGATTTTTCTAGAGATCCTGAGATACCCGTGCCTCCTGGTGAGGAGCGAGGGGAGATGGGTAAGTCTCCACCTTTGTAGTTTTTTTGTTGGCATATGTAAATTTTATGTAATTTTTGTTATATATATCATTTTTTTTCTATATACCAGAGTATTTGAAGGTTATACGTTTGTTGCATGCAGATGTGGGACCCATGCGACCTGTCGATTATGCACGGAACATGCGTCGTCCACTTCCAGAAGTTGCAGCTTCCACTGTCGAGGGAGCAACAGTAGCAGGGAACCTCCCAGTCGGGGAGGCTGAGAGGGTCCTTAGACGAGTTGAGTGGAACTTCACTGCACTCACTCGCACAGTCCCGATGGTAGAGATAGAGGACCTGCCGCCATCCATGCAACCTCATGTAGTGGGGGCACCTCGTATGTGGGTCCGATTGTTTAGGAGTTTAGCCCATGCTGTGGAATATTATAACATGGCCCATATGCCCTAAACCTATTTAGATTTTTTACGTTCCACACGCACTTAATTGTATATATTTTTGAGGGCAGAAACCCTGTGACTCGTTATTAGTCCCATTTTTGAGGATCTTGCATCCATCTATGTACTCTGGTTGTTTTATGATGTTATATATGGTTTTTTTGATCTTTTGTGTCTTATGGATAACATGTGCAAAAATGTATTTACATGCTTATATCAATGTTCTTTCATATGTGTGCAATATGCCAATCTAAAATTTGATTAGCTAGAGTATCTGTAATTTGGTTTAATCTCCTAGGAACATGAAAATATGTAATATAATCAAAATTTTGTTCTAAGAGACATACCCTAAGGAATCGTCGGTGTAAAGTTGGATCATGAACCCGATATACTCTGTTTATCTGCGACACAACCAATTGAGTGTCGAGATAGACCCAGAGATGAGAGATACCCAATGACAAGGTGTCACGAAGCAACTCAATAACTGCACTATACTCGACGACATTATTTGTAGTGTCACCTAAGAATATACCTCTGGAAGATAACAACTGGCCCTGAGGTGTAAATATTACCCAAGCTGCGGAGGCAAGCCTCCGAGTGTGCCGACTAGCACCGTCTGCATACCCAACGAACACCACAGAATCACTTGACATCTGCCATATTTACGAGAGATAGCATCAATGACACGTCCATAATACTTAAGAGAAACTAAAAATTAATAGTACAAAGACTATACATATGTTACAAAAAGTTACCTACAATGACCTGCCTATGAGTAATACTTCTTGAGGTAGAGCCCATTTCTAGGCTCCACCAAAGCATTCCCTTCAAAATCAACCAGACGATAAGTGCCCTTTTTTAATACCTCTTTTATGATGAAGGGTCCGAACCACATGGGTTTGAATTTTCCTGCCCCCAGGGGGTCCTTATCTTGGTCATAAACCAGGACAAGGTCACCTTCAGAGAAAATCCAAGGATGAATGGACCTATCATACTGACACTTGACCTTATGTTTGTGAGTCTCGTTGGCCAGGGCCACATCACGACGTTGCTCATTGAGCTGCTCAAGGTGTACTAATCATTCTTCAAGTGGAGAAGTGTCTGGCAATAATTGTACTGCCAATTTTAGAGATGATATCTAACATTCGATGGGTAAGACTGCCTCCAACCTGTAAACGAGTTGAAAAGGTGAGAAACTGGTTGCAGTCTTAACAGATGTTTGGTAAGCCCATAATGTCGAGTATAACATCAAATGCCAATTTAACTTGGCTGAGTTGATAGTTCGCTGTAGAATAGTCTTAAGAGTTTTGTTTACAGCTTCCACCTGCCCATTGGCTTGGGGGTAGTAGGGTGATGAATGCTCTTTCCGTAACCCAAGCTTTGATGTTAATCCGGTCATCATTTGGTTCTGAAAGTGATTGCCATGGTCAGTAACAATCTCTCTCGGGACACCGAACCTTGCTATGATCTGGTTGAATAAATAGAGAGCTCCAGTCTCTCCATCATCTTTAAATGTTGGCATAGCTTCGATCCACTTAGTGAAGTAGTCTACAACTACGATGATATAGAAGTGCCCCCTTGCTGACGGGGGGTTGCAAGTAGTGTAATCAATCCCCCACTTGGTGAAGGGACCAACTATGATGACATGAAACATAGGAGTGGGATGTTCCCTCATCTTCCGAGAGAAGACTTGGCATGGATGGCACTTTTTGACCGATTCTATACAATCTTTGATAAGTGTCGGCCAGAAGTAACCTGCTCGTAGAATCTTTTGGGCTGTTTCCAACCCAGACAAATGACCGCCACAAGCTCCGGTATGGCAATCGTTGAGCATGATGAATGCCTCCTCATGTGTGAGACATCGACATAAGATGCAGTCTACACCTCTCTGATACAACGTATCATTGAGTATGAGATAATTCTTAGCCTAATGGCGTATACGCCGATGCTCATCATGAGAAGCAGAAGTGGGGAACTTCAAAGTCTGGAGATAGATAAGTATATCTCCGTACCAAGGATCTGAAGATGTGATAAAAAACATATCTCCCCGGATAGGCGATTCTTCAGGCACAACGTCACCTGACTCAACCAGAAGTTCCTAAATAAGCTTTGTGAAGACCAATGACTTTTTGGACTTTGCTGAAATGAAGTCTAAGTCAAATTCCTGGAGGATGACTATCCATCTACTGATTTTTCTGCCTATAACCCATCATGTCAACATGTACTGGAATGGATTCACGACAGCAATGACGATGGTCTTGCGAAACAAAACATAATGACGGAACCGTTGAACAACATGAACTGTTGCCAACACAAGTTTTTCGATATGAGAATAATTAAGTTCTAGTCCTACGAGGCCTTGTCTCAGGTAATAGATCACGTATTCTGAGAACAAATCATCTTCCTGAACTAAAACCATGCCAATAGTTGACTCTGCAGCAGCCAGATATAATAAGAAATCTTTGTTATAGTTACGTGGCTGTAGCAGAGGCACAGTTGTGAGGGTGTGTTTTAATGCATCGAAAGAGCGTTGAGCAGCTTCATCCTAGTAAAAAGGAATGTCTTTCTTCAGTAGGCGCATAAAGCCCTTGGTGATTTCGGCATAGTTGGTGATGAAGCGTCGTAAAAAGTTCGCCTTGCCTTGTAGACTCTGAAGTTGAAGAACTGTGTGTGGGGGGGGGCAACTGGATTATTGCCTCCACCTTGAGAGGATCGACCATGATCCCTGTTGTTGATATGATGAAACCTAACAAACATCCTGATGTTACGTATAAGCTGCACTTGTTTGGATTCAAACGAATCCTAAAATAGCGACAACGTTTGAAGATTAGTCTAAGGTGTGTGGGATGATCCGTTCTCTTGCGAGATCGTGATGCTAAATCATCTAGATAGGCCTCGACTATATGCTTGAGATCGTGAAAGGTGAAAGACATGGCCTGTTGGAATGTGGCTCCAACATTTTTAAGACCAAAAGGCATCTTACGATATGCGAATGTACCCCACGAACAAATGAATGTTGTTTTGTGTTGGTCTTTGGGTTTGATTTGGATTTGATTGTATCCCTAAAAACCATCCACGAAAGAAAAGGCTTCGCAACCAGCACATTCATCAATGATCTGGTCGATGAACGGTGTTGGAAAATTATCTTTGGGACATGCCTTGTTCAAATCACGGAAATCAATACATACACAAATTGTGCCTTGTTTTTTATTGACCGGCATAGGATTTGACACCCATTGAGTCAAATGAATAGGGTAGATAAAACCTACCTTTAGAAATTTATCAACCTCAATCTTGATGGCTGCTGCTTTCTTGGGATTAACTGGACGAAGCTTCTGTCGAACAGGCTTGGCATCAGGATACGTTGTGATTTCATGTTCAACTATTTTTGGATCAATACCTGGCATTTCCTCATAAGACCAGGAAAAAATGTCGCAAAATTCTTTGAAAAGATCCATGTAGATTTGAATCTCTTCGGGGGATCAATCCGCTCCGACAAAGATGTTCTCCACGACGACAGGGTTTTGGGAGATGTTGATTGGTATAGTTTCAGCGATAGTTGCCATATTGCCCTCAACATAAATTTCATGTGTAGCTAAGAGATTAATAGGACACGACTGATCTCCCGTCATGGTCACGGTGAATTCATTTGCTTCGATTCAACTTAACTCTGGGAGAAAATATGATCTATGATGAAGATCTTCCCAAGGTTTGTCCGGACTAGTCATTGCTTCGATTATTACTTCATCAAAAGGCAAGACTAAGTCTAACAAATTGTCCTTAGCTGTTACACATTATTTTCGTCATCCCTGTGACCGTTAATGATGTAAACCTATATGTTGCCTTCAGAGGGGTCAGTGGCCTGAGTTCCTGAAGAGAGAAGGGAGAACTTTTCCTGAGAAAAGAAGTTGCATTTTCCTGTGTAAAAACCTTATAAAAAAGGAAGTTCGCAGGCTGCCTATGTATTAGGGTGCAAGAATTCCCGATTCTCGCAAGTTGCACCATATCTAGGGTGTGGACAGTTCGCAGGTTTCACTATAAGCAGGGTGCGAGAATGCTTATACGTGGGAAAAATGCTCGTTTTCTCAAATCTTCTAGAAGGAGAAACTTCTATGGTGAGGTGGAATCCGAATGGTTTGGATATTACTCGCTTTCATGATTTAGTGGGATCATCCTAACCTCCTCACCTTATCCTCTTCAACTTATATAAGGAGAGGAGCTCTCATGGAGAAGGGGTTCTTGAGCTTTGGTTAGCTTTGGTTGGCTTGGAATTATCAGCTTGGTTGGAGTGGCTCTGAGATTTGCTTTGTCAAGATAGATTGTGAGTAGCTATCAGATCCATGGTCTCAGAATCCTTGGAGCAAGAAGTGTGTGGGGAATAAAGGATAGTTGGAAGGGACCTTACAACATCAAGGCCATGGTTGTAATCTCTCTTTCACATTTAATATGATACAACAATATGATTCTTTCCTATAAAGCTTGTTGTGTTTTATTGTATGATTCCTTGATCACATACATAGGTTTATATTGAGTTTATGCTATTACTATCACTTTGGTTGGTTGTGTTCTTTTACAGGTTCATCATTGGATGAACGTTGGAATGGAGCTAGGATCACAATGGCGAGAGGAAGCGACATTTAAACGGTATGTCACCCATCCCTCTTTGGTTAGTAAATTCAATATTTAAAACTTAAGGAAAGCGTCATGTTTTGTCCTATTTTGTTCTAGATCCAGGTGGATCTAGGGAGATCTGTTAGTGTCCGCACCTGCCGATTTATCCAATAACATTAGCGAGAGAACCATGAGCCCAAATAGGCTCTAGAAGTGGATCTAACTCTTGTGCGGGAGTTGGATCGGTGTTAGCTGAAGCTTGCTGGACTAAAGAGTACGCTACCTCAGCGGAAGACAAGGGCATGGACATGCCTGAGTGCCCTGTCTCGTCCATCGTGGCCGATGGGAAAGGAAGATTCCATGGATCCTTGAAGTAAGTCATGCAGAACGACGAAACTTGAAAAATCTCAACCTTATTGTGGTTAGATAGAAAATTTGATATCACCGTGAGGAGGTGGGTAATCAAAGGTACCCATCAAAGATGGGCACAAACCAACTCCTACGTTGACGACACCTGGTTGAGGATTATCAATCAGCGGGACCGTGGATGCCCCCAAAGCTAGGTCAGGTCTGGAGAAAGAAAATTGATCGATGGTCACTATCCGACCCTCATGGGAAAACAACAAGACCCGGAAAACTATAGCAACCACAACTTGCATAGTATAAGTCCAACTCCATCCTAACAAGAGGTTATAGTCGAGGGGAGCATCGACTACCTCTACTTCGACACACACAGTCTTCCCTCCTAACTGCACAGGGAAAGAGGGAATGATGCCATGTGGTCAGAATGAATGACCATCGAAAGCAGTGATGAGAGTAGGTGATGGAGACAAAATGGGCTGGCCAATGGCCTTCCAACATGTCAATGACATAATGCATGTCGAGGTGCCCTCGTCGACCACTGTGCAGAAGATATTCCGTGTAAAAGTTTTCGTGGGGTAAGCCACTACTATCTGAAACACTACGTGGTAAGGCAGGCGAGGTTTTAAGTCGGTTGTATCTAACATGATCGTACCTGGATTACAAGTCTCAGTAGAGCCCAAAGAGGTTAACAAGGCTTTCCTCTGAGCAGGGCAGCTTTGGAGGACCTCCAAAGCAAACATCACACAAGGGGTTTGTGATAAATCTTCCACCATAGAGTAGTTCTGGGTGGCCCTTGCGTTTGGATTATGAGAAGCTTTTTTAAATGCACCTCTTGGAATGTGTTTCTCCCAACGTCTTCTCAATCTGTAGAGGAATATATGGGAGGTCAGCTTCTTTACCCTTCTTAGAAGCGCTTGGTTTAATATAATCATGTACTCTAGTCGATATGAAAGCATCACACCTAACCATATATACGTTCGTGGATGAGGGGTTGTTCGGAGGCGGGTAATTTTCTTGGCTGCCCCCTTCCGTACTTGCAGAGGCTTGAGTTAGATTTTTCCTATGTTGAAATGGGTTCGTCAACACCGCTTGTTGTTGCAGTGTGACAAACTTTTGGGCCTCTGCAAGTCGAGGAAATAGATGGGTCGGGTGGTCTTCCGCGCACAAGTTGCAAGGATACCTCGCCTTCCATTTTTTAGTGTTGTCCTCGCCAACATTATCGTTGGGTTTTTTATCTCCCTTACCCTTCTTTCATTGTTTTTTCTTCCCTTCAGGCTGCTGGGGGGCCTTTGGGTTAGTCGACTGCACTGTGTGTACCTCTGACGTTTGGGTAGGGGGAGCATCCAAAGCAGTAGTTTGGCTGGCCACTGTGTGTTGTATGGATAACTGTTGCAACTGCTTTGTCAATTGCTCAGTGATATTGGTTTGTGCTGAATCGACAATACCATCGGCATGCGGTCCAACTCTCTGTCTAGTTTTATCCAGTATTTAACGTGGCACATATGGAAAGATGTTGTATAATAAACTGGACTGAGAATAGATGAGCTTGAACTGTTGAGCCCTCATGATGGCGTCTTCTTTAGAGAAAACTTCGAATGTCGCGACATCTTTGGATAACTGCGGGACCAAAGACTTAAGGAACCACTCAAGTAGGAATGCTGGTGGGACTGGTACCTTGATTAAACTCTTCCGACGTCTCCATTCTCGGATGTGATCAGAGATATGGTCCATTGTTGTCTGTTTGAAATTAATGAGCATCTCTGTTCCAGCGTCATATCTCACAGGTAACTAGAAATGGTTAAGTAAAGCCATCGCCAATTCACCAAAAGAAGAGTATCTTGAGCGATCGAGCTCAATGTACCATTTTGCGGCACTCCCAATGAGAGTACGTTGAAACAATCACAACTGTACGGAGTCATCTTTCAATGAGTTAGATGAGCACCATAGATGGAAGGTAGTCACATGATCTCCTGGATCTTCATTAAGCTTGGCTTCGAACTTTGGAATGTCCGAAGGCAACTTTGTCGGTATAGGAGGCCAACGCAGATCATGACAAATAGGGTCATTCAACAACCTTGTCAAATCTGGAAAGTGTAAAGTTGTCAGGAAAGGTAGTTTGGGTTGCTACTGATAACCTGAGAAAAAGGGTCTTGGAGTTTGACTAGCACCAGGTTGCCAGGAAAAGTTTGGCTACTGGCCCAGATTCTGGTAGAAACCATGGCCCGTGCCAGTGTAAGGATTTTGCATCTGTGGAGACATCATCAGTTGATTTCCAAAATAAGACATGGATTGTTGGGCATGCATTGTATTCAGAGGACTTTGGGAAGGATTACCCCATGCCAGTCCCGTGGGGATAGGCATAGTAGTTTGTCTGGGGTTCCATTGATTGTGGAAAGAATTACCCCAGATCGACATTCTAGAGGAGGGAACGGATCCTTGCCCTGAATTCCAAGGTCCTGCTAGGTTTGCCCCCTGTGCAGGAATAGTACCCTGCACAGGAGTAGATTGTCCAAAAGTGGGGTTGTCCCCAGTTGGGAAAGCGGATGATGAGAAGGTGTTGTTACCAAGCGTTCCATTCCAATAAAATGGTGTCAAACCTACTGACATACTATGCGAAGGTGGTCCTTGAATCCCCACTCCAAATAAACTATTGTGTGTAGGTTGCCCGATGGATTGATGATGCGAACCACCGAGTGAAGGGGACGAAGGAGGGATATGACCTCATGCGTAAGGAAAAGCATTAAAAGGGACAAGAGTTCCCCCCATGTGACCTTGCAGAGGAGCGCTAGAGCTCCCTGCCCCCAGACCCAAAGTCTGTAAAGTGGAGTAGGACAGTACAAGACTTGTACCAGAACTAGGATTACTGTATGAGAATGGAGGGCCTATCACACTAGGTGTAAAAGGGGTTGTGGCCGCTGCCAAAGACGGGTTTGAACCACTATGCGAAGTAGTTGCGGTCGAGACCATGGTGGATCGGATTGATGATAGTAGGTTAGGAGATGACTCTCTTGTGGTGACAACCGTGGTGGGAATTGAATAATTCCAAGAAGAAGTAACAACATTTGTTTCCATTGCTGTGTGCGACACTGTCTGGTGCTTGTGAAATGGAATTGGTACAATAAAAGGTGCCAAGAGATCAGTGGTTGAGGTTTCAACTGAGCCAAGAGCGGTTGCTTCAAGGTCCAAAATGGTCGATTCCTCTGGGGGTTGTTCGAGCACGATGGTTTGTAACCCGGTTGCTTCAAAAGACCCTTGTTGGTCTAGCTTCTGCCTTAATGGTGGCGGGGGTGTCTCCAGTGTAACTGACGGCAGGCCAAGAAGCCTTCGTGACCAACGAAGATTGGGATCCTCCACTGTGAGAGAATATCCAAGACACTCTAAGGTAGTCTAAATGCTCAAAAGTAACAAACACTAAGAAAAATGTCCCTAGAAGATAAGACAAACAAACACTAAATTAATTGGAAGAACAGTTACAACAACCAACACTAGAGCAACTTATCGGTGCAAGTGAAACTTGAACACGGAAGCACCCTCCGGGTATACTCTGCAAAGCATGGCCTGAGGTCTATCCTAGGTACCATGGTATACCCCCACAGTCACCTGTGTATGTCCCTAACAAAGATTGGCAACTAGGTTGCCAGCATGTGAATAGTCACCAGGCGGGTACAGTCGAAAGTTGGGTAGACCACAATGAGCAGGGTATCGAGCCCGAAACCTGTCAAGGGTATTGAAAGAAAATGGTCCAGAAGAAAAATGAGGACCTCGAACGGATTCGAGACCCACGAAGCCCCGTGGCAAATGCAAATGACGAAATCCCAAAACAAGCCCTCTATATGTCTTCTCCACTACGATTGGTCCGACTTTGGAGGGGCTATCTCCACTACCTTTCTGCACGCGACCTCATGTTTATCCCCTGTGTTAGAGGGGGGTCCTGGATAACTTCCACGAAATTGGACTTAGACACTCCCTATCTCAGACTCCAATGTTTTATTTTAAATGGCCTTGAAGAGTTTCCTCTCCAACCTAATCCAAGGCCCTAGTCCTGAACTAGTTTGTGAACCCTACAAACATAAATGTCTAGTAGATTTTAAATTTAGCGTTGCTTTTATGGCTTTGTCTTACGTCAAGGGGTGTGAGGGTGAAACTGATGATGTGTAAAAGATGAAAGCAAAAAATGAATAAAAAAGATGGAAACAAAACTTTTACTGAATGAAAAATTTCAACAACTTTTCAAAAGAAAGATTTTTTTTAACTTTTCTAAGATTTCGAATAACAAACTCAAAGGAATTTCACTCGACTATGAGCTACTTATGATCTTAGTGAACTGCAAAAACTTATGAAATGAAATACTTTTTCCTAGATAATGATGCAGAAACACATTCTTCAACTAAAGAAGAAAAATGAAAAGAGATTTTATTTATTTATTTAAGTGCTAGTAAAGCAAGAAAGGGAAAATACCGACAAGCAAAAAACCAAGAAAAACAATTCTGGCTTAAAGCGCAGATCGCAAAGAATCCGATTAAAAAATCACACAATAGAAATTGTAAAAACAATGACTCTCACACTTGTCTAAAAAACGTAAAATTTTTCTTTATTTATCTGACAACGTTTTAAATGAAAAAAAACAAGCTAAAGGTAAAAATAATCCTAAGCTACTGACTATTCAAACAGAGATTCAAACACCTGAGAGGAATACTTCTTATCAAAGGAGAGGATGACTGCCTCACCCTTAACAAAAATTAGCCTGTACAAGCACGTGACTATCACTCAAACAACACGCATACGAACGCACACTGAACAACAATAGAGGGCATGTACACGTGGGCTGACCTTGTACATGTCGCGTGTATCTCTAAACTCTAAGAAAAAATGAAAACAGACAGACCAAACCAGGAAGAGACCACTGATATTGATAACCAGGATCCCTTGAAGGCATGGATACTCTTTCTAACAGAAAAACAAATAATGCAAGGAAAACATAATAAGGAAAAAATAATCTAAGATAGGACTTTTAGCAAACAAGACTCAGACAAAATTCCAAAAAACCCCCTGAGAATGTGTGATTATGACAGGGAAGAGGAGGACTGCCTCTGAGGTTCTCTGAACTCCTACACGCTACTGCTACCTCTACAGCTAGCGTTCACACGCAGGTTGTAAGAGGATAGGGCGTGGGTGCATGCGTGCAGGCCTTGTGCAGGCCGCGTGTACCTCTATAGGTCCCAAAAAACACAGTCAAGCAAAAGTCAAGGAAAGCTGGTATGGAAAACCAGACTCCCTGCTAGCTCATACTTTACAAAAACGAAAATAAAAGACAGGCAAGAAAAACTAGTCTTTAAACTACCCAAAAACTAAATAAAATTCCAGGAACCCTAGAGATTCTCCCCAGTATGGTCGCCAATTATGTTGTTGGGGAAAAACACCCTACGGACTAGCAAATAGATTTCAGACTTTGCATGCAGATACGACCGAATAGAAATTACTTTCTACCTTCATCCCTAGATTTAAATTCCCTTTTCTCAGCAAATGCATGGAAAGATCAACCTACCTCGTTACCGGCGTTTGATGTTGATCCTCCATTGTGCTTGATTAGTTGTTCACAATACTCCTTACAAAGATGACCTACATTCAAGACGAGCAACAACTATGCATGCATACTACTTATATACTCATGGGTTAGAAATCAAACATAAACTAATCAAACCATACAAATTTCATGAATTGGGACGGGAAAAGCATTCTCTTTATTACTTAAAATGAGTCAACTTTACAAAAGCTGAGACTGGCCACCGCTCCTTGAACCTGATCTTGGGCTCCTCTTCTTTTGTCCTTCAACTACTTTTCTTTAAATCTCCTTTGGCATTAGGAAAGGCTAAAGGGTTGGGACAATGGAATACGTAAATGGGCAGAGTTTCTTTGCTATATTTTTCCTCTTCCAAATGGTACCCCTACCCCTTCTTTTATAGGTTAGAAGGAGCTAGGTATTTGGACAAACCCTCAACCATGCATGGCCGGGATTTTCAGTTAACTCACCCATAGATTTTTGTTTCATCGGCAACTTTCCTTTTTTCATGCTTTTGTTGGTCCACGCGGGCTGTTTTGGATCAGCCAACGTGTACACGCATGCATTAATGGGTTAGGGAACCTGGGCCTTTACACAAGAGGATTTTCAAGGAGTTGTTCAACAGTGTTTTTGGCAAAGAAAGGATATGAATTGGCCTGATGCCAGGTAAGCATGTGTGGTGCAATTTAGGGTTATAACACAATTACAACTCATATATCTAAATACAAATCATATAATATTATGACATATAAGTTATGAAGATTTACTTGCATATGACATTGTGTAGAAGTTACATGGTCGTCGAGTATGCCTTATGCATACAATTAATGGAGAATGCAAATGTATTCAACATTGGAGTGCTTCAGGGTATTTTTTAGGGGAAAATTTTTCCAATTGGCTATTTTTTGGCCATTTTCTAAAACAAATTTTCACCAATTTGGTTTAAAATTTTCCTATTTTTACAAAAATATGATTAAATTGATAATATTTGTGAAAAAGTACAATTTTTAATAGTAAATTGTATAATTTTGATTGAATTTTCACCTACATATCTTTATGTATGATTTTTCAAACCAAAATAGTCACCTAGAATACTATACATAGGTATAATATTTGAATCCTTAAAAAACACCTTGGAGTGCTTGTACTAGAGATTATAGGTGGAAGAAAGAATTAAATTTCAGTCAAAGACATGGATTTTCTCATTGAAGGATTATGGTTCATGTGGATCTCATCTTTCAATTCTATTTTTTCTCAAGATATCCATAGTATTATGATCCCCCTTGCTAACATAAATTTTATGTTCTGTTGATATTGGACAAGTATACATATAAAATATAAAAAATAAATAGATATTTAGAATTATGGATGCTATAACATATCCATATCCAATACCCTCTATCGACGACTGAGGATAGATGGTACCTCTTGGAAACATAGTTTTTCCATTTCTCTTATTTCTTTGATACTATAACCCTCTATGTTCATATTTTAATGAATTAATGCATAGATCATGACAATGTACGCTTATCCATACAATGAAATAAACAACCAAATCACAACATAAAGAAATTTAACCTAAAATTTACATGACTAAACCATAAACACTTATCTTTTGGAAACAATTCACCAACTAGTTGCAGATGAAGGACGTCCCACCCAGCCATAGGTTCGTTGCTGCTTGTAATCTTTCTACAGTAGGGCCACCCCTTATCTAAGATCATGATTCTACAAGGGTGAATTATCTTATGGATATCTATAGTCCTCTCACACAACCCAATTTCCCCATTATCACAATCTAATAACTCCTATAGTAATTCAAATCCACCATCTCTCTTTCCCCTTCAACATGCACAACCTAAGAAATGGGATCCCATTATTTTCCATTCAATCCTCATGCTATCCCACTTCCCTCTAGGGATCCAACCTAGGTTGGCCATGAAATATCTATACTGGGGACTCCAATAAATCTTGGTTATAAATGAAGTTATCTCAATGACAATAATTCCTCATGTACATGGTATAATTCTCACATAGAATTCATGAAAGCCATATTCTTGCTATTACAGGTCATAGTGTCACATGTTATCTCCCACGACCTCTAGCAAGAATGAATGGAAAAAATCCCCACAACAACCAAAATTCCAAGATTAATATATTTTGTGTGTCCCCAAATCACTACTTGGAAATTAATCCCAACATTTATGTACCTTAAGATAACATAAGACAAGGAATTAGGATAAAATGGGATAAAGGATTTGGGCTTAGAAATAAAACAATGTTATTTTCTTTAGCCCCCCCTGAGCCCCTAAGCCCCCTTTCATTCCTCTCTCATGGAGTCATATCCCCCCACATTCTTGTCCTTCTCCATCTATAATTGTCGATGTATTTGTATTATTAACTTTCAATGTTCAGTATTTACATGTTATATTGCTTGGCCCTCAACCATTCATTGTATACACAATTATACATTTCAAATATTGTCATGGGGGCTTCACCTTGTTGATCAATATATTATCACATTCATTCATAAAGGGGGTTTTAAAATAGTGAAAAATAGAGTCAACATATTGTAGGTATTGGGGGGAGGGATGTAGGGTACGAGTGGGGGGGTTATAGGTATTTAGGGGTGTAAAAAGGGGTATTTGGTAAAAATAGAGGATATATAGTATAAATAGGGTTCTTATTATTATTGGAAAGATGTATTTGGAAGGGGGTCAACAAAAGGATTTTGGGAGATATTTATCAATATCTAGTTAAATTAGAGGTATTCTTTAATATCCCAAAAACACATGTGCTATATCATAGGTTTTCTAAGTGGAGACCCTGTGAGTATGGTTCATGTGGATCTCATCTTTAAATTCTAAATTTCCTCAAATATCCATAGTATTATGATCCCTTGCTAACAATTTTTTTTTTTTTTTTGTTAATATTGGACAAGTAGACATATATATTATATAAAGTAAATAGAGCTTTAAAATTGATGGATGCCACATTGAAGGGAGTTGTTTTTGGGAGGGTTGGATTAAAGTGGTTAAAATTGGTCTCCCGTGCACTCAAAAAACATAAAATTGTGACCTTCAATGTTCGTCGATGTTGATAAGTGAGTGAGAACATATTTTTTCACCTACAAGGCCTTCCACTGCTACATTTAGGGTCCAAAATTGATGTGTATTATGACATGGATTTTGATATAAACCCTTTGTGTCATTTTTTACCTCATAATTGCTCATAACTCCAGGAGAAAAAAATTGCAATAACATTGATATATTCATACTTATCTAATGTTGTATAATTGAGATGGGATTGGTGAATTGGTTTTAACATTTTAATCATTTTTACATGAATCCTTGATACATAATGGATCATTATATAGTTTTTTTATCTATCTTGGTATTTTCTAGGTGGGAAGATTGGAGAAATTGGGTTGTAGGACCTGTTTTAATGGAAGGTCCCAATTTGGATATTTGGGGTCTAAAACCTTCCAGAGCTAGTTTGAGGTATCAAATGACACTTTTTGGGGTAAATTTTTTATGAACATAGCTCAACCCATCGACGTTTTTCTACACACGAAGAGCTTTCCAATGGTTAAAAAATCACTTCAATAAGAGCTTGTATGCTTACATTATTCCACCCACAATTTGATCTACCTTATTGACCACTACAATATTAAGTGGATGCCACATCATCCACCATTACTCACACAAGTGGGGTTAATCAGGTGTGTAATTCCAAGAATATTCTAGAATTTCCAAAAGCCTAACATTGATTGAGGTTTGAAGCATGCAAAAACCTTAGCCCTAACCCTAGATGACTATCGAGCTATGTTAAATACTAGGTGTTGATGGGAGGAATGGAAAAATCCTCACTCAAGAATTTTCTATTCTCACTAGGCTAGGTGATATAGATTGGATCACCACCCCGAGCTTACAACATGTAAAAATCCTCAATCAAACCTCAAGAAATAGATTCTTGGATCTGATGCTATTAAAGAAATTTGTATCTTTTATGTGAAATAAATTTAAATACGGAAAATATACTTGCAAATGGATTTATAAATATCTAAATAAGAAAATACAAGATATCATAAATATGAAATTCAATACACAACAAGTCTTGTAAATGAGAATAAATCAACAATTAACTTTATTGATATCAATCTGAGTTACAATTGAGTTATCTTTTCAAACCCCTGTAAGGTTTTTGATCATAATTAGACTTAGAAGTCTAAGATGTTATTTAACTCATACATAGACAATTGATGTCTCAAAGGAACAAGAATAGAACTCAAAAATGAATTGGATCAATCCAATCTACAAGTGCATCATTGTCTTGACTATGCAAAACTAACACTAATTGACATTGAAATAAAATTCATAACTTCCAACCAAAACTAAACAAACTTTCAAGAAGAATGAATAACCTTGGAGAATGTTAATATCAATGCTTCCTAGTCCAGTCTTTGCCACCTTTAGAATAACCTTGCTATCAACAAGATAACTTAGTTATAAAAAAACTCAAAAGGGAACGAATGAACAGATATTCTCACTTTAGGCAAGAGACAACCTTATCATAAGTCTTTCTCTATATTTTCTGATGTCCTCATTTATTTTGTTCTCCTCCTTTTATGCCTTCAAAAAGTAGTTTGAATAGTTCATTTACCTTTTTTTTCAAAGTTAAATAAATTTTAGTCACGAGAGGACAAATTTTATTTATAATGAGGGTAAATAAATGATAAATAATAGATGCGCCCCCCCTAAGTCTTCATTCCTTTATTTCTAACATTTCCCTTGTAACTCCAAAATATAATTAAATATCATGTATAAATCAACATCATAGAATATTCCAAAAAGTAACCAATATAAACATGCAACATCATTAAACACTCGTGCCTCCCAAAAAATATCAAAATGACATGATATTAAAAGTTTTCAAAATAATATCATGTGTTTGTTGTCCAAAATATGCATCAAATGTCGAAGTGAAAATTTCATCATACAAATTTAAATAAATCAGAAATAACACTTTTTGTTTGATGTTTCTTCTCTTTGCTTACTTCCCTCCGAGAGAGCAACCCTGTGCTTAAGTAAGTCTTTATCAACAAACTTATTTTCTTCCAATTTATGTATCTCAAGGTGCATATAATTAAAAATAATTTTTCTTTCATTACTTTCTACTTGGGATGAATGCTATTTTGATTATATGGAAGAGGATTCAGATAAATCAAATCTTGGTGAATTTACAAGTTGTTTTCCTTTGTCCATTTGGGGTTCAATGGGAAGCACGCTGTAGTTTCTAGGGAATTGAACTGATTGGGCCATAGAGGAAACATATGCAAAATGAGGTATAAAATGCAAAGGAGGAGGTGGTACAAAAGGGTTATCAGGACAATGGGCTATTCCAAAAGGAGGATTTGCAGAAATATTTTCCTATCCATCATTGGTTGGATGTACAAGAGGTTCCGGTAAGTCAACAATACTCGGATGTTGTTGTAAGGGAAGATTAGGAGGAGCTTGAAGAGGTGGAAAGGAAGTATTTCCAACAAGGTTCAAGTATCTGGTTTTCACTAGATGATTAAACTTTTCAGAGTTGACATCAAAATGTATTGAGAATCTCATCTTCTTGTTTCTTCCCTATTTCCCAAACACACTAGGTACTCTTCCTCTTTGACCCCGGTTACCTCTATTTCCACTGCGGTTACTTCCCTAACTGAAAAGGATCATCTATATGCATCATCATTCAAATTAGTAAAAATAAAAGACATAATATATCAAACATCTAATACAATTTTCTTGAATTGACTTAGTTACATCTCTAAAAAAGGACAAAGGAATTCAAGCATGCAAGGGAACAATGAGTGGGGATGAAGAAAAATAGGGAAGAAAAGCCATATTTTATAGGAAGACCTTTCATTATTTGTAGTTCAAAAATATGATATGTACATTTCATTTAAATAAAATATTCATATGAACAGTCAATTATTTCTCTGAACAAGCGAAAAGAGTGAAAAATGAACAAACAAATGACATGGAAAGAATGAATAGGGATGTGTATTTAGGGAAAAATGATATAAATGATAGGAATGGATGAAAAAATCATGTTCATTGTCTATAAATAATCAATCACTTATGTTCAAAATTGTATCAATCTCCATTACAAGTCTAACAATTTATGTAAAGTTCATTTTAAAATATTCATGACAATTTCCCAAAACGTTCTTGTATGCCCATATTATTTTTTTGACAAAACTGTCTTTTCAAGATGCCTAATGATGTAAGTTTAATACATCCAAATAAAAATGATAAACTGCCCATGTATCATCCTTTAACCCAAAGAATAAAGTCAATTCCATATAAGGGTCTTCCATCATAAACCAATCTAATGGAAAATGCTTCTCTTAATCAATTACATAAACATGGGGGAAATATCATGACATTAAAATGAAGTATGATTTGGGAAATATGGGAATAATTCCTATAAAGTGATAAATAATGTGGGGGTAATGCTTGGTTTATGTAAAATAAAATTTTCATCTATATATTAAGCCTTTAATCCTTTTCCACATATGTATTAGTATCTTTATACTTAACAACCCAAAATAATTTTTAATGGCCAACTGGTAACTTTTAAACCAATGTCTACTCCTTTAAAGGAAAACCCTGCTCTCAATATTATGACTATTTGGTGACTATTGCAAATGTTGGTATACGAGTTAAATTTGAACTCAGTATTATATCCATAAAGATAATCAAATGAGTTCGGCCTCAAATGATGAACAATGTAAGAGATGAGCTAAAGGTACTCAAGAGAAAAATGACTCATAATCTGTCAATTTACCAAAGAATTTTGAATAGAACAAAGTTGTAAAATGAATGAACTCAAATATTCGTAAAAAAATTTAAACTTCTCATAGAAACCAACAAGGTTCAAACTCAAGGGAACAAGGGTATTTGGGTAGATAAGAAGGATAATGTGTTGGCATTATAACCACCTAGAGAATTAAAAGGGCGCACAACTTTTATCTTTTTTGACCAAGAATAGTGGCAAGGTTGAGCACAAAATGTGCATAAATCTATAATAAACAAAAAATGAAAATCAAGCCATAACTTATGAGCTCGAATATGAGATTTTAATATTTCAAATGAGATTGGACATGGCCATAGCATGTATGGTTTTTTTTCAAGTTGCATACAACTTGAAACAAATATTTCATATGACCAAGGTTCAAACCCATGTAATAGAATTAGAAAATATGAAATGGATTTGAGTAATATCATTGCTGGTCATGTAAAAATGAAATAGTGAATAGATTCAAACTGAGATCCAAGCCAAGACTCTACATAAATTCATTAAATCTGACATGAGTTTGATCCATAACCATACTGAGTAATATAAGAAAACAAGGAGAATTTTGAATGTTGGTCACATCACCATATTGACGGTGGGCAGACCGTATGAGTTGAAGAAACATGGGTTTGAACCATCATTTTTTTTTCTTCTATAAAATAATCATTCAAGAAAATGGAAAATAAATATGTGAATTTGGAAAGAAAAATGCATGCAACAACAAAGGGTAACAAAACATCTTTCTTTTTCAAGTAAACCTTCGAACAAAATTTAAAATTTTACATTTCATGAGTGAAAGCATGGAAAGGAATCATACACACTCATTACCAGTCAAATTCAAATCCATTGCTACCTCATTAGCATACAAAAACTATGGAATATATTTTTCATAGACTCGTGAGTACATACCTCATCCAACATATCTTATATACTAGTAGTGGAGGCCAAGATGATTGTTGCAACTACCAGGAGAAAGGTTTCCCAAAGACGAGTTGAAATTCTTCCTCCATAGACTAAAACAAGAAAATGAAATGACCAAACCCCATGAAACAAGAGACAATAAAGTGTCGGCCTGGGGGATTTAATGACCATGTATTTTATATTCAATGCATGTCCAACCCCATCATGTCGATATTCAAACTTCATACCATATGCATGTTGGGAGCATGCCTATTTTGAGGAGATGTTATTTTTTGGGGAAAAACCTTGAATTAGAAAGAGACATTTGGAAGGAAAAGTAGCATGAAGGAGGAAAGAATGCAAGGCACACATATAGGAAAATCTAACCATGTTAGGGTTAGGGTTTTTGTAAGAGAATGTAACAGTTGTTGAGCTAAGAATTAGTATATATGTACCTAGGATGTCTAGGTTGGGGTTGGAGAATGTAAGAGAAAACTATTTTTATTGGTTAGGAGAATGACTGTAAGATCTGATACCTTTTTGTAAGCTATTGAGTTGTAGAAGACAAAAGTAACAAGATCTCAAGGGTTAGATTGTATGCTGAGGAGCTTGGTGTGATCTAGTCAGCCTCATAGAGGTTGTAGAACCTGTTTTTTTATTGTATGATTAGAGACTATAGTGCGCACAACACCATATATTGCAGAACCATAATAAAAGATCCTAAGAGATAGATATTTGTGGACGTAGCCCAAGAGGGGGTGAACCACGAAAATACGTGTGTTATGTGTTGTTATTGATTGCATGTTTACCTTCTGTAAGTAGTTAGAGTATGAATGGATGAATGGATAATTCTGTGAGAGTTGTTATATGTTAGATCTGTTAGAATGCATGCATAGGTGTAAAAAATGAATGAATATTAAGAAGAATAGGAAGAACCAATAGATTAAGGCCTAAGAGGATGAAATGAAATCCCAGATCCCCAATCTTTCCTAGACTGCAAGCATCTGAGCATTGTAGTCACCCATAGAACTATCTTAGGTGAGACTGCACAGTACACTCCATGTGTTGTGTTGCCTTATGGTTTAATAGGAGGGTTGATATTTTTAGAGGGTTTTGTTGGAAGCTTGTTCATATCTGAACCTAGGTTAGACCAAGAGAAGAAAGAGAGAGTAATAGCCAAAAAATGGTTCCGTTGTCGACTGGAACTGCATGGGATTGAGTGAGTGGTATCTGTGAAATAATCATGAAGAGAATGAATGTATAAAAAGGAATGTTCAGACCATGGAATCCAATGAAGGAAGAGATTGAAATATGGTTGAAAACAAATGATATTGAGTTTGTGTAGAAGGATAACATAAACCCTAAATTAACACCGCAAAATTATTTGGATAAGTACGTGTTTAGTGACTTGCATGAAGTATTTTTCTGTGATTTCCCACATGTGGTGCAGGAGTGGATATTGAGGTTGAAATAAAACAACCCTATGAATTGAATTAGATATCTCAAGTGGAACCCTGTGGACATCGCGTAGTTAAAACAAACTAGAAACAAATTCACGCGCGCAATAGATTTCTGGCTAGACAGTATTGTTGCAGGGCTTATCACAGAATTTGTAGTAAATACCACAATTTCCTACAATGCCGCAAATAAAGAGTTTCTAAAGGTACCCAAAGGTAGTTATATTAGATCGATGTATACTTCAATCAATATCTTAATGTATAACAAATGTGTAATGATTAAGGCATCATATAACTAAACTTCCTTTCGTGCATGGGGGAAGGGGGGATCACTAACAGAAGATGGAAGGATGCAGGGAGAGATGGATAAGGGAAAGAAGGAGGCTATGGACCCAATCATGATGGAGGAAGACCAGATAAATCAGATAATGGAAAAAAATGGAAAGACGCGCAGTGGAGTACCCTACCAATATAAGGTGAATAATAAGAAGAGAGCCATGGTAGATAGAGAGGGCTTGGCAAGTGATGAAGAAGAGGTAGAGGACCTCCGAGCTGTGTATATTATTGAGGAAATCCTATGCGCGACAAACAAAAGGAATACAAGAGGTCCAAGGGAAGGAACATAAGGAAAAACTCATATCCATGTCAGTGTCAATGTGGAACCCATAACCCCACGTGCGACTAATACGCCAAAAATAACACCATCATTTAGACAACTGAATTTCAGTGGAAGAAAGACAATAGGAAGTACATATAAACAAGGAGTAACAGCTAGAGGATCTAGTTCAGGAAGTAGTAGTCAAATATCTACACCGCACAGAGGTAGTAGGTCATCAGAGTTCAATATGGAAGGACATGATCCCTGTTAGAGAAAGATTTGCCTCACCCTATGAAATATTGAAGAGAGGGCCTTATTCCATTTCCCTATGCAGACTTATCTTCCTTTTTACTAAAATATAGAGACAACAATACAAATTTTTCCACTTGTGCACATCTTCCACACTATACAACAAGCGTATACGCAGGCTGATCCAATACAACCTGCATACATCGGGATTTGTGCCAGAAAATGAAAATTAAATGTCGGGTTTCCATGTCACGACAAGAGATCTCTGATCCTTGGCTTTCGATATATTGGAAACATTCTAACTCGGCCCTTCAGTTCCATTTTGAAGGATATAAATGGGGCAATTCCGAGCTATGGAAAAGGAGAAGAATTCAACTTTGAGAGCAAAGTTACTCTGGAGAAATTATTACTTCATATTGAGTCTGCATCCCTTTGTCCTTTAAGTATGAACATAATGTTCAACCCCCAAAATCTTCCCTTATTGATGGAGAACCCCTTTGTCTCCCTTCTATGAGATTTCCTTTGGTGGAGGATTGAAGTGGTGGAGGCCCAGTTGGAAGGAACTTAGTTTCTCGGCTCCGAACCGTGCCGACATGAAAGTATGTAATATTTTTTCTTCTGCTGAGCATTTATTAATAGAAATAATCCTTTCTCGTCCAATTGATATATTACAAATATATGAGTTATTATCCATGGGAATATTTGTTATGTTTGTTAATGGATTATGCTATCTAATGTGCTAACCTTTTACATTATCACCATATGCTTTCTTTGCTTGTTTGTTGAGAACTAGTTGCAGGTATATAACTTTGGGTTCAAGTGCTCAATGGTGGAATTCATCGAACATCTGGACGAGGTAGGCCTCTTTCTTATGTCGCTTGCATATTGGTTTATATAGCATATGTTTGGAATAGAGTTGATTTCTGTAGTCATTTCCTTCTGTTGTGGTTTACCCTAGCCATAGAGAGATTTTCCTTGTAATAGAATTGGCGACCATAATGGGGATTGAATCTTCTTTCTTAGGGTTTGAAGTACTTTTCTCCTTAGATTACTCGTTTCTATTGTGGTTCTTGTCATATCATTGCTTGAAAACTCTTGTTCACTCCGGGTCTGAGTTTTCAGCCTTTCTCCCTTGCCCGACCTTGTTTTAAAGCATATACACACCTTTTTCCTTGACAGTCACGTATACACACATGCTGTCTCACTGCAAGCTACATATATACACTATGTTTTCCTGAAAAGTGATGTACATCAATTTACCTTGCCCTTTTGCTTGGTTTGGTGTTTTCTGGCTGGGATTTGATGTTTGTTGAGTCTTCTTAGGTCTCTGTAGTGTCTGTTGAGTGCTTGTGGGATGACAGGAAACCCTCTTTTGGTTGAATTTTTGGGCGAAGTCTTTCTTTTCATCTATTCATTTTTATTGTCCTTGCACATTGGGCTGGGTGTTTTGCTTCTTGGTATCCTGCTTCAGTTATCTCTTTTTTATACACAATAGGGATATATATCAAATTACGTTTCAGTCCATGCATTTTCAGTTTTGTTTTATTGAAAATACAAAAAAATAGGCATTTTGCATTGATTGGCATTTTTGTCTTTTTAAGTCATTATCATTAGCTTAGTGCATATAGTGAAAGATTGCATTTTACTTCAGAATTACATAGTTGAATTTGAAAATTGCATTGGTTTTTAGAAGCATATCATTCATTGAAAGTTAAAGTTAGGAATTTGCATTATCTTCATATTTACTTTCCTTGCAGAGTTATAACACCATGATTTTCACTACCATACCTTTTTGAGTAATCACGACCATTAAAATTAATGCTATAATTTAAAATTGATTAGTCATGATTTTATTTTCTAGGGTGCATAAACTAGCCTAGGATTTAGTGCCTTGGATTAGGATTTTGTGAGTAAACTTCTCCAAGGCAATTGAATCAACATATGTGTCTGAGTCAGGGAGTGGAGAAATCCATTGTATAATTGGTAAGATCAGGAGGCTCCGCTCACACCGGAGTTAATCACAAGGTCCCGTGAATTTAGTTGAAGGGATATTCCCCCGATACTTTCCTAGCGTAAGAGATATTTTTAGGGATCTATTCGTATTTAGGGATCTTGCTAGTGCCTTTACCTCCATGAGAGGTGGTGATTTCAAGGTTTTGGGATTTTCTGCCCTGCCCATATGGTGGACTTGACTTACGATTGCTCGCTTGTGCATTGATTATACAATGGTTTATTAGTTACTTGACTTATGTGTCTCATAGGTTACTTACAGGGGTTATTCTGCAGGTACCCTGGGTCATATAAGTGTCAGAAAGCACACAACCTTTATAGAGGATTACCTCTCCGAGGGGATGTGACCGACTGGTTGTTAATCCCACGAGGGCCCTTATAACTAATTTTGTTACCTTCGATCTTTAGTAGGGAGTTTCAGGCCCCTCTTGGGAGAGACATACCTTCTTTAGGGAGGGAGGCCACTTAGCCACTTTACCCCGTTTGTATGCATATTGGTCGTTTGAGTTTTGGTGTGCTCTTTGATTACTAGTTGGAATTAGGATATATTTTTATATTTAGAGTCTTAAGTCATCATAGAGTCGGACCAGCTTCCCTGCCGGTCCCGTCGCTTGTTACATTTACCATTGGATTTCAAGTATTTTCCTTCTAAAAGGCGTAGATTTATTAAGAGTGGTAGACACACATTCACTGTTCAGACTTGTGATTCTACAAGGATGAGTACTGAATCTAGTCTTCAGAATACTGGGAGCCCTTCGACTCCCATACCTACTATAGTTAATGGAACCCCTTCGACTCCTGTAACCTCCATGGTAGTAGTGCCAGAGGAACCTATCATTACTATGGCTCGACCTATAGTGAATGCTCAAGCTACCGCCTCGAACCATTTTGGGTCTCTTGGCTACTCACCAGGGTACAATGTTCATTCCATCCCTATGGCTTCTAGTCCACTTTCTTATGGTATGCCCAACTTCACTTCACATTTTTCGAACTCCATCCCAACTGTTGTCCCTAATGCTAGCATTGGGCTTGGGGGAAATACACCTCCCTATAATAATTTTTAGTTTGGTGGATCCCAAATCCATCAAATGACTCCTAATATGGAAGGAATGCCTGATTTTAACCCTGAGTCCAATCCTCCTACTTCTGGGTGGAATAGTTAACCTGACAGACAAGCTTTGGCTCAAGTTTCATCCTAAAACCCTACCTCCTCAGTGAAGGTTCTGACCAATACTTTTGGCATGACGAATACACCTCTATCATCCATGTTCCCACCTAGAGGAGGTCAGTTTCATTCTTTGGGTAACCCTCAACCCAGATCCAATCTGGTTGGGGGAAATTTCTATAACCCTCAACAAAACATTCTTGCTAGAATTATGCCCAACCAACCCTATATGAACCAGCCCAAAGGAGGGCCTTATAATCCTGGACAGGGCCATGGTGTTTACCAGAACTCTGGATGGCCTGTAGTTCCACAAGAACAGTCTTTCCTGGGAGGGTGGGGCCAGATGCCACAACCCCATCTCCCTTTTTCGGGCATGCTTAATCTGCCATATTTGTCTAAGTTAATGAACGACCCTGTGAGTCATGATCCTACATGGCCCCCCAATCCCCACCAAACTTCCTTTGGACATCCTGATGTTCGAGGGCAAGAATGGAGAGGATACTCGTGATCACGTCACTACCTTTCACCTTTGGTGCTCATCGAATTCCCTTAATGATGATTCTATTCGATTAATATTATTTCAACGCACCCTCACTAGAGTTGTTGCAAAATGGTATATTGAGCTACCTAAGGGGGCATATGGGACTTTTAGTCAGTTGGTGTTGGTCTTTCTTAACCACTTCCAATTGCCCATCCATTACGATGCTGGCCTAGAATTGTTGTCAAATTTACACCAGGATACCGCCACTCATATATCGGACCATATCCAGGAGTGGAATAGACGAAAGAGGTTGATTAAGAACCCTATACACCCGACCTTTATTTTAGAATGGTTTCTTAAGTCTTTACACGCTCCTATCTCGAAGGACGTTTCCACTTCTGGGGTTACCACTGAGGAAGAAGCGATCTTTAGAGCCCAACAGTTAGACTTGATATATGCTCAGTCAAGGATGTTATACCACCTTATTCCTGATGCATCACGGTCTACTTACGACCCTAGGAAAAATCCCAGACCTCATTCTGATGGCATTGTAGGTGCCTCCAATGTAAAGTCCATAGACTTAGTGACAAACCAGTTGAAAGAGTTGTCTCTAAGCCAGTCTGCAGGAGGTCCATCTTCGTCTATGTCTTCCAACTCCACTGAGTTGGTGGATGTACATTTTGTGCAATCATCGACCAACCCAAATGGTAACCAACAACCAGGAGGGAATAAGAAGAAAGGATGTAATACTCGTAAGGGTGGGAAAAATGGTAATAAACCCAAGGACAATGCTAATAATGAGAAGACAGGTAATAATGTTGGAGAGGAAAAATGGGAAAGACGTAAGGTGAAGTTTCCCTATAATCTTTGTACAGATGATCAACTTACCCATTTATGCCCCAAACTTGCAGAAGCTGTGAGGCTATTATTTCAATCGCCCGCTATGCTGAAAAATCCTTTCGCACATAATTAACACTTAGCCTCAAGCTCCTCAAACACCGGAAATGTGCCCGGTGGAAGTCAAAACCAACAGTTGCAAGATGGCGACTGTTTATGTATGAATATGGTCGATGCGAAAATTGACGTAGCCACTCGATCTCGAGACTATAGCTCTAAACAAGCTATTCCTGGTCTAGAATCTCCTCCTCCTTCTCCTCTGGAGATGAATTTACAGATTGAGAAACTAGAGCCACCACCTTGTATTCCGAAAGGAGTACTCAAGTGCTCTACCCATAATCCAAATTCTAGAGCCGCCCAAAACTATTCTATTTTTGAGGACCTGGGTCAAACCCCTTGTGCGATGTCAGCTTTGGAGGTACTCTAGACGTGTCCCTCATAGAGGAATTCCTTACTCTTTTCTTTAGGATCTCTAGAACCCAATGGATCAAAAGTTATCAATTTTGACATCATATATGTTAGGCCTCTCTTGCCTTACCACGTGGCTTTCCAAATCCATGTGGAGTACTCAAAGTATACCATCAAACGTGCAGTTGTTGATGAAGGCGCTGCTACATGTGTGATGTCCTTGGTATGTTGGAAAGCTCTTGGTTCTCTGACTCTTTCCAAGTCATCAACCATGTTAAATTCTTTTGACGGTCATGCCTTCCACCCTCAAGGTATTCTCCCTGCCTTTCCGGTCTAGTTAGGTGGGAAGACGGTAGAGGTGGAGGTAGAGGTAGTTGATGCGCCTCTTGATTATAACATGTTACTAGGTCACAGTTGGACTTATGATATGATTTACGCCGTGTCTTCTGTCTTCCATACTCTTTGTTTTCCTCATGAAGGGAAGATCGTGATGATAGATCAATTATCCTTTGCATACTCTAGTCCTAATTCATCTCTTGGACCGTTGATCCCTGTGATCGACAATTCTCAGCTGATAACTGAGAATATCAGTGTCAGAATGTATTCTTCCATCATGGGTACTTTCGACTTCTTGGCACCGATTAATCATGTTTATTCCATATCCAGTAGGCCCATCTCAATAGGGAGGTCCATTCCATTCCGCTCTTCTTATTTTAGTGACCCGTGGACCCTACCTTCCTTGACTTCGTTGTGTGAAGGTCAGTTGCATGATGGAATGGCCATGCCACTATCGACAACAGAGATTTCTTGTCAAGCTGTTCTTGACTCTTTCGTTGATCATGATCCTGTTCCCTCCCCGACAGACAAGGAGGATATCGTTCTTAGGCCTGTGTGGTCCAATTCGCTGTCTTGTTCACATGATTTCATCAATGGGACTTTTCCTTTGGATGAAGCCATCACCAAAGTCATGAATGGTTCTTACAAACCTTGGGATGATATGCATAACCGCTCTTATTTTCTCCCAGATATTGAAAGAATCAAACAAGATGACTTTTGATCTACTTTGAGTGAGATAGTCGATCACGCCGTAGATCCACTTGATACACATGACATTTATGCCAAAGGAAACATGGCGATTATTTCTCCTACCATCATGACTGACATATCTTGTACCCATGGCAAGGTGGAAAATGTAAATATCGGTGCAGATTGTTCGCCAGAAGAAATCTTGATCTATACCGAACTCTTCAAGGAATTCCGAGAAGTATTTGCTCGGTATTAAGATATTCCAGGAATCGACCCTCGTATTGTCGAACATAAGATTAGAAATTATCCAGATGATAAACCTGTTCAACAATGTCTTGGAGCTGTAAACCCTCGGAAGGCCCCTACTATTAAGGTAGAGGTGGAGAAGCTACTTAATGCTGGCTTCATCTACCCGGTTCCCTTGATCGAATGGGTATCCAAACGCATTCTTATAGATAAGAAGCAATGAAACATATGTGTATGTATGGACTTTTGTGACCTAAACAGGGCCTATCCTAAAGACAACTTTCCCACACCTTTCATCAATCAGATTCTCGATGAGTGTGTAGAAAGAGAAGTATTTTCTTTTATGGACGGATTTTCAGGATATAACCAGATTCAAATCAAACCTGAGGATCAACATAAGACAACATTTATTTGTCCTTGGGGTACTTTTGCATACCGGAAAATTCCTTTTGGCCTTAAAAATTATGGAGAAACATTTCAACGTGCCATGACTTTCACTTTTCATGATCTTAAGCACATAGTCAAAGCTTACCTTGATGATCTTGCTTCTCACTCTCGCAAGAGAGCGGATCACGATATACAACTTTGGCTTGTTTTTGAAATATGTCGTTACTATAGAATCTAGTTTAACCCTCACAAGTGCATATTTTGCATTAAGTCTGGTCATCTTTTGGGTTTTCTAGTTTCTGAGACTGGGATCATGGTGTATGCACTAAAGGTTGAGGAAATACTTCGGTTTCCTCCCTCATGCATGATTGGACAACTTCAGGGTTTATAGGGGAAAGATAACTTTATTCGTCGGTTTATAGTGAACTATGCCGCTATCACTAAGGTTTTCATACATCTTTTGAAGAAGGAAACCCATTTTATCTAGGATGAGTGAGCCTAGGAGTCCTTCGATGCCTTGAAGAAAGCCTTGGTATTGGCATCTCTGTTGAAGCCTCCAAACTACAGTAGATATTACTTACTTTACATCGCCGCGTCTGAGGATACAATTGGCATGGTCCTGGTTCAAGAGGATGATGAGCTCTGTGAGCATGTCGTCTACTATCTTAGTCTAACTTTAGTCAGTCCTGAACTTCATTACTCTCACATTGAAAATATAACTTTGGTTGTTGTTCACGCAGTCCAACGTTTGTGTCATTATATATTACTTTGCAAAACTATTGTGGTTGCTGATGTCAATCCATTTCAATACATCCTTACCAGGCGTATCATAGGGGGAAAATATAATAAATGGATTTTCATTTTACAAGAGTTTGATCTCAATTTCGCTTCTACAAAATACAATAAATCCCTAGTCTTTGTAGAGTTAATATCTGATTTTCCACGATTAGATGAGGACGTTTTCCATGTTAATTCGTTTGCAGATGAACACATTTTTCTTGTCTCGTTGTCTGCCCCCTGGTATGGAGACATTGTTCTCTATCTTCAGACCTTGAAGTTCCCTCAGCATCTCTCACAACATGACCAACGGTGTATAAGATACTATTGTTCCTCGACCAAGTTTTGGAGAACCTTGTTTGTGTTTGACCATTTTTGGGACTTCAACAGGCTGGTCGAAGACGGAGCACCTAGGTGAAGTGGAGATTGTGGGATCTCACCCTCTTTTATGATATTTTTTGGATTTAGGGTTTATGTAACGGGTATGGGATGTCATCCCATGGGTCTTACCCATGTTTAGGCCCCTTTTGTAATGTATAAATAAGTATCTAGGTGATGTAAGAAGGGGCCATAGTGCTAAGTGAAAATAGTTGTGAAGGCTTTGTGCATACTGTATATTGAGACTTGCAAAGTTAAGTGCAAGTGTTTTGTAATTTCTTTGTGCACAGACTGTGTAGAGGCTCTGTGCTTGGACCTAACTTGGGGAAGTAGGATCTGGCGAGGTGTGGGAAGATCTTCTGTACTATGCGGAGTTGGATTGTGGCTCTATGCATGTAAGAATATTGGAAGAAGCTAATACAGAAGAAGAAGAAGAGTTGGTGGACATAGCTCCACACTGGGGTGAACCACGTATATCCTGTGTCAATGTGATTTATGCTATGGTGTTCATGTTGTTTATGTACTTAATTTATTAACCTAGATGTATGATAGATCCAGTTGATGCTTAGTGATTTATGATGTGAATGAATGTTGGATCTACTTTAATGCTATGTGCTGGATGATTAGATATGCTTGGATCTTGGTTGTCACTGCACTGATCTGTAATTAGGGTGTTAACCTACGATGTGAATAAAAGGGTTAAATACTAATGAATGTTATTGGATAAGTGCTCTGTTAATGATCACAGATCTGTGTCCCAGCTAGGTTGCAGACACCTGAGTCCTGCAACCCCCCTGTCTCTACCTCGGGTGAGACTTCATCTTCTTCGTAGATGTTGTTGAAAGGGCTGGTAGTTATAGTTTTGTTGGTGCGTTGTTGAAGTGTTGAGCCCTGGGTTTTCCCCTGTGTGCCAAAAAATGGTTCTGTTACCGGGACCTGAAACTGTGATTGCTGGGAATTGAAGAAAAGAGAAAGGTTTGTATGTAGATCTATTGTTGTAAGTGCGCAATATTATACTTGACTTGTGAAGCTATGTGCTAAGAAGGGAACCAGATATGAATAAAAGAGGTAAGATCTTAAATCTTTTTGCTCTGGTAAAGGTAAGATAAGTGGAAATTTTTGATTCAAAATTATCACTCTAGGTATGATTGATAGATTTTGTCCTGGTCTGAAAACTAAGGCACAACTAGAAGAGAGAAGACTTGATATGAATAGATCTGATAGAAATAATGAAAGATATGTTATTCCTATGCATAGAAGAATTTTTGGACTAACAAGAGGATGCATGATCCTAGAAATAATTTTTTGCAGGTTCATCACTGTGATCCCAGTGTGCAGTACAGGAAAGGTTGGGGATCGTTTAAGAGGAATAGAGGATTGACTCTTTATTATAGTTGCAGAAGACCGAGACATATTGCTAAGGAATTCCCTGGTACAGGTCCTATTTGTCTTTGCTGTAAAGATGTTGGTCATGAGGTTTTTGATTGTCCTAGAATGATTGCTAAAGTTGAAAAGATGAATAGGAGACAAGAAAACCATGAAGAAGGTCAAAAGATTAAGGATATGCTAGAACACCAGAAAGAATCAAAGACTATATTATTGCAGATGAAAGAAACCATGAATGATCATAGAGACATTAGTTTAACAGAGATCTTAAAAAAGAAAGAGTGCGTAGAAATAAGAATAGGAGACTTCGACATAGACTGTGTTCTGGATAAGGAAACACATGTGAATATCATTACAGAAAGTACTTGGGAAATTTTGGGAAAGCCTGCTATGATTCCTTCATTGGGAGGAATAAGATTGTTTAAAGGAAAGATGATAACCCTATGTGGAAGACTTACTCATGTACCTATGGTTTCTCATTTAGCATCGACGGAAGAAGAATTCGAGGTCGTTAAGTTTGTTAAGAACAACACTCCTTTTGCACTTTTATTGGGAAGGACCTGGATTGAGAAAGATCATACCCGAAGGAAAGAAGAAGAGGAAGCTATCGAAAAGAAAAAAAAAGAATTAAGGGATTTCATGGCTAGGAGAATAGTGCACTTAATAGAAGAAAAATAGGCCAAGTCAAAGCAACTAAGGGCTAGAGAACTAGTTGTTGAGGTTTAAAGAACGCAAGAAGGTTTAAAGAACCTCTCCATGCACGAGAGAAGAGAACCTACCCTAGAAACAGTAAGAGAAGAAGTATTACCCTCGAACCCTGTGAAAGACCCTCAATAGTGCGAAGTTACTATGCTAAGAGAAAATAAGAATAAAATTGGAAAGAGGGATCCAACAAATCAGATCATAGGAAAGAAGGCCAGAAAGCTCAACAAAAAGAAAGAAAATCTAGAGAAATTGCAGAAGGTTCCAGCGAAGTCTTTGCAGAAAGAAGGCTTGCAAAACTTGAACCTCGTCAGAATAACAAAACAACGCAAACTGGAACTTCACCACGACGAAGCTATATGAACGTTGGAGGCATCCTGACCATTATAACGATGCTCCAGAACGTCTAGAAACACAGTTATTTCCGGAAAAGATTGTCATTGGACCGTTGGGATCGCGCCATAACAGATGGATTGAGGCATTCTTGCCCGTTGGAGGAATCCACTATGAATTTATCTATTTAATCCATCGAACATCTCACCGGGAACACTTTTGCAAATTGTAATTATCCAAGCCTACAAAGAACTAATTGCTATCGCGCTGTACTCATTGAGACCTCACCACCTGTTATTCTTACCCTAAGTGTTTGTTCACCTACCCGAGATATTTGACCTTGAGCATGCATGTCGAAAGACCTTAGCATGGTAGAGAAGTCCGTAGAAGAGATCCTGATAGACCCTATGGATGAGAAGGTGATGTACGCAGGAGTACATGCCTCATTGATGAGAGGATTTCAAGCATCCCCCTCGACTGCACGTCGATTTGGGCCATCCTGAACCATGACAGAGAAAATAAGAAAACACTGCGACGACATGGAGAACACATCCCGTCGGTCCTGCTTGACTACATCCCACCTCTGGCCGACGCGGTTAGTCGTGATAGTGTTATGAGATATTTCTAGTAAACCCTCATCACTGCGTACCTCTCGAAGGGGATACACGCAGTGGGAACATAGTTAGGAATGATACCTGACCTTAAGATCAACTATTTTAACCTAGGAGATAGGAATAATTATGCGCTGCTCGCACCACATAAGTACTTGAAAAAGAAAATGGGGAAGAAGCCAAAGATATTCCCCTAGCCATGGACTAAGGAGATCACGAGGTCCACTATCCTCAATGTCATGAAGCTACCCCACTTTGGCAGACATTAGGAGGTTAACTCATGTGTTAAAATACTCCTGTCATGCTACCATGGAGGTTATCTATGGTTAGACAGGTGCGTGATTGTGGATCTGACACTGAACACATGATCAATGGATTAATCATGTAGGGACCAGACCCTCAGAAATTCTACCCAGGGAAGGTTGCAGATCGCACCTTGGCATAGTGAATAAAAGACACCTATGATGATGTGGATAAGGGGAAGCGAGGCTACAAGGTAGCCTCCATCCAAGATGGCACAGTGCACCTAGCTTTCCAGTTGATCACTGGTAAGATTGTCAGGAAGAACAGACCAATGCAAGTCACGAGGTTCATCGTCGACCTCATAGGAAAATGCATTGAAGGGATGCATATGAACTGGGGGAGCTACCTTGACAACTAGTTGGAGTAGAATTGTCGCGAAGCACAGGACCAGGGATACGATTTTCACTTCAGCTGGTTACTGATTCTTGTTGCCTTTGTCGCATGGGAGATGCCAGAGGGAGAAAACTTCCCTGACATTGAGCCATCTGAACCCCTAGCCATGAGGTTTACTACCCTATGCTATTCGAGTGACATAACAAGGAAATGACAGTCAAATGCGGTGTTCCACACCTATTACTTGCAGCTGAAGCGGGCTAATTAATCATTCCCTCGCATGCTGTCGAATACACTCCATAGGTTCAGGCCACTTGTGAAGTTCCACGCAGACAGGCACTTCATATATATCACTGTGCATGGGGAAGAAAACAAGGAAGAGCTATAGTCCTATTACAAACTGACCGAGGAAGATATGGAGGAAATAACCAAGGAATGGCCTGCATAATTCCTTCTACCAGTCGAACAGATAGAGCTCTTCGACCCCGACCTCATCGAAAGTCCTGTGGTCACCCAAGAAGAATATGATGGACTGAGTAGTGCCAAGAACATGAAGAAGAAGGAATACGTACATGAAATAAACAACACATCGAAGAAAACTGCAGCTGAGTCACCTGGAGTAGGAGGAGGTGACGAAGTAAACCAAGAGGAGGAAGGGGAAGAAGACAAGCAAGACAAGGGTGAAGTGACACTTCCTAAGGATCCCCTTACAGAGGCTGAGACACCAAATAAAATAAAGGTTTCTCCAAATAAACCCTTAGCGCGGAAGAAGTCATGAGCCAATAATCCCCAGTTACAGACCGTGCTCATAGTGGATGACATTGACCTCATCATCACAGATGTAGCAGACACTTCAGAGGATATTTTGCAATGAAACGAAGCAAAGAAGGAAACCATCCATGAAAGGATCAAAGAAGAGCTGAAAGGGGTACAACAATCCCTCTATGAAAGCCACCCAATGTCTACAATGATATCGACATCAGAAGGTATAGAAGTGGGAGATGAGCCTGTCCAACTATTCAGATTAGTAGATGTGACAGAGGCTCGCCTTCAATGAGTATAGAAAGAAAAGGAACATGCCACAGAGGCCTTGAAACAAGAAAAGGAGGAATGCTTAGAGAAACGTCGGGTTGTGCAGCAAGAAAAAGATGACCTCCACGCGAAGTTTGAGGAGGACAGAGAGAAGATCCCGAGAGAAAAAGACCAGTTTCTTGTAGAGCAGACTGTGGTCAAGGAGGCAGTGGCTAGAGAAATTCTCTCTGTGTCGGGATTGGAACAGATGGAAGAAGAAACTACTGGAAGACAAGTGGGGAAGTTCGATAAATCCATTCAACATATTCAAGTGAGAATAGTAGAAAAGGAATTGCAGGGAGTGTCATGCATTCTACAGGAAGTGCGGGATCAAAGAGAAGAAACTGCCAGGAGTGTAGTAGAAAGAATCAGGGCGTTGGCCTTGGAATGTAAACAAATCAGTGACCTAAGTGCGTAGACCTATGATCACCTTGCAGACGACCCAAATATGAGAATATTGGAGGCACAACTCCAGGAGGAGAAATGACACAGACCCCCCCCCCTTGCCTCAACAAGTTCTGCGTGACCTCCCGGTCTTAGGATCGTTCTAATTTATCCTCGAGCCGAAGCGGCTCCTTTAGTTCTCTGGTGGAACCTTCAACAAATCACATCCACAGGTCCTTTACGAAAACTCCACCGGCAAAAGAAATGCACTAGGTGTGAGTCTTCACCTCCACACGACCACCTGACATGACCGTGACCCTTGTCGAAAAGGGATTTTGAGTTTCACGATTTCGAGAGTTCTGATGTCGATTTTATTGACCCTTCAATTCCCTAAACCCCGAAATACCGAAATGGACTCAATTAAAAATTATCCCCTAGCCCACATCTTGCTCCATGTGACCATTTCCTCCGTGCCCGCAGCCTAACTCCGAAGGTATGTCACGTTTCACGACTTTCAATGTCAAGTGCCTGATTTCTTGTCCCCGGGATTGCCGAAATGCCGAATCTCGAACTACTGAAATGTGTGACCGTAGCCTCACTCCAACAATACATCGCTTTCGGGACTTCGGGGTTTCCAATGCCGAAGTGCCCAGTTTCTTGTCCTCGAGATGGATGAAAAGATGAATCCTGAAACTCTGAAATGTGTGACTGCAGCCCCACTACAAATGCACATTGCGTTTCACAACTTCAAGGTTTCCAACACTCTATGCCCCGCTCCTTTTCTACGGGATCGCTGAAAAGTCGAATCCCGAAATGTGTCCCTGTCCCGTGGCTGACGCTATTCCTCAGAACGCTTTTGGGTTTTTGCGTTTCGAGACTTCGCGATCACGGCTGCAACAACTCCTTGCCCCTTCAAGCTCCTGGTATCCGAAATGCCGAAATACCGAAGTCCGAAATGCCGGTCTTCCACTCCAAACTGGGATCAACGACTCATAGCCTCTCCTGATCCGACGACTTATGTATTTTCAGGATTTCATGGGTCAAGAGTTCTTAACTCTTACCCTTTGCATTCCTGGTATCTGAAATGCCGAAATCCTCCTTTCGGGAATTTCCTCGAAACCTTGACCGCTCGCTGCTTGTCCTCCTGTTCGACGTTCACGATCCTTTTGGGATTTCGTGGGTCAAGAGTCCCGACTCTTTCCCTTTGTATCTCCTGGTAGTCAAAATGATGAAATGGGCCTCTCGTTCTCCTATTCACATATGAGGGTTAAACCTTGTTCAACTTCTCCTGGATCCGATGGTTATCGGTCCATGCGTCCAGATCTGATGGCCCAGATCTCTTTATCCTATGCGCTCTCCTCCTACTGCTGCCTGGACATAGACTCAACGGTCCATATCTTTTCCTCTATAGATGATCTAATGACAGTTGTAGCTCCCTCCTAAGCTTCCACTCTTCTTCCTGAACTTGGAATATTTTCTTTCTCCAAAAGACCTCAGCCTTTGTCTCCTCTACGAACCCTGTGAACTTGGGTCTTGCCTACGTTCTAAGGACATTGTCCCTTCTGAGCTTCTCAAACTCTGAACCCTCCAAAGGGTTTTCTTGGTCTTTTGTTCCTCTCAGCTATGGATCTATGTGCAAATGCACTATTCCTCCTGAGCTTGTTTATTCTGAAACCTTGAAAGGTTTCCTTGACCTCTGCACTCCTTGCAAGATCCCTGCACATGACTGTGCTATCTCTTCTGAGGTTCAGAATTTGGAACAAATTCTTCTGGCACTCACTCCTTGTGCTTGACGAGCCCTCAGATGGCTGTCTATCAACACTTCACATGAGTGTTGTCCCGTTGCACTCCTTGAATAGGTCTTTGTCCTCCTTGAGATTCAGCTTCTCACAACCTCAACGGTCTCTGTCCCTTACTCTTCTTGAAGGATATAAGTTCCCTCTTGGCTACTTATGATCAAGCACACCTTGCTAAGCCTGCAGGGTGTTCAGTAACCCTGTGAAGGTCCTCTTGTGACACTTCTTCTATTTAGAACTCAAAAGAGTTCCTCTATGCACTCTTTTCACTTGCTCGATGCCCTCCTAGCAGAGTTCTACAAAACCTACAGTGGTTTTGTCTTCTCAACCAACTCAAAATAGAGTTCTCTCTCCAATTCATCCAGTGCATTCGCTCAATGCTCTCTTGGTAGAGCTTCCACAGAATTCTCAGTAATTCTGTCTTCTCGGTGCCTCCCTCTGCACAGTCCCTCCTCCAAGGTGTTCAACAACCTTGAGGTTTCCTCCTTGAGCCAATGACTTCGGCTGGTGCACCCTCTTAGCACGTCCTTGCCCAAATTTCGTAGAATTCAAGAGTGCATCTATGCATTGGCTTTTAGAACCCACAACGTTCTTTCACACCCTCTTGCATGAAGCCACAAAGAACCCCAGACCTGAAATCAAAGAACCCACAGATAGGAAAATCTATTTGTCCCTGCAAATGCACATCTACAACATATAAATAACACACAAAGACATTCATAAACACATAAAGACACACAAAAACTCATGCAGGAAATCTGCTCTTTATATTAATATGAAGTGCCTCCTTTACAAGGTGTTCTTGAGCTCAAACTTTGATAGAGTCTCAGCTCCTTCTCTCCTCTACTCTAACTCTTGCAGAGCTCTCCTATATCTATACTCTACCCTAATTGACTCGACTAACTCCAAAATAAGATGCTCAAGATCTTTTACATGAGGGGGCTCTTTGAGCTCTTCCCTTCAAGCTACCTACTCTATTCAATTACATTGAATTACATTGAATTCACAATTAAATGGTTGTCTAGTCCAGATCAGAGCTAGATCCTAGCCTTACAACCATTAAAGGCCTTCTTTAACTATAGCTTGCTCAAAGGCATAACTTTATGGCTCCACGACCTTACAAAACATTAATTACATTGATTTCAAATTCAAAATTTTAAAAGAGAGGGCTGCGCCTCTCCTCCTTCATTGAATGCGCGCTGTGCTGGCTGGATGGCTAGTGCAGGGATGGCTTGGGAGTGATGCTCCTTCATCAAGAAACAAAAAGATTCAACAATGAAAGAACAACGGAAGCAACTTTCGGTGGTAGAAAAGATGAAAAGGTCACAGGAGGCGTGTGTAGTTCAACAATAGGTCAATGCAATCCAGAGTAGAGTCATGGAGGTGACCCAAAGACTCCAGCCGATGTAGGAAGAAGCCTGCACACTTTTTGAAAAGATCGAGGGACAAGGTTCACAACTGGAACAAGTGATCACCATGGTGGAACAAATCTTGGAAGGGGCTGTCACTGAGAAGTCATTCAGTATTTCATCGAATAGGAGGCTCTGATGAAGAAGCAAGTCGAGGTAGCTCGAGGCCTTCGAAGTAGAGTTTCCCATATCAGAGTGACTTGGGATGAGTCACATGTGAGTGTTGGGGGCCTGTTGGCCCTCGACCAAGTTTTGGAGAACCTTGGTTGTGTTTGACCATTTTTGGGACTTCGACAGGATGGTCAAAGATGGAGTGCCCAGGCGAAGCGGAGATCGCGGGATATCACCCCCTTTTACGGGATTTTTGGGATTTAGGGTTTATGTAATGAGTATGGGATGTCATCCCATGGGTCTCACCTATGTTTAGGCCCCTTTTGTAATGTATAAATAAGTAGCTAGGAGATGTACTAAGGGGCCAGAGTGCTAAGTGAAAATAGTTGTGAAGGCTTTGTGCATACTGTATGTTGAGACTTGCAGAGCTAAGTGCAAGTGTTTTGTAAGTGCTTTGTGCACAGACTATGTAGAGGCTCTATTCTTGGAGCTAACTCGAGGAAGGGGGATCTGGTGAGATGCACGCAGATATCCTCTCCTATGCAGAGTTGGCTTGTGGCTCTATGCATGTAATAAGATTGGAAGAAGATAATAAAGAAGAAGAAGAAGAGTTGGTGGATGTAGCCCCACACTGTGGTGAACCACGTATATCATGTGTCGATGTGCTTTGTGCTATGGTGTTCATGTTGTTTATGTACTTAATTTCTTAACCTATATATATGATAGATCTAGTTGATGCTTAGTTCTTTATGATGTGAATGAATGTTGGATCTACTTTAATGCTATGTGTTGGATGATTAGATATGATTGGATCTTGTTTGTCACTCCGCTGATATGTAATTAGGGTGTTAACCTACGATGTGAATAAAAGGTTTAAAGACTAATGAATGTTATTGGATAAGTGCTTTGTTAAGTACTGTGATCACAGATCCGTGTCCTAGCTAGGTTGTAGACACCTAAGTCTTGCAACCCCCCCTTCTTCTACCTCGAGTGAGACTTCATCTGCTTCGTAGGTGTTGCCGGAAGGGCTGTTAGTTATGGTTTTTTTGGTGCGTTGTTGAAGCGTTGAACCCTGGGTCTTCCCCTGTGTGCCAATAGATACCAAGCTAAGAAATATACTATCATCGGTGGCACTTTGTATCGCCAAGGAATATACGATATATTTCATCCTTGTTTAAATCATGGAGAAGCCGAGATTGTTCTGAATGATTGCCACAGTGGGGCTTGTGGTGGTCATTTATCCAGGCTTGCGACAACCCAAAAAATTTTGCGAGTCAATTATTTCTGGCCTAATATATTTAAAAATTATATTGAAACGATTAAGAAGTGTCACCCCTGCTAGGTGTTCACTTGTAAAATGTGCTTTCATCCAGCCCCTCTTCACCCAGTGATCCAAGAGGCTCCCTAGGCTCAAAAAATGCTCAAAAATAAAAGTTCTCATAATTGGATGAAACCAATTCCATTGCGACCGGCTCGTTGCATTGATTCCCGTAGTATATTTACTTCCTCAAACGGGCTCCGTATGCGAAAGTTATCGCGTTCTGATCGAAAACCAAAATAGGTAAAAATTCAAAGGTCAACTGTCCAAAATTCAACACTGATGTCATCATGATGACAGTATGACATCACCACCGACACCTCATGATGTAGATTTGGACCAATGATAGTGTGAAAAGTGGCAGCAATTGACTGGAAAGATGTGGATGGAAGATTCAATCAGAGTTGGACACGTGGCAATTTTGGTCAAATGTTGAGGTGCCACATGGACCAGGCATGGGTAGCCACGTGGCACCAGGTCAAGGTCGAATAGCAAGTTTAAAAGTTTTCGGGGTCCATGGGTTTTGAACCCACGACCGCCCACCATAGTCCAAACCTTGGCAAACGACCAAACACCAATGTGCCACACATAATGCTTGTTATATGAAACATATTTAAATGTATTTAAAATGAAATATAGTTTTGAATGGTGGCAGAATAGGGATGGGGCTAATCCCCAACCCGCGGGCGCGTTATGCATTAAGTGACGACTGGCCAAGGAGCGGGGCGCTCCAACCATATGCACGGGAGTTTTGGATAGGGCTTAGCCCTTGAACCTTGGCGTATCCATATAAACACAAGCCCAGTTTGGGGGGCCTATCCCTTAGGGCGTGGTTTATTTTAGACCAAGGATCTATGCAGAGCGCCCAAAACCAGGAGCTAGTGAATGGTTAGGGCCAGTGCTTAGCCCTTTGGGCTAGTGCTTGGCCATTTTTAACTGCATATGACCATATATAGAGTGTTTGTGCCACATTTTGGGGGGCTTAAGCCGAAATTTATGTAAAAATGGGTTTTTACAATAATTTTTGGTATTTTTAAATTATTTTGACTGATATTATGTCCAAAAAATGGATTTTTTGAGGATTTTAGGCCATTTGAAGGGGGATTTGATCCCAGAAATAGGCCAGATCTTGAGGGAAGTTGGGATTCCTCATCTAAGCCTTGAAAACTATAAGAACCATGCTTTTTGAAGCTTGTAGGAGACTTTTTGATGTAGGGTTTTGAAGGAGCAGTTTGTAAATTTTGGCCTTTTCTCATGTTTTGAGAGGCATTTTTCTCATGTTGTTGAGAGGATTTTGATGGTGCATGCATGAATATGAGCAAGGAGGTCTTGTACAAAAGACATGAAGCATGTAATGTAACAACAAATAGCATTGTAAGATAACTTTGAGAATTTTAAAGAGCAATAAAGAGGTCCTCCACTTGGAAGCGGGCCTGGAGACGTAGCCACGATTGGTGAACTCCGTTATCAACCTCTTGTCTCTATTTCTCTTTCTGTTTTTCTATTCTATTCTCTTCATTTGCAGCATGGATATTAATGACTGATATCTTTATACATTAATAAGCATCAAGTAAAAGTCACATTTGATATTCCGCAAACAAGATAACAAGTTTATGTGTTTCACATTCTTAACGATCCGATGAAAAAAGTACATTAAACTAACTTGTGATTTATCAGTAATACCTTCATTTTTGGATCAAGTTTATGGTATCAGATAATTTGGTTGTGAAGGTTTGACATGAATTGCAAGCATTGGATGCTCACGAGAGAAAAAATCAAGCGAGGAGAAGGCCAAATTGAGGCTCTTGACACAGAGATTCAAAGGCGACCGCATAAGAAAGAGATGTCTTCCCCACGGAAATTGGGTCCCTTCAAATTTGAAGATGATTTCTTCGAGGCCTTTAAATTGATGCAAGCCATGGTAGAGGAGCTTTATCATGAAAGAGGGAAATGAAGGCTTCGAGGCAATGAAGAAGGTGAATCTTCGGTAATAGAAGAAGGAGGAGTTGGAGGTGGTGGACCTTCAGAACCTTATTCTCTTTCATCCTCATCATCTAATAATGAAGCAAGTGTATATTCCTCCAATTATAAGCAAACAAATCATCATTCTTTTGATATGCCATTATTAAATTTAGATGTAAAGTTTAAATTACCCACTTATGATGGTGAATTAGATGAAAAAAATCTAGATAATTGGGTGAGACAATTAGAGGTCTATTGCAGGATACAAAATATTGTTGATGATGAAACTAAGATCCAACTAGCAAGTCTCAAATTGGGAGGCACAACTCTCATAAGGTGGGAAAGTAGAAGTAGAGATGATCTTAAGAAAAGTGGTAAAACAATCTCTTCCTGGAATGATTTTGTTATTGCATTAAAACAACAGTTTTACCCTTTAGCTTACATGCAACAAGAAATGATGAATTGGCAATGTTTAAGGCAATCAAAAGGTCAAAGTGTATAAGCATATACTCATATATTTCATAAGAAAGATTTAAATTTGGGTATTCCATTATATACACAAGAGACACTCCTAAAATATATTGGTGGTTTACATTCTTAACTTAAGCACACTATTCTTATGCTAAATCCTTCTAACTTTGATGAAGTATGTGTACAAGCCATTCACATTGAATCAAGTAAAGGGAATGTTGGTGATAGTGTTTCTACAGATATTTGGCAAAGAAAGGATGCAGGGAAAAGGAAAGAGAAGAACATAGCCACAACAAGAAAGGAGAAGCCTACTTGCAAGCATTGCAAGAAAGTAGGCCATGATGAAGATCGTTGTTGGGTCTTACATCTTGAATTGAAGCCAAAGAAGTTTTCCAACCACGAAATGAAGAATACCACAGCTGTGACAATTCAAGTGGATCTTGGATCAGATTCCGGTGATGAGACATAGTTTGTAGCTATGGGAATCTGAGGTATAAATTTTGTTGCAAGTTCTAGCTCTTCTAGATCAGTTGATGAAAATGATGAGTGTAAAAGGAATGAACTTTTCCACATAAGGGTTATAACACATAATGTTAAATTTGATACTCTTGTAGACAATGGATCACAAGAAAATATAATCAGTGAAGATGTTGTGAATAACTTGGGACTTGAAACTAAATCACATCCTAAACCATATCCATTGGGATGGATATGTGGTGATAACAATTTACAAGTAACCAAGCAATGTAAAATCAAGTTTGAAATCACTTCAAATTATGTTGATGAAGTAGAGATTCATATAATGCCACTGGACATATGTGGAATTGTATTGGGAAACCCATACCTTTATAATAGGAAATCCATATTCTACAGGGAGGAAAATAAGTATTGCTTCAAGAAAGATGGGAAGGAGTACATTGTTCATGCTCATCGCATGAAAACTGACAGGTCCTTTGCAGCTACAGGGCAATTAAAAAGAATGGTAAATGCAAGCAAAAGTTTAACACTTATGTCTGTAATAAAACATGAAGTTAGTGATGCTAAAAATGAGATGATTCCATATGTTTCAAATAGTCATGAAGTGTCACTAGGGGTACAACATGAGGTTCAACTGCATAATTTGATTACAATTCCTGTTCAAAAGAGGAAGCATGTTGTTTCATTAGCACATTTAGTATTGTTATTTGGTTTGCTGCTATTCAGTAGTGTATGGATGCTAACAACGACAAACAATGTAGATGAATGTGCAGTTGATGGCATGATTACTTTGATAAACAATGCTATCTCAGTTTTCATGTTTGTTGTGATTAGTCAGGTGATCATTATCCCAGCAGAGAGGATGGATGATACAAGACAAAGTGGGGAGGCAATACCCTCACTTCTTTCCTGAGTAAAAGCATACTTTTGGTGGTCCAAAAGATTCCAAAGTGGGGAGGAATGATCCAGGAGGCTCCCCAGGCTCAAAAAATGCTCAAAAATCAAAGTTCTCAGAATTGGATGAAACCGATTCCATTGTGACTGGCTCGTCGTGTTGATTCCGACAATATATTTACTTCCTCAAATAGGCTCTGTATGTGAAAGTTATCGTGTTCTGATCAAAAACCCAAACAGGTAAAAATCCAAAGGTCAACTGTCCAAAAGTCAACGGTGATGTCAGTATGACAACAGCATGACATCACCACCAACACCTCATGATGCAGACTTGGACCAATGACAGTGTGACAAGTGGCAGTAGTTGACTGGACAGATGTGGATGGAAGATCCAATCAGAGTTGGACACGTGGAAATTTTGGTCAAATGTTGAGGTACCATGTGGCCTAGGCATGGGCAGCCACGTGGCACCAGGTCAAGGTCAAATAGCAAGTTTAAAATTTTTCGGGGTTCATGGGTTTTGAACCCATGACCACCCACCATAGTCCAAACCTTGGCAAACGACCAAACACCAATGCTCCACACATAATTCTTGTTATATGAAACATATTTAAATGTATTTAAAATGCAATATAGTGTTGAATGGTGGCGGAATGGGGCTGGGGCTAAGCCCCAACCCGCAGGCGCGTTATGCATTAAGTGACCACTAGCCAAGGAGCGGGGCGCTCCAGCCATATGCACGAGATTTTTGGATAGGGCTTAACCCTTGAACCTTGGTGTATCCATATAACCACAAGCCTAGTTTGGGGGGCCTATCCCTTAGGGTGGGGTTTATTTTAGACCAAGGATCTATGCAGAGCACCCAAAACCAGGAGCTAGTGAATGGTTAGGGCCAATGCTTGGCCATTTTTAACTGCATATGACCATATATAGAGGTTGTGTGCCACATTTTGGGGGGCTTAAGCCCAAATTTATATAAAAATGGGTTTTTACAATAGTTTTTGGTATTTTTAAATTATTTTGACTGATATTATGTCGAGAAAATGGATTTTTTGAGGATTTTAGGCCATTTGAAGGGGGATTTGATCCCAGAAAGAGGCTAGATCTTGAGGGAAGTTGGGATTCCTCATCTGAGCCTTGAAAACTATAAGAACCAGGCTTTTTGAAGCTTGCAGGAGACTTTTTGATGCAGGGATTTGAAGGAGCAGTTTGTAAATTTTGGCCTTTTCTCATGTTTTGAGAGGCATTTTTCTCATGTTGTTGAGAGGATTTTGATGGTGCATGCATAAATCTGAGCAAGGAGGTCTTGTACAAAAGACATGAAGCATGTAATGTAAAAACAAATAGCATTGTAAGAGAACTTTGAGCATTTTAAAGAGAAATAAAGAGGTCCTCTACTTGGAAGCGGGCCCGAAGATGTAGCCACGATTGGTGAACTTCGTTATCAACCTCTTGTCTCTATTTCTCTTTTTGTTTTTCTGTTCTATTCTCTTCATTTGCAGCATGAATATTAATGGCTGATCTCTTTATACATTAATAAGAATCAAGTAAAAGTCACATTTGATATTCCACAAACAAGATAACAAGTTTATGTATTTCACATTCTTAACGATCCGATGAAAAAAGTACATTAAACTAACTTGCGATTTATCAGTAATACCTTCATTTTTGGATCACCCAGTCATTACCATCAGTCCCTTCACCAAGTGGGGGGTGGACTTCATAGATTGCAACCCAACTTCGGCTAGGGGGAATCAACACATTATCATGGCCATCGACTAATTTACTAAGAGGGACAAGGCCATGCCTACAGTTAAATCCGATGGGAAGACGACTGCCTTCTTCATATTCAATCAGATTATCTCCCAGTTCAGTATCCTGAGTGATATTGTCATTGATCATGGTAGTCACTTTCAAAACGAGATGATGGAAGAACTAGAAGCTAAGATGGGGTTTAGAAATGGTCATTCTTCTCCTTATTAACCCCAAGAAAATCGGCAAGTAGAGGTTGTCAACAAGTCTCTCAAGACCATTTTGCAAAAAACTTCCAGTCAGAGAAAATATGACTGGCATATTATTCTATATCCTGCACTCTAGGCATATCGAACCTCGGTCAAGACTACCACCGGATTTTCCCCTTTCTAGTTAGTACACAGTGTGGAGTCGATTTTACCTATTGAATTAGAAATACATTGTCTTAATTTGGAAGTCGTGCTCCTAACTGACACTTCCAATCTTGAGCAATGCCTTCTACACCTAGAAAGTCTTGATGAGCAGCATCGAGACACCTCTATGGTGATCGAAGCGAACAAAAGACGTGTCAAGGTATAGTATGATAAGTCTGTCTGTCCTCGATTGTACACTGAGGGTGATTTGGTCCTCTTTTATGATGATCCAGGTGGATATCGGTGGCCACCCACCTTTTCCAACTAGCTCAAAACAATTTTTTGGCAATTTTGGCAATTTACTATTTTTAGTAGTTTTAACTTCCGAGGCCATTTTGAGGGTCTAAATGAAGGTTTTTATGGATAGATATTCTCAATGATATACAAAGGCATGATTGAGCCCCCAAAATGAATCTTATTGACTATACCTTTCCAACGGGCTATCATACGCCTAAAACAGAGATCGTATGCAAAAGTTATGACCCCGGGAAGTTGATGTACTAACTTACCCAAATAGGGCCCACATGAATTTTGGCACTTCATCTCATAGGGTTAGGTTTTTGGATGTCTAGGGTTTTTGGCATTCCCGTTTATTTAAAAAAAGGCCTTCAGAGCCTCATTGTAATCATCTTATTGCGAATGTGACTAGCTGTCACATCTCTTCTCAGAGATAAGCTGCCACCATTCTCGCGACTCTTTCACTCTGTATTTTTACAGTCTCTATACATTTATTTCATTAATAGAAATCATGTATTACTGTATATATGTGTTTATGGTTGCATATATGATACATTTATGTTATATTATTGAATATCTGCGATATCTATGTGCATTTCTTTATTATATCTCCGCTTTCATTTCATGCCGAAAATAATCCAGATCAGTGGTATCATAGCAGGTTGTTCTTGATCATTTTTTTAGTGCATGTCCCCAATGAGGTCTGAGTATAGAAAGTTGGGTATTGAGCTTGCCTCTAATGAGGAAAATTTCTCTCTCACACCCAAGAAACCCTCAACAGTAGAAGAAAATAAAAATGACAGAGCAGGCGATATTATCAATCTGTTGCTTGAGCAAGCTCTCACATGACATAGGGACGAAATGATGGATAATTTTTCCCACATCCTTCAATGCTTGCCGACAGAAACAAGCACATATTCATCAAAAAACCACTTTGGAAGAACCTCTCCTTTCAAGGTACAGGTTAATTTTGATATTCCCATATTTGAAGGTTAGATAGATGCGGATGCCCTAGACAAATGGTTAAATATGGTAGATGGTTATTTCTCTGTTCACCATTTTTTCGACAGGGAAAAGATCACCTTCGCACTCCTTAAAGCTTTCCCCCATGTCAAACATTGGCAGGAAACTTACTGGGAGAAAAGTTCCATAGAGGAGTCTAGAATATATGGGGTCGATCCCACTTGGTTCTTTTTTGTGGACGCGGTGAAGGAACAGTATTACCCTGTTTGAAACTATGAGGACTAGTGCATGAGATGGACCACACTACTGCAAGAGAGGGGCCAAGTAGTTCCAGAGTTCACCAATACCTTCCATACCTTGCACACCAAGAATGGTATCAAAGACTTCGAATGAAATTTGGTTCTGAAATAACGTGGGGCTCTGCACGGATACATCCAAACTGAAATGGATTTTCTGGACATCTCATCACTCGGTGCTGGTTATTGATATGATGTTAAAATCGATTATAAATTTAAGCACCCGAACAAATGGGAGTTTGGGTCTCCAAATCCGCATCAACCAAAGTATGACAAAGACGTCCCTAACAAACAGTCTCCTGAAAACTAGTCCAAGCCGCATGAAAGGAAGGGTCACAAAAAGAAAAATAAGGACATCGGAAAATGGTACAATTTCCACAAAATCCCCTGGCAGAACATCGATGAATGTCGCTCAAAACAGTAATTGGTGGCTGATATCAAAGACAAGGAGCCGAACCCTGTTTCAGAATCTGTTTCTGAAAATACTGGTAAAAGACAGATCATCAACGTAGACCCCACTGCTATTTTCCCGACTGCAACAATTCAACCAGAAGAACCAACATATCTTGAAGAGGGGGAGCACCTTTTTCATTCACAAATGTGGCTGAAGGGGACCCTGCTGCATTTTATTGTTGATAGCGGAAGCCAGAAGAACCTCATCTCAACAGAGGTTGTCAAATAGTTGGGATTGTCGACAACACCACACTCACAACCATACAACATCGGGTGGCTTCAACAAGGACGAGATATTCATGTTAGCCAGCAGTGTCAATTGTCATATGGCATGCAACCCTTCAAGGATGAGGTATTATGTGATGTTTCCCCACTAGATGTCTGTGATGTTCTCTTGGGCCAACCATATATGTGGAAGCACCATGTTGTTTATGATTCTCAACCCCACAGTGTCATTGTTTCTCTGGGGGTTCATCTCTACAGAATACTAGAGGTAGTTCTGACTACTGTTCCACCTAAAAAGTGTTGCAAGATAGTATCTCATACTACAAAATTCAGCTTCTTCACAATCTGTTCAAAAGGTGAACAAAAGGATACTGCAACCACTACAGCCTCGACCCAAGCACCTTCTATCCAATAGAAGAAGGTTGAAAATATTGTAGCAAAGTGTAAAGATTCCTTCAACACAAAAGAATATCATATATCCAGACTAGTCAAAAAGGTCCAACCCTTCCAGCCACATGCTCGTGATAGCCTTCCACAAACTGAGCAGTGCGACGTCTCCAGTAAGGCAAGCAACTCACCAAGATTCAGATTTAGTGAATGCTTTTTTCTCTCCCCCGGGCACTCAATGTAATGGAGGCCATTGCTTCCTAAGGAGGGAGGACTGATCCAGGTGGATATCGGTGGCCACCCACCTTTTCCAACTGGCTCAAAATAGTTTTCTCACAATTTTGGCAATTTACTATTTTTAGCAGTTTTAACATCTGGGGCCATATTGAGGGCCTAAATGAAGGTTTTTCAGGATTAAGCTTCTCAATGATAGCCGAATGCATGATTTATCCCCCAAAATGAATCTCCTCGAGATACCTTTCCAACGGGCTATCTTACACCTAAAACAAAGAACGTATGCAAAATTTACGACCCCAGGAAGTTGATGTACTAACTTACCCAAACGAGGCCCACATGACTTTTGACACTTCATCTCCTAGGGTTAGGTTTTTGGATGTCTAGGGTTTTTGGCATTATTTTTTATTGTAAAAAAGGCCTTCATAGCCTCATTGTAATCATCATCTTGTGAATTCAAGTAGCTGTCACATCTCTTCTTAGAGATACACTGCCACCATTTTAACGAGTCTTTCACTCTGTATTTTTATAGTCTCTGTACATTCATTTCATTAATAGAAATCATGTATCACTGTATATATGTGTTTATGGTTTCATCTTTGATACATTTATGTTATATTATTTAATATCTGCGATATCTCTATGCATTTCTTTATTATATCTCCGCTCTCATTTCGTGTCGAAAATAATACAGATCATATGATAAATCCAAAGAACCACAAGGGGAAGACAATTTTAAAATCATGTGTCATGGTCCTTACATCGTGCAATGTGTTCTAGAAAAAGGAGCCTATGAGTTAGAATATTATGGAAGAAATAAGTTTTCTGAGCCCAGAAAAGGGCTCTACTTGAAAATATACTACGCTTGAGCCCCAGGCTTAGGCATAATTATTTGTATACTAATGTAATTTAGTTTATATATCTTTCCCCCTTTCTTTCTATATTTATCTTGCTTATCAAGTTTTCCCTTTGTTGGCAGATGTCAACGGAGTCTTTGGTTTACCTTGGATTCACAGACGGAGCTAGTCGTCACAAACAAAACTTGGCTTCCACCGCTTGGGTGGTTTATTCACCCAATGTTCTACTGGTATCTTCAAGTGGCGTATGCCTAGGGCCATCCACAAACAATGTGGAAAAATATAGCGTCATTATAGAACTTTTACGTGATGCTATCTCACATGGTATTCGATGTTTATAAGTTCTCCTGGATTCCCAGTTAGTAGTGTTAGCACTAGAAGTCACCCTCCGATTGTAGAGAGGGTAAGCCTAGTAACCATCATATTTTTATGTCACAGGTTGGTTTTAAAGAGGTCAAATGGGCGCAGACTCAAGATGATATCATTTTAACTCATAAAACTGGACTGGTATGCACATGCAGGTGAGATCTTGATTAACTTCAGTCAGTAAGTTGGAGTAAGGGTGAATAGAGGGAAGACTTTGGTTAGGAGAGTGTAGAGGTTTGTCGTAGACATCAGGCCTTCCAGCAGCCTAAGGAGGAAAAGCTTCAAATGCAATATCCTCTTGGATTCAAAACTTCAAGAAACTGAAGGAATGTAAATAACAACACTGCAATCAAACATACATTACAATACGGTCAAAACAATCCATGTGAATCCTTCAATCATGGAAACTTCAGTATCAAAGGAAAATAAGATGAAAAAGAAGATGAATTTCATTAAACAAGAAGTCTTAGATCCAAATACATAACCAGAGAAATAGAAGCTTCATCAAAAGTTTACAATACGGGAGCACTGCTCAACCATTGACCTTAACAAAATACTAAAACTTCCTATATATACTAAAAAATGATGCAACCATTGGGAGCATGATCGTACCTCTACATTTAAATATTCCAGTTAGTGCCTGCTCTGTCAGACTGTGCAGGCCTTCTCATGTCATATGCGATCTTGCCTCAGTTATGTGTTTTGTAGGAAAATCCATCCAGAAGGAAACTTTGGATTGCCAATCTGCACTCATGGCCATATTCAACCTGTTTTCCATTTATGGGGTGAGGTGAAGTTTCAACCACCTCCCCCATTTCCATTAACTATTTTCATCAGGATCAGGATGAGGCGTGACACCCATGAATGTTCCAGCTGGTGCCCACAACTTCTTCGAGTCAATCCCGACACCTCAAGGGCATGTAAATCTTCTTTTGTGACCAATATGGGTGTTGTAGGTGCTAAGATTCTTTGTGGATTTTCCCTTCACTGATATGACGTCCGACTATGACCAAGATCTTACCCAAAATGTGTTTCATGACTTCACGTTTCGGGTGCTTCATTGTGAGCCACTCCCGACTCTCACGATTTCCGAACTCGCGAACTGGAGCCTAGAGAGTGCTAGCTCCCTTATTATGGACCCCTACGATATTACCACTGCTACGACCTGGGTCTTATCTTGAAGGCGCTTCGGGATTTTCACTTTCGAGGATTTTTAAAGATAGCTCCCTTCAAAAATTCTGATTCGCGAAACTGCAAATCCGCTAATCTGACGCCACATGCACTTATGAATGAACGGTCCAGATCTATTTCGGGCTTTTGGCCATCGGGGATTTGTCGCCTTCCTCACTTCAAAATTCCCAAAATGGCTTTCTCTGTAGTTTGGATCTGGTGCCACGCACCCCTCTAGATCGGATGGCTTACGTTAATTTCAGGTTTCGGGACTTCGGACCTTTGACGATTAAATTTAACATTATTTTGAAATCCCAATTCCCTCAATAATTTTCCATCATTGATATCTCCGAATGAGATCTACGAACCCGATTTAATCTTTGCTCGACTATTGATTTTAGGCCTGGAATGAGTCGCTCTGAGTGTTGTGCTTTGTGTTCATGGTTGTGGCCTGCGGCCCTTGACAAATTTATGTGATAATATTTGGCTCCACAGGGGATGGCATGCTCCCTGCGAACTGCCAAGAACAAGTAGTTTCAGTGCCTTAGCTATTGGGTTATGGAGTCTGGCTCAAAATATTTTGCTGAAGGTTGACATGTACACTTTTCTACTTATAAAAGGAAAAAAAGCACACATGCTCCAGAAGAATCTTATTTATGTACAATCCTATACTAACTGATCTTTACAAAGTGTTAGGTGAAAGCAAACTTCTACCATAGCCACCTAGATTGTCTAGTGATAAATTTCTTATCTTTACTGCAACTGATCCTCAAAAGGCTATAGAATTATGACAGCAGAATGAGAACATGGATTGGAATGCTGCCCATATCCCCGAATGAAGATAAGATGAATAATTTTGTAGTCTCCAATGCTTTTTGAAAACACAACTCCATATATGACCCCACAGGGTCACAAAATTTACAATCAGGGGAGCTCAACTGGTGAGAAATTACCTCCTGTTCTTCATTGTTTCTCACCCGTTGTTTGATGCTCTCAGAGTGTACAGGTGGGTGAAGAACTAATGTAGGCTAGCCAATACCAGGTGATATTTTCTTGTTTACAGGCTATGGACAAGAGATAAACTACACATTTAGCTCCTCCTTTTAATGTTGCTCTGTGTCTTCTGCAGGTCCAAGATGGATGATTTCCACCCAATGCCTTTCCTCAATGAATAAAGGAAAAGTCTCTATAGCATGGTCTTGGAAATATTTCATATCCATATCGAAATCCGATTCATAGCTGTCATGCGCAGGCTTGCTGCTCCCCAAGTCAACAAAATGTAAGGTAGGGATCTGCTAATTTATAGGCTCGAGACAAGAGGTAGACTACACCTTTATTTCTTCCATTTCTCCTTCATGGATCTCCCAAGGATTTGGTTCATAATCATCATAAATAGGAACCAAGGAAAATATATTCTCTTCTCTATCTTCACTACTTCCTTGTAGTTGTTCCATATCTGATTCATACTCAATATATTCATGCTCAGAATCCGAAACATACTGACAGTCTTCTTGCTTATGAACATGCAAATTTTCAAGATACGCTTGCATATGAGCCCCCTTTCTAGCCCTGATGTTCTCTTCTACCTCTTGAGCATCTTCAAACAGGTGTCTTAACGATGAATATTTCCTCTCTCTCAAGAGCAGGACCAACTTTGGATGCTGAGCCATGACATAGTACACCATGGCAACAGTCTCTGTGGGTCTGATCTCCATAGGCATACTATGATAAACACTATAAAACCTCATGTTGAAGACAAGCAAGGCTTCGTCTTCCCCTCTCCTCAAGGCATTAAACTCAAACCAATATTGATCAAGGGACTTGTTCTCAACCCAACACTTTAAAAATGCATGGCATAGCTTGATCCAGGAGCCAATAGAACCGAATTCCAAACCTCTAAACCACACAACAACATCTCTAGATAGGGATTGTGAGAATAGACTCATGGAAACATCATCATGAACAATATCAAACTGATCGACAAAGCTCTCAAAGGCCTCCAAATTCCTCTTAGTTGTAATATGATCCTCTCTAGAAAACCGAGGAAGATACTCAAAGGAATAACGAGGATAAGGATGAATGTCATGTGACAACCTTAAAGGTTTAAACAACTTATTTATGATTTTAATTTGAAAATAAGTGGGCTGATCATGAGAATTAATGAGTTGATGAAAATGTTCAGCAGGAATAACAGAGGGTAACGATATTTGAGAAGACTGTGAATTATTTTCAACCTCCTCAAGGCTACAAGGGTGATCTGATTAGATCTGATCTAATGACACATGCACTTTTGAATGAACGGTCTAGATCTATTTTGGGCTTTCGGCCATTGGGGATTTGGCGCCTTCCTCACTTCGAAATTCCTGAAATGACTTTCTCTACAGTTTGGATCTGGTGCCATGCGTCCCTCTGGATCGGATGTCTTACACTAATTTTGGGTTTCGGGACTTCAAACCTTTTACGATTAATTTTAACATTATTTCAAAATCCCGATTCCCTCGATAATTTTCCACCGTTGATCTCTCCCAATGAGATCTACGAACCATATTTAATCTTTTGTCAACCATTGATTGCGGGCCTGGAATGAGTCGCTCTAAGTGATGTGCTTTGCGCTCATGGCTGCGGCCTGCGACCCTTGGCAACTTTATGTGATAACAAGTATCATATCAGTTGAATGATAGTTACCACATGCATGATCCTACTTTACTCCGACGATTCCTAAGGGTACGTCTTTTAGAATGACAGTTTGATTTTATTACATATTATCATATTCCTAGGAGTTCTAATCATTTATCCGATGCTTATGATAATTTCATTTTATATTGGCATTTGTCACATAATTCAAGGAAAGAAAACAATCTCATCATTGTACACATTGTAAGATATAAGTAAACCTGAAGATGCATTTTTATATATTTGAAAAATATGGTGTTTATAGTACAAAATCGGGGATAATACCCTCAATACACATATACAACCGGTATTAGAATATCACACAACATCTATGCCTGTGGCGCTGGATGTGTGTCATGGTAGAAAACCACGATGTTTGTGAGATGCCGAAAGAGTCATACCCATGCCCTGGGTACACAAACCACCTATTACTGCATGGATTCAGGATAATCCTCTACCTGAACCATGGGTATCTTGTGAGTCAAACGTGACAAGTTTCCCTACATGTTTTGTAGGACCCTATCGGATTCTCCTCCTGTTGCGTCGTCTCCCTGGTTCCTCCGTCGATGTCGAGGGAAGCCTTCTGGTTGTCATGGACCCATGTCTACATTGCACAAATGTCTAGTCAATACTTAAGCACCATCCAAAAATATTTATATTACACAAAAATACAAAAAAATGAAATATGTAAAAACACTTGACTTACCTGTGTCACCGCAGGCGGTCCCTGGTGGGAGTGGTATGTCCGGATCTCCTCTGAATTTGATCCCCTTGTAGGGATAGTCATCCAGAGCGATGACCTGTCTCTACCACCAATAGAAGAAATCCTCATTGTAGGGTGTCAGAACCCTACCTCTCCCTTGCCGCCTCATTACCTCGGTCCATCGTGCCATGGCTGGATCGTGAGGTCCTCTAGGAAGAATCTTGACTCTAGGTCCCAAACCTGAAACCCGCTCAAAAAATAAACTGAATAGGATAGAGGCATACCCAAAATTTATTTTACTCCCCTATTTGCACTCTGTCAACTGACTCTTCATATTTTCCAGTAGTGAGGTACACCAGTCATACACTGTGGAGATCATACACTACACTGCATAGAACATGAGTGACCTCGATGCCTGGTGCAACGAGGCTGAACCTATGATCCTGGTCAATACTGGGAAAATAATCTTTAGATTGAGATCGTTTATTTCCCTAATAGTGAGTTGAATCCCCACCTTAGAAGTCCCTTCTACATAGTGGGCATTGATATATTCCTCTATATTCATCCTTCTCCCTGATCCCTGTGATTTGAGGTTTACAACCTCTCCCCGACGCGATAGACCAGTCAAAACGTAAATTTCCTCTACTTCAATTCTCAATGGTTTCCCATCTACATTGAAGCTCTCACTCTCAGGGTCTGAGTAACCCACAAGCATCTCGAGCAACCTCACATGGGATCTCATTCCTTTGAGCACCCAAAATTTATACAAGGCACATATCTTTAAGGCCATTTGCCCCCCCAGATCTTGATCTACAACAACATCGACCTCCTTGTGATCTCTCTCTCTCTCTCTCTCTCTCTCTCTCTCTCTCTCTCTCTCTCTCTCTCTGCATTCAAGAACCATCCTTCCAAGGACAAATCAAAAATTGAGTTAGAACCCTTTAAAATTTTTGTTTGTGTTCTTGTATGCAGCCTACTTCAATTAAAGTTGTGTGTAGGGCTTGATATACACTCCCTGTAGTTTACACAGGGGTGTATACCTTGTCGTATATGCAACCTGATTGAAGTCATCCCGCGTACACCGAAAATCACATTTTGCATCCTCAGTAACTAAAAATTTAGAATCTAATTCAAAAATTTAATCCACTGAAATTGAAGAGGAAGAGAAGAAGAATTAGTTGATCAAGACGGTTTGTGATTTTGTTGCCTAATGCTCCCGCAATCGTCATTTGAATCTCAGAGGTATTTTGGTCCAATTTGCACTAGTTGGGTAAAAAATCAAAATGGTATAGTAATTTTTGAATTTGTTACTATTTATAAATTATTTTTACCCACTTTCTATAGTTTTAAGCCATTTTTTCACCTAATGGACTAATACAAAGGTGGATCGAGTTGGTTTTTGTAGTTTTAACCTGGGATTCTTGTTGATTTTAGCGGTATGTTGTTTTGTTCGTCACCACGGGCAGGTATTTTCATGACTCAACAAATAGGATAGGTATCCACTCCGTTATGCATTTTCGCATTATCCTATAACTGTCACTATTTATGCCCTAGGTACGAACCCATTTGTTGCAACACATAACCTGCCATCTACTATAAAGTAGTGTTGTGATCAAGTGGTTGAGACTTACCGAACATGGGTGCCCTAGTTAGATCCCCTATTGCATCTGGTGCCCATGTTGATATTTTTTCATAGGATCAGGAGTCCCTCATAGCTCATACTTGAATTGATGCTGAGCCTCATTTCTCACTCATAAACATGCGACCTTATTCCCCGAGGACTCCCAAACAAGTTTTATTTAATCTCTTTTCCAACTCATCTTTAAAAAAGTGAAAAGATTGTTGAGTGATTTGTCCCTTTCACATTCGTTAAATTGGACTTGAAAGGTTGTGCGTCGTAGTTAAGCTCTTTTCCGACTCATTATCAAAAAGTGAAAGATTTCCGAGTGAAATTGTCTCTTTCACACTCATAAATTGGTTTTGAAAAGATGTCTATTTGGCACAAGTTTATCCCTTTTTCACACCAAGTAGACTAAAATACATAAAAAAGGAAATTTTTTGGTGTTAAGTTGTGATTGCATCTCATGCCCTTGCTTGCAGTATTGAGCCTATAGCTAGTTCTCACTTGCATTATAAACCGTTTGCCTCAACATTTTTTCATCCTCAACCAAGCAGAGCCTTGTTTATATCCTTCTCAATTTGACACCCTATACCTAGGAGGGAACATACCCCCGAGTGTCCATCTCTCGCATGCATTTCCCTGCATTGAGCATAGGTATGTTCCACTGTTGGAACTAGTTTTTCTTACTTGTGACACTCGTTTCCTCCTCTGTATCATAGCATTCATTTGTCTATGAAGAAAAAAAAATATGGGAAGAAAGGGAGTATTATCTTATGTTGGCAACAGTCGTGTCGCCTTTGAACAAAGCACAAATTTATTTCATCATCATAATTTTAGGATTAGCATGGACTTAGGAAGCTGAGCTCGTTACATATTCTTCTCTACTGACTGGTTACTCTTCCAGTCCCTATAGAGAATTTCATTGATGCCTCCTGCATCTCATGGTTTCATCATTGGTCTATGCTGCCAGAGTCTTCCATATGTCTCATTATCTTGTTCAAAGGAAGTCTTTCAACCTGTTTCGACCACTCCTCAGAACTCTTGACTTTGCATGTTGGGATACCCTTAGTCTGTATCAAAATCACATGATACTATATTCCTATCATGCACCCTGGCCCCACTTTCATCATTGGTAGGTAACCTTGAACCCAATGGTTGATATTTCATCATTGGTCGTTGATTGGGTGGTTTCCCTTATGTTCGACAAAAATACATCTATTCACACATTAGGATTCATGTAGTGTCTTGGATGCCATTAGCCTTATTGGTGGTTTCCTCTCCTTTGTCACTGGTTTTCATCATTGGCTGCTATTCAGAGTGTCTTTTTCATGTACCGCTTGCACTTGGCACACGCAAAAGACGCACAGGGTCATTGGTTCATGAACATGTTTTTCGTCTGATTTCCACCAAATCATGAAACTCCTGCTTTGTACCTCATGTTGAATGATCAAATATTCCTTAATTCTTTCCATTCAGTGGGTATCTTTCCATTGACTTCAGCTCATTTATTCTGGAAATGAGACCTAGAGTCTTATGATTACCTTGAGGCTTGTAGTCATCAGTGGCAGTCTCTCTCGCCATTGACAGTTGGGAATACATCAATGTCTCCTGATCTATGGATTCTTCAGGAGTTTGACACTGACACCTCTATTGACACTTGTAAGAATGTACTCGGTGCCTTGATACCTACTTTCATTATCGGTAGGCTGTCTCTCATTTTTTAATGGTGTACATCAATGAACAGTAATCAAACGATGTCTCATTGTGTTCTACCTCAACTCCTTTATTCACATGATGTAGACTTGCACCCTTGGCGAATTATGTAGAAGACTTGAAGACATCACTATGTGGACGCAAATTTCCTGAGTTGTTGCTTCCTTTTCATTGGACCAATACCTGTATGACTTCAGTGATCATGGAAGATCAGATTGTACTCAGTGGTATATAGATATCTTCAGATTGGTTTTTGAGACTAGTTCTACTGGGTTTTTGTTATAGAGGGAAAACCCCTCTACGGACTACACAAAGGGCCTAAAGTGTAGGCAAAGCTAACCATCTAAAGTCTACTACTTTTTATCACTATCCCAACATTACTCCACAATCATAGATAAAACATAAGAGAAAGGGATCCGATAGGCCTACCTTAAACTCTACGTCCGATGTCGATCCCTTTGCGCTTGGTTGTTTCTTGACTGCAAATCTCCTCCCAAGGATGACCTGCATTCATCAAAAGACAAACAAGTAATTGCAAGTATGCATTCTACATATGGATTGGTGGGTTAGACATCATAAACAAGAAATGTAAACAAATCATATAAGTTCAAGATGTCATTTGACGGGACGGAAAAAGTACTTCTTTATATTAATATCACAAAATTCACTTACAACATGAGATCGACATTGCTCCTTGAACTTGGTCCTAGGATCCTCTTCACCATGCACCAACTTCTTCCATGTCTTCTTCCCCTCTTCATTTCTCTCTTAGGGAAATGGTAAGGGATTTACAATTGGGGCAAAGGGGGATTGATAAAATGGGCAGAGTTTCTTTGCTCTCGTGATTCCTCTTGCAATGGGACCCCAACCTCTTATTTTATAGGCCAAAAGGGACAGTAACAGTTGGGGTGACCGGATATTGGTATTCAAACGGTTAAGTAACGGCCCGTAAACTAGTATCCTATGCAAATTTCCACATTCCGTGATATTCTGTGAGTGTACATGGGATGTAGTGGCTCAACAAGCATGTGTACATGGGAAGTAATGGTGCAGGGCGCGTACACCTTCAAAATGATCGTCTTTAGAAGAGATGTTCAATAATGGCTTGGTAAAGATAACAAGTTAGATAGCCTAATTCCAGGTATGCATGTCAGGTGAAATTTAGGGTTATAATAGATGCCCCCTAATGTGTGAGGTCAGAAGAGCATTTGATGGCTGAAATACATAACAAATATTCACCACTGTATGACGCGAGTGAGCCTAGGGAACAGAGTTCAGAAGGTGCCATATGAAAAAATAACAATGTGTCTCACTAAGGCGGGCATACCCATGCTCAGGATGAAATAAAATCATGGCTCCCAATCAAATACACTGCAGATCCATGTCATATAACTATATAAAGTGTCACCGTGAGAAATACACAGCGGATCTACATCTCAAAATAAAAAATATATACATGTATAGTATCCATTTTTAAGAAGCCAATGATGCCTGATTGCTGGAGATGAGGCATTCAAAGCTCGAGCAACAACTTTAGAATATTCAAAACTCGAGTAGGAGTGTAATATGAGTGTACGACTTCACTACCCAGAGGTCTTCAATGGCTCATCGGTAACAGACAAGAGGATCTTGATGATCATGCATAGAACTTCAATGATTTTGAGCAAGGACTTGATTGGTCTTTCGGGATGGCTAGGCATGAGGACAAGAGACAAACTACAGAAGGGACAACTCAAGTTTAGTAAGACTTCCCTTGGGAAAACAGAAGGATGTTCTTTGTGCAAGGGTGACTCATAGTGCTGTCAACAAAAAGAAAATACTTTTCCCTTCCTCTTTTTGGGGTATATTTGATTTTTTTGTCTTTTTCAATAATTTTGGGAAGCTTGAAAAAGAATAAAGAATGCTATGTTACAAAGGAGGATCAAGTTTTGTAGACATATTATTTCCAAGCGCAAGGAACACATTGATGCTCAGAGCAAGGGGACATATGCAGGAAAAGGACACTCGGGAAAAATCCTCCATCGGTCAAGGTGTCAAGACACAGAGGAAAAGTGCTACATGGCTTGCGTATAAGGCATGCTTTAGATGGTCTAGTTGAGAGAAACATGGATCCAACATTAGGCCAAAGACGCAGGAATGAAAATGCGATTAATAAGAAACAATGATAACGTCCTTTGATGTAATTTTAACGAGCCCAGAGAAGGTAAGCTCGATGGTTTTTCATTTTTAGAGAGTCTGAAAAAGAATAAAAGGAGACTCCACTGGGGTACCTTTTTTGAAGGTAGTCTAGTTGGTTCGAAAAAGGGGTAAACTAGCACCGAACAGACATGTATCCAAAATCAATTTAACGAGTGTGACAAGGACAATATCACTCGACAATCATTTCATTTTTAAGGAATCTGAAAAGAGCTTAACTATGGAATCTGTAATGGATGTTCTTCTGGACCAATTTAATGAGTGTGAATAAACAAGGTCACTCAACTATCTTTTCAATTTTAGGGAGTCTGAAAAGAGCTTAACTATGGATTTCGTGGGGGTTCCTTTTTCGTAAGTTTTAGTCCCTCAGGCTCGAAAACGGGGTAAATCTATACCTGCGAATACTCTTCTAGAGAACCGAGGTTCCTAGAGTATACCTTTGTTCGTAATTTTGACCATCCAGACCGAAAAAGGGGTAAACTACCGCCAGACATACGTGTCTTCAAGTTTCAGTTTAGCGAGCATGAAGGGAAACAAGATCACTCGACAATATTTTCATATTTAGAGGGTATGAAAAGGGCTTAAAACAATATCCGTTGTGTTTTGGGAGTCCGAGGGTGAGGTCAAGAGTGATAATGAATCATGCAAATGAGTCTCATACTCATAATCAGGAAAAACTTAATAAGCACTCCCGAGCCTATAGTCATTAGTGACGACATGGACACCAAAATGCAACCAGGATCTACCTAGGGCATCCATGTGAAGGTAGACTCTACCACTAAATTACGACACTTCTAGAGAAAGAGTGAGGATTTTGTGTCACAATTCGGTGGGATCGATCCTATGGCAAAGCGGAAAAGACAACGAGGTGCAACAAGTGGAAGTGGAAACCTAACTTACATGCACAAAGTTGCAAAAACGACTTTTTACCAAAAGACCTTTAAAATGACCCAACTCTCCAAAAAGTTTCCCAATACCCAAAGTAACACTTATCATAACATTCCATAAGGAACTCATGAACCATACTAAATGATTTTTAAGTTAGAGAAAACGACAAAAGGGTTCAAAAAAATGACAAAAAGGGCCAAAAAAGTCTATAAATAGAAGTTTGGAAACTCATTATCACTATTATGAATTGAGAATTGACCAAAAGTCAAAAAACACCCCTTTGTCAAAAGAGTTGATTCCAAGAGCTTCAGTGGACGAAACAAACTTCTGCTTGGACCAAGTAAGTACAAATTATCCCCTCCTACATTTCCATTCCTCCTTTTTTATTTATTTTTGTATTTTTGGGGGGCGCTGACCTTTAAAAGGGTCGGCCTTGCATGTACGCGGGTTGTCCAAGCATAAAACGTGTGTGCACACGGGCATAAGAGGAAATGCCCGCGTGTACATGCGACTGTCCTCAATACAACCCGTGTACACCCTCAATAAGTGAGAAAAAAAGGAATGCAAGAGTTAACTCCATTTTTTTTTGTGTTTGCAGGATGTATGTTCATTGGAGAGAGAGGGAACATGAGGACTTTGATTTTTTGGTCTCAGAAGACCTCGCTGTTGTCGTTGTCTTAGCACAATGTGTGTTGCTAAAATTATTCCAGTGTTTGTTCATGAGGGCACAACTGAGGCTGTTAAATGCCTTAGTAGATTACTGGCACCCAGATGCGGAGGCATTCATGCTCAAGGGACAGTCATTGACTCTGACGACTGAGGACATCTATTTTCTGACTGGCCTCTCAAGGAGAGGGGAACCAGTCAACCTGCGCACTTTTAGCCCCAGGCCACACAACATCGAGGAGTTGATTGGAATCCACTGCGAGGCTGGTACTGAGAAAGTAGGTTCTCATGTGCCTATTCCTAAGATCAACCTACCACTGAAAGTGATTGTTCTACTCATTGGGTGGATCACTGGATCTGCAACTTTGCATCAAGCTTCCCAGGCGCACATGCATTGTGCAGTTCAGTTCTTAAATGCACAATTTTTTGACTGGAGCACAACCATGCTGACATTCATGAAGAGACAAGTGACAGATTGTCAAGTGTGGGCGCATAGGAACAATGGGTTTGGGACCGTTTTTTGCTATTTCGTCTTTGAGAGGTTATCCAATATTAGTCCTTGAGAGACTATATGAGGGAACGAGGCCACTCTCCCTGCACTATGCAAATGGGTGACACTATTTCCATGACAGGGGGGAGGGAGGACCATTGAGGCCTCCGATGACAATTTTTTTGACTGGTGGTCTCGGCAGATTCCGGTGATAGAGCACTATCCCTATGCCGGTATCGACTTCTCCAGGGACCTTGACATGGCCGTACCTCTTGGAGTAGAGAGAGGAGAGTTAGGTATGCTTGTTTTTTCAAAGTTATTTAATTTTTATTTCTTTTTATATATATCATTTTTTTTTGTGTACTAGAGTATCTGACAATTATGTATCTGTTATGTGCAGATGTGGGACCAGTGCATCCAACAGATTTCACGAGGACCAGGCGGCATCCTCGACTAGAGGCAGGACCAATAGTAGTAGGGGGGCCTCTAGTCGAAGAGGTTGATAGAGTTTGAGATGGGTGGAGTGAAACCTAACCGCTCTCACTCGCAAAGTCCCAATGGTAGAGATCGAGGACTTGCCACCATCGATCCAGCCTTATGTAGTTGGGGTGCCACGAACCTGGGTCCAACACTTCTGGTGTTTGGAAAAATTCGTTGTTCACTACGGCAGGGCCAACAGGCCCCACCCTTAGCTAGGCTAGACTACTTACATGTCGAGAGTACATTTTGTATATTTTTGAGGGCATAAGCCCCGTGACTCTGAATAGAGATATTTTTGAGGCGCTTGCGCCCACCCATGTACTCTGATATTTTTTGATATATATATGGATATTTTTATCTTTTTACGTCCTATGGATTACATATATTTAAAAAATGTATTTACATGTGCGTGTGTGTGCTTTTTCTTACATGTGTGCAAAATTCCAATCTAATATATGATTAGCTAGAGTATCTGTGATTTGATTCAATCTCCTAGGAACATGGATATACGTAATGTAATCAAACTTTGTTATAAGAGACGTACCCTAAGGAATCGTCGGTGTAGATTCAGATCATGAACGTGGTAAACCCTATTTAACTGGGGCACAACCAATTGAGCATCTAAGTAGACTTGGATGTGAGAGATATCATGTGACAAAGTTTCACGAAGAAACTCTAGAACTGCGCTGTATTCGACAACATTGTTTGTGGCGTCACCTAAACAGATACCTCTTGAAGATAGAAACTATCCCTGAGGTGGGAAAATCACCCAAGCTGCGGAATCAAGCCTATGAGTTCATCGGCTAGCGTCGTCCACAAACCCAATGAACACCTTTGATTCACTTGACATCTGCCACAGTGAAAAAGATGACATAAAAAACAACACGTCCATAAAACCAAAAGACAAAAAATAAAAGAACAATGTACAAGAACTATACATATGTTACAAGAAGTCACCCAAGGAAACCCACCTACGAGTAATACTTCTTGAGGTAGAGCCCATTTCTAGGCTCCGCCAAAGAATTTCCCTCAAAATCCACCAGACGATAAGCGCCCTTATTTAGAACCTCCTTCATGATGAAAGGTCCGAACCACATGGGTTTGAACTTTCCTGCCCATAAGGGGTCCTTATATTGGTCATAGACTAGGACAAGGTCACCTTCAGAGAAAATGTGAGGACGAATGGACCAATCATACTGACACTTGACTTTATGTTTGTGAGCCTTGTTATCCAAGGCTACATCCTGACACTGCTCATCGAGGCGCTCAAGATATAATAAATGCTCTTCAAGTGGTGAAGTGTTTGGCAATAACTATAATGCCAACTTTAGAGAGGGGATCTATAACTCTATAGGCAAGACTTCTTCTAGCCCATAAACGAGTTGAAAAGGTGAGAAATTGGTTGCAGTCTTAACAGATGTTCGGTGGGCTCATAATGCCGAGTACAACATCAAATGCCAATTTGACCTGGCCGAATTGATCGTTCATTGTAAAATAGTCTACAAGGATTTACTCACATCCTCCACCTGACTATTCGCTTGTGGGTAGTAGGGTGATGAATGTTCTTGCCTCAACACAAGATTTGATGTTAACTCAGATATCATTTTGTTCTGAAAGTGATTGCCATGGTCAGTGAAAATCTCTCTTTGGATGCCGAACCTTTCTATTATCTGGTTAAACAAAAAGAGAGTTGCAGTCTTGCCATCATCTTTAAACATTAGCATAGCTTCGATCCACTTCGTGAAGTAGTCTACTGCTATGATGATATAACGATGCCCCCTTGTGGAAGGAGGGTTGCATGTAGCATAATCAATCCCCCACTTGGTGAAGGGACCAACTGTGATGATGGGAAACATGGGAGTAGGGTGTTCCCTCATATTTCGAGAGAATATCTGACACGAGTGGCACTTCTTGACCGATTCAACACAATATTTGATTAATATCATCCAAAAGTAACCAGCTCGTAGAATATTTTGGGATGTTTCCAACCCAGACAAATGACTGCCACATGCTCCAGTGTGGAAATCATTAAGAACAATTTCCGCTTCTTCATGGGTGAGACAATAGCGAAGGATGCAATCTACACCTCGATGATACAGAGTGTCCTCGAGTATGAGATATCTTTTGGCCTGATGGCGTATACGACGACGCTCATCACAAGAAGCAGAGGTAGGGAACTTCAAATTCTGGAGATAGAATAGTACATCTCCATACTAGGGGTGTGAAGACATGATCAGAAACATGTCTCCTTTGATAGGCGACTCTTTAGGTATAACATCACCTGATTCGATCGAAAGTTCTGAAATGAGTTCCTCAAAGACCAACGACTTTTTGGATTTCACCGAAACAAAATCCAAGTCAAATTCTTGGAGGATAATTATCCATCTATTGATATTTCCACCAATTACATGTCATGTCAACATGTATTGAAATGGATTCACAACAACAATGATGGTGGTCTTGCGAAACAAGATGTAGTGACAGAACCGTTGGACAGCATGAACTGTTGCCAACACAAGTTTTTCAATGTGGGAATAATTGAGTTCCGGTCCAACCAAACCTTGGCTCAGGTAATAAATCACATATTCTTAGAGAAAATCATCCTCCTGAACCAATACCATAACGATGGTCGACTTTGTAGCAGCCAAGTACAATAATAAATCTTTATTATAATTGGGTGGCCGAAGCAGATGGGTAGACATGAGGGCACATTTCAACACTTCAAAAGAGCACTGAGAGGCTTCGTCCCAATGGAAAGGAACGTTCTTCTTCAATAAACACATGAAAACCTTTGTGATCTCGGAATAGTTCATGTTGAAACGCTGTAAAAGGTTCACTTTTCCCTGTAGACTCTGAAGTTGAGGGATTGTGCACAAGGGAGGAAACTGAACTATTGCCTCAACCTTTAGAGGATTGACCATGATCCCTATTGTTGAAACAATGAAACTAAGAAAATGGCTAGATATGATGCAAAAATTGCATTTGTTTGGATTCAAGTGGATCCGGTAGTAGCAACATCGCTCAAATATAAGTCAGAGGTGTGCAGGATGATCAAATCTCTTGCGATATTGTGACGCTAAATCATCGAGATAGGCCTCGACTATGTTTTTGAGGTCGTGGAAAGAAAAAGACATGGCCCGCTAAAAGATAGCTCCAACATTTTTTAGACCAAAAGGCATCTTCCGATAAGTGAATGTACCCCATGGACAGATGAAAGCAGTTTTGTGTTGGTCTTTGGGCTTGATCTATATATGATTGTATCCTGAAAAACCATCCATGAAAGAAAAGGCTTCACAACCTCCACATTCATCGACTATCTGATCAATAAATGGCATTGCGAAATTTTCTTTTGGATAGACCTTGTTCAAATCACGGAAGTCCGTACATACGCGAATCGTACCCTATTTTTTATTGACTGGAATGAGATTTGACACCCATTGAGTCAATTGGATGGGGTAGATGAAACCAACTTGGAGTAGTTTCTCTACTTCAGCCTTAATAACTGTTGTTTTCCTAGGATTAATTGGAGGAAGATTTTGCTGGACCGACTTAGCATCTGGATATGTCGTGATTTCTTATTTAAAGATTCTTGGATCTATGCCTGGCATTTCCTCATAAGACCAGGCAAACACATCACGAAATTCCTTAAATAAATCTATGTAGATTTGAATCTCCTCGGGGGAGAAGTCTGCTCCGACGAAGATATTCTCCATGACGCAAGGGATTTTGGAGCTATCGATAGGTATCGTTTGAGTAATTTTTTCCATATTTCCTTCAGTGTAAACAATGTGCATAGCTAAAGGATTGATAGGACAAGCCTTATCTCCGGTCATAGTTAGAGTGAATTTACCGGCTTCAATTCTTCTTAAATCTGGGAGGAAGTAAGATCAGTGATGAAGATCATCCCAGGGTCTGTCCAGACTAGTCATTGCCTCAATAATCACCTCGTCTGAGGGAAAGACTAAGTCTAAAGAATTAGTATCAGTGAGGGAACCTTGATCCCATGTAGGCTCGAGAACTGGATCCAACTTCTGTGTGGGAGTCAGATCAGGGTCGGTGAAAGCTTGCTGAACTATAGAGTATGGAACTTCTGCCATGGAAAAGGTAATGGAAATGCCATGATGCCCTGTCCCTTCCATCGTGGATGATGAGGAAGGGAGAGTCCACAGATTGTTGAAGTAAGTTGTGCAAAATGATGAGATTTGAAAGATTTTGGCCGTAGGTTGGTCTGGGACATCTGACATGTAATGGACATTGTCGGTCGGAGGGGAGTAATTGAAAGTACCCATCAAAGGTGGGAACAAACCAACCCCTACGTTGACGATGACGGGCTAAAGGTTATCAATCATAGGGATCGTGGATACCCCTGATGAAGGGTCAGAACGGGAGAAGGATAACTGATCACTGGTCACGATTCAACCCTCGTGTGGAAACAACAAGACCCAAAAATTTGTTGCGACCACTGCTTGCATAGCGTAGGTCCAACTCCTTCTTAACAAGATATTGTAGTCAAGATACGCATAGACCACTTTAACTTCGATGCACACGGTCTTCCTTCCTAACTACACGAGAAAAGGGGGGATGATTACATGTGGTCGGAACGAATGACCGTCGAAAGTAGTAAGAAGGGTAGGTGACAGAGACAAAACGGGTTGGCAGATGGCTTTCCAACACGCCAAAGACATCACGCATGTTGAGGCACCCTCGTTAACCACCGTGCGAAAAATGTTCTGAGTAAAAGTTTTTGTGGTGTAAGCCACTACTATCTGAAATGCTACGTGGTAAGGAAGACGGGTTTTTAAGTCGATTATATCAAGCATGATCGTTCTCGGATTACAAGTCTCAACGGATCCTAAGGAAGCTAACCGAGCCTTTCTCTGGGAAGGACAGCTCTGGAGTACTTCCAAAGCTGACATTGCACAAGGGGTTTGTGACAAATCCTCCACCATAGAGTAGTTCTGGACGACCCTTGTGTTTGGGTTGTGAGAATATTTCTTCAACGCACCTTTGGGGATGTGTGTCATTGTTTCACCCAACATATTCTCAATATGGAGAGGAAGAGATGGGTTTTCAGATTATTTACCCTTATCAGGGGTGTTTGGCATTTCGTAGTCGCGTTTCCTAGTCGTTATGTCAATGCTACCTTTCATCATGTACACATTCGTGGATGAAGAATTACTCGAAGATGGAAGGGGTCCCTGACCAGCCCCTTCTGTGCTTGAATAGGCTTGAGATAAATTTTGCCCATGCAAAAATGGATTCGTTAACACGGTAGGTGGCTGTTGTGCCAATAACCTCTGGGCCTCCGCTAGCTGAGGGCACAGGTGAGTCGGATGGTCCTCCTTGCAAAGATTACAAGGATACTTTGACTTTCTCTTTTCAGTGTTTCCCTCGCCAACATTATTGGTAGGTTTATTATCCCCCTTACCCTTCTTTCATTTTTTCTTCTTTCTGTCAGGCTGCTGGCTGGCCTTTGGGTTTGTCGATTGCACACTGTGTACATACGACATTTGAGTAGGGGGAGCAACCCAACTAGTGGTCTGGATGGCCGCTGTCTGTTATATTTCCAATTGCTAAAATTGATTCGATAGCTGATCATCGAGCTTCGTTTTCACTGAACCTGCAATGCCATCGGCATGTGGTCCAAATATCTATCTGGTCTTGTCAATTATCGACCGTGGTGCATCTGGTAAAACTTCATAAAGTAAACCAGACTGAGAGTAAATAATTTCTATCTTTTGGGCTCTCATTATCACTTATTCCTCTGAAAAGACCCTCGAGGTTGCGATGACTTTAGATAACTGAGGTACCAAAGACTTAAGGAAACACTCTATCAGGAATACTGGTGGGACTATCACTTTTATCAAAATATTTCGGCATCTACATTCTCAAATGTGATATGATATATGGTCCTCTCTTGTCTGCTCAAATTTGGCCAACAATTCAGTATCGACATCGTATCTCAGATGTAATTGAAAATGGTTTAAGAAATCCATTGCAAATTCGCTGAAGGAAGAGTATCTTGAGCGGTTGAGCTTGATGTACCATTTCGCCGCACTCCCGATGAGAGTGTGTTGAAACAAATGCAACTGGATGGAGTTGTCTCTCAAAGAATTGGATGAGCACCATAAATGGAAGGTAGTCACACGATCGCCTGGATCTTCGTTTGGCTTGGCCTCGAACTTTGGGATTTCTAAAGGAAACTTGTTCGGCATAGGGGACCAACGCAGATCATGATAGATGGGGTCGTTTAATAACCTTGTCAAGTCTGGAAAGTGAAGAGTTGCCAGAAACGGTAATTTGGGTTGTTGACTGTAACCAGGGAAAAAGGAGCCTGGAGTTTCCCTGGCACCAAGTTTCCAGGAAAAGTTAGGTTACTGGGCAAGGTTCTTGTATTAACCATGGTCGTGAACAACATATATATTATGCGCTTGTTGAGACATCATCGAATGAATCCCGTAATAGGATGTAAAGGGTTGGGCTTGTGTCACATTCCAAGGATTTTGGGAAGGGTTTCCCCTTGCCGATCCGACGGGCATAGGTGTTGAGCCTTGCCTAGGGTTCCATTAGCTATGGAAGGGGTTTCCCCCGGTCGGCATCCCTAATGAAGGAACTGATCCCTGCCATGGATTCCAAGGTCCTTGTGAGGAAGGAATTCCTAAGTTTGCCCCTTGTGTAGGAATAATACCTTATACAGGATTTTGTTGTCCATAACCGAGGTTTCCACCAGCCGAGATGGCAGTTGATGAGAAAACATTGTTACCAAATGCACCAAACAAAGAGAATGGTGTCGAACCTACTGACATGCTATAAGTAGGAATTCCTTGACTACTTGCTCCAAATGAACTATAGTTTACGTTTGACCCGACGTAGTGATGGTGGGCACCGCCGAGCGAAGGGGACAAAGGAGGTATATGACCCCCTTCGTAAGGGAAAAATTTGTTATCTCTCCAGGAAACTCTCCTAGGCTGTAAGTCGGAGATGCCTGGTAACTTACTCTTTTGGAAACTATTTTCTCAATAATTTGTTGGGGTTTTGGATCAAGATGAATATCTGAAACTCGGAGTTATATTTTCAAGACAGTCTTAACTATAATCATGCTACACAAGGCCTTCAAGAGCTATTGTCAGATAGGTTTGAAAAACAGGTGGATGAGAAAACTAATCAATCAACCAGAGCATATATAAAACCATATATATATGATGGGTCAACAAACTAGCCAAGGATGCTTGTGATTCCTGCTTAATAACCAAAAGTAAGATGACAGTTACCAGGGTCATTAAATAGAGACAAAAGAATTAATTCCACTCATAAGCATAGAGATAGATAAAAGAAGGTCTGACAGTAACAAAGAAAGAAGCTTGCTGGATGCTATATTAAAGAAAGTATCTTGTTACAAAGCAGTAGCCTCAAGAACTCAAAATCAAACCCTTCATTCATCTCCCTTCTATACTTTTATATCTTAACCATTCAATTATCAGATCCTAAAACTATGGATCTGAATTTCTAGAAATAGTAAACAAATAACATTTACAAAGGAATAGGAATAGATCCTCCAAATAAGGTAAATCTTTATCTGCTGGCCCTCCAAATGTGGTTGAAATTTGATGATGTGTAGCTCAGCCTCCCAAGGCTCTCTGATTTGATAATCTAATAATGAAATTCAAATTATGTGATGTGGCTCCCAAAACCTTGAAATCCTGCCTCTTTTAAAGATGATAAATGACATTTGTACACCTTTTCTTCTCTTCATTTTCCAAAAGTGGTTGATTAAATAGACTTGATAATTCATTAAATAAGCCTTAGAAGAGGTTTCAATTCATTCTCATGAAAAAAATTACGATCTGGGCGAAAACTGTAACATTCTGGATGTGACAGGATTTCACTAGTGCATAGCCCGTGAAAAACGCTCCTTAGCTGTTGAAAGGCGACACTTTCAACAGCTAACTAGCAAAATTTTCGGCGAATTAGCTGTTGAAAGCGAGCATATTTTCAAAATCAAATTTCTCGATCATAGAAAATCCGTTTTTCATGTATGAATAGTAGATTGACATCTAGAGAATCTAATATTTCCAATGGTGTTTTCAGATATTCATTTGGAGCTCGGGAAGGGATGTAAAAGTTCCCTTCAAGTTTAAGCATCATTATTTCCATTTGCAATTCAAAACCCTTAACGGTCCTGCACACCAAACACTGTGATATGCTATTGGGCCAAGGTCTTGCGCTGTTGAAAGCACTCGGGAGTTGGCTTTGTTTTCTAACATTTGAAACTTTAACAGACCTTTGTGAACAATGTCTGATATGGAACCAAAGATTTGATTTGATGTTGCCAGCCCGGGAGTACAACCTCTGTACCCGAGCCACTAAATTCGAACTTGCCATCCCTGATGCCATGACTTTAGAGCGTGAGTTTCTGAGCCAGATCCGAGATGTAATCCAACTGGGACGTGAAACTCGAGTTGAAATGATTACCCACTTCCACCAGCGCATCTTTCTGATCGCATGTTGATTTGATTTTGAAACGTGGATAAGCGCACGTGATTCCCGCTTTCTCCAACCAACGGCCCATGGAAAACGCCCCTCAGCTGTAGAAACTTACCACTTTCACCAGCGCATGATCCCGCACGAACTTCTCCTTAGCTGTTGAAAGCTTTCACTTTCCTCAGCGCGCCACCATGTGAGAACTTATCCTTAGCTGTTGGAAGTCTTTACTTTCACTAGCACATGATCCTGTGGAGAACCCCTTTTTGCTATTAAAAGCCTTCACTTTCCTCAGCGCACGACCCGGGACACTGTTTCTTTGGATATTTTGGAATTTGACACTTTCACCAGCGCACAGACATATGAAAAACACTCCTTAGCTGCTGAAAGTCGCCACTTTCCACAACTAACACTCATCTTTTGGACACACGTTAGCTGTTGAAAGTGAATTATGAAAATTTTGAAAAGAAGACTTTTATGTAACATATTATTTTCTAAGACAAAAACCAAAACCTAAATTTTGCAGCTAAAAAGACTCAAAAATGAATTGAGGCAACTACCGATAGCCATGCTATCCACCACAAAACTCGACTAAAAGGATGGTTTTATTTTGGGATATAACATCTGGCTCCAACTGGGATGGAGACCTCCCTGCGAGGTTTCCAAGAACCTAGTAGTTCCAGTAGCCTTTAGCATTGGGTATGGAGTCATCAAGCCTTTAGCACTGATCCCTCTGCAAACCTATGGTAGCATTGGGCATGGGGTAATCAAGCCTATGCAACTGTTCCCCTATAACTTGCATGCAGCCCAAGCTTATTCATGAAATCAACAACTGAAAAAGATCAAACTGCTCGCATGGCGAACTTATTCTTCTACCTACCCCTACACTAGCCATCTCTGTCATTTGTTAAGTGAATGCTGATTTCCATAGTAGCCATCCAAG
>ML797411.1:116839-170535 GCA_009831015.1 Picea engelmannii
CAAATGATGTTGAATATGCAACCACAGTGACAAGGAGCTTTTCAGGAAACCATATTTACCTGAAAACATGGGCGAGTTGGAGAAATCTGAAACTTTCGAGCCCTCTGAAAAGTGTAACTCCATGAAGGCTGCCACTGGATCCTTGTAAATAAGATAAGAAACATGTTGTTGTTCAGGAAACAACTGCACATCTATGACAACCTCTTGTTCAACCATGATTGTTCTTCTGCAAGAAGACTGATCATCTTCTTGCCTCTTGAGATTAATTCATGATTATTAAAAACTATAATTTCCTTATCCGAATAATGCTCACAAGAGGATAACAAAATAGGATTTCTATCACATGAATAAGAAACAACTGAGAACATATAGTTTATTGCAAAATCATCAGTCATCTTAGGCTCTTCTTGATTTACAAACTAATCATAAGCTTCACATGCATACCTGTCTCTGGAATACTCAGCGGACACTGAAAAATATGACCCTAAAACTGAATCGAACTTACATGTGGGCTGCTGTCCCAAATCTGCTCCAACCTCATTTCTCTCCTGCTCAACCATGGCTGTTCCTTTGCTGGAAAACTGATCACCTTCTTGTTCCTTGTCTATAGAACATTCTGCCAATGTTGACGAATCTGATTCTACATCTGAAATGTACTCGTCCTCAGGCTGCTGGTCCAAATCTGCTTCATACTCACTGCTTTCTTGCTCGGAATCTGAAATATACTCACAATCTTCTTGCTCATATGTTTGCAGATTTTCAGAATCATCTTGCATTCTGATCCACCTAGATGCACGGATGTTCTCCTCTACCTCTTGTGCATCTCCAAACAATTGAGTTAAGGATGAAGACTCCCTTTCTAGTAGAAGAAGGGAAAGTTTTGAGTGAAGACACATAACATAATGTATCATGGCAGATTTTTCGGAAGGTCAGATCTCCAAAGGCATGTCATGATACATGCAGTTAAACTTTCGATTGAAAATATGCAAAGTTTGACTCTGCTCTCTCTTCAAAGCATAAAATTCAGCAAGGTAAGAATCTAGAGATTTTCACTTGCCCCAATACTTCAGGAAATCATTAGAGAACTCGGTCCAAGAACCAATTGAATTAGCTCTCAGACTTTTAAACCATGCAACAACATCTTTGATCAAAGATTTCGAAAACATTCTCATGATCACATCTTCATGCACAATTGAAAAACGATCAACAAAATCCAAAAAGGATTCTGCGTGCCCCTCGGCTGAAGTTTGATTCTCTCCGGAAAACAAAGGGAGATATTCATAACAGTCATCAGGATAAGGATGAATAAAATGGGGTAGCTGTAAAGGTTTGAACATCTTCATCCGGATCTTAACTTGAAAAGTTGTGGGCTGGTCATCAGAGATGGTAAGTTGTTTGTCAGGTTCAGAAATTATGGCCAGAGGGGCTGAGATCTGGGCAGGTTTTGAAACAAGTTCAACCTCCTCAAGGTTGTATGAATGCTCAGATTCAGAGGGAATATGAATGTAGATCTCATCTTTAGGAATAGGCTGAGGTAAAGCTATAAGATCGACATCAACAACATAAGGAGGCTGCAAGCTTTCCTCTTCTAAATATGGACTTATAAAAGATGGCTGATAATCTTCAGAGTATACGAAACAAAGAATAATTCTTTTAACATGTGAAGGAAAAATTATAAAGGAGCTGATAAAGAAATACAAAAGTTCACGAAGCAGGCTAATGAACTGGTACCTGGATTTGAAATTTAACTCCTTCATCTTTTGTCAACCAGATCCTCCCCAGTGGAGTCTTTAATCGTGGAGTCGCCAGATAGAAAATTACAACCAATTAGTGTCTAACCTTTGTCTATCATCAAATATCAGATCTATGTCGTCTCCCAGGGAATCTGAGCTTCAATCTCCTCTCCCCGTCAATGGCGCCAATTTGTTATCTCTCCAGGAAACTCTCCTAGGCTGTAAGTCGGAGATGCCTGGTAACTTACTCTTTTGGAAACTATTTTCTCAATAATGTGTTGGGGTTTTGGATCAAGATGAATATCTGAAACTCTGAGTTATATTTTCAAGACAGTCTTAACTATAATCATGCTACACAAGGCCTTCAAGAGCTATTGTCAGATAGGTTTGAAAAACAGGTGGATGAGAAAACTAATCAATCAACCAGAACATGACACTGTTTCTTTGGATATTTTGGAATATGACACTTTCACCAGCGCACAGACCTATGAAAAATGCTCCTTAGCTGTTGAAAGTCGCCACTTTCCACAGCTAACACTCATCTTTTGGACACATGTTAGCTGTTGAAAGTGAATTATGAAAATTTTGAAAAGAAGACTTTTATGGAACATATTATTTTCTAAGACAAAAACCAAAACCTAAATTTTGCAGCTAAAAAGACTCAAAAATGAATTGAGGCAACTACCGATAGCCACGCTATCCACCAAAAAACGCGACTAAAAGGACGGTTTTATTTTGGGAGATAACACCTTATACAGGATGTTGTTGTCCATAACCGGGGTTTCCACCAGCCGAGATGGCAGTTGACAAGAAAGCATTGTTACTAAATGCACCGAACAAAGAGAATGGTGCCGAACCTACTGACATGCTATAAGTAGGAAGTCCTTGACTACCTGCTCCAAATGAACTATTGTTTACGTTCGACCCGACGTAGTGATGGTGGGCACCGCCGAGCAAAGGGGACAAAGGAGGTATATGACCCCCTTCGTAAGGGAAATAATTATAGGGAGCTGAAGTTCCCCCCATGGATCCTTGCAGAGGAGTGTTGGAGCTCCTTGCCCCAATACCTAACATCTATAGAGTGGAGTGGGAAAGGACAATTATCGTACTGAAGCCAGGCATCTTGTATGAGAACAGAGGGCCTGTATCAATCTGGGTGAACGGAGCAGTGATCGCCGCCATAGATGAAATCAGACCATTGCGCAAGGTAGAGTCAGTCAATACCATAGTGGTCCATATCGACAATGGTTGGTTAGGATGCAGAACACCCCCTATAGTGACAGCCGTAGATGAAATATGAGTATTCCCTGAAGAAGTAGTATCATTTGTTTCCATCACTGCTTGTGACACTACCTGACACTCGTAAGGTTGAACTTGTACAACGATGGGCACCGATAGATCAATGATTGGAGGGTTATATGGACCAAGAGCTTGCGCTCCGAGGTCAAAAAATGATTGGTTCCTTTGGAATCGAATGTTCTCCTCTCGGAGATGAGTGAGGAACAGTTTCCTGTAACCCAGTCGCCTCAAAAGACCCCTGCTGGTTTAATTTTCACGTTAGTGGTGGTAGGGGTGGCTCGAGATCAACCGACGGTAGGCCCAAAAGCATTCGTGACCATTGGAGCTCCTGATCCTCCACTGTGAGAGAATATCAATGACACAGTAGGGCTTTCTATAATTTTTTTTTTTAAAACTAGCACACACTAGAAAAAGTTCCTATGAGGTAAGACAAGCAGATCACTATCTAGTTGGAAGAACATTTACAACAACCAACACTAGAGAAAATTATCGGTGCAAGTGCAACTTGAATACAGAAACACCCTTTGGGTATACTCTGTAAAGAGTGGTCCGATGTTTGCCCTGGGTACCGCGGTATACCCCCACAGTCACCTGTGTAAGTCACTAAGATAAAGGCAACTAGGTTTCCAATGTGCGAACAGTCACTGGACGGGTATAGTCGACAGTCAGATGGACCACAATGAGCAAGGTATCAAGCCCGAAACCTATCAAGGGTATCGAAAGAAAGTGTTCCAGAAGATGACTGAGGACCTCGAACGGACGAAGCTCTATGGAAAATGTGATCAATGGAATCTGAAGATAAGCCCTCTATATGTGTTCCCCACTACGCTTGGTCTGGGTTTGGAGGGGTTATCTCCGCTACCTTTCTGCACATGACCTCGTGTTTAGCCCCTGTGTTAGAGGGGGGTCCCGAATAGCTTTCACAGTTACTGTACTTTGAAGCACTCCATAGCTCAGACTCTTATGTTTGTTTTTGTAGCCTTGAAGAGTTTGCTCTCTAATCCTAAATCAAGGCTCTATCTTAGACTAAATTGATGAACCCTTCAAACACAAAGTCTAGTAACTTTTAATTAGGGGTTAATTTTAGTGGTTGTCTTAAGTCAAAAGAAATGAAAGTGAAACCAATGATGTTCTTTAAGAGACGAAATATAATAGCATAAGATGATACTGGAAACAAAAGTACTTATTTCTTCACAAATAAAGATTTTCCATTTGAAACTCTTTCAACAAACTTTTCGTAACTACTTTTCTCGAATCTTTGAAAAGAAAAAAATCAAAACAAGATTTCACTCGACTACGAGCTACTTAATTTCCTAAGCATTCAAGTAAAGAACTTAAAAAAACTTTCTTTTTCCTTGGTAAACAAAGAAACTAACCTAAACTACTTTACCAAACAAAGTAATGAAAGATATTTTTTTTATGGTTTTATGCTTCAAAACAAGAAATTTGAAAATGAATTTCTTTTCTTCTAAAGAAAGAAAAAAGGGAAAAATACCGACAAGACAGGACCAAGAAATGGATTCTGGCCCAATCGCAAATCGCAGGGAGTCACTGACAACACCAAGCAGGCAGATCAAAGAATACTCACCAACTTGTCTAAAAACCCTATTAAAGAAAACACGAGAAATCTTTTGATGAAAAGAAAGCTATGCTAAGGTCAGACCTAGGCTATAGACTTCTAAAACAAAGACTAGGGCTAGATCAAAAAGGCCCCTGAGGAGTATGACTTCTAACAGGGAAGAGGATGACTGCCTCTTCTTTGCAAAATATATTCTCAACACAGGCACACTACTGTCACTTCAACAACCAACATATGTACGCGGGATGTCCAAAGGCAGGGCACGTATGCATGAATGCAGGCCCACTACAAGCCGCATACACCTCTGTAACTTCTCAAAAAGATGAAAACCAACAGTCAAGGAAAAGGCAGGGAGTACTGGTATGGAATACCAACATACTTTAAAGACACAAAAGCTTAAAGAAACTCAAAAAACAATGGGTAAACTGATTGAAAAACACCCAAAGAAATATCCCCAAATACATTAGAGGCGTCCCCAGTATGGTCACCAATTCTTCTATAGTGGGAAAACCCCTCTATGGACTACACAAAAGGCCTAAAGTGTAGTAATATCTAACCGTCTAAAGTCTCCTACATTTTATAACTATCCCAACATTACCCCACAATCATACATAAAAGACAGGAGAAAGGGATCCGGTAGGCCTACCTTAAACTCCGCGTCCGATGTCGATCCCTTTGCACTTGGTTGTTTCTTGACTACAAATATCCTCCCAAGGCTGACATGCATTCATCAAAAGACAAAAAAGAAACTACAAGCATGCATTCTACATATGGATTATTGGGTTAGACATCATAAACAATAAATGTAAACAAATCATATAAGTTCAAGACGTCATTTGGTGGGACGGAAAAAGTATTTCTTTATATTAATCTCACAAAAGTCACTTACAACATGAGACCGACACTGCTCCTTGAACTTGGTCCTGGGATCCTCTTCACCATGCACCAAATGCTTCCATGTCTTCTTCTCCTCTTCAGTTCTCTCCTAGGGAAATGGTAAGGGATTTACAATTGGAGCAAAGGGGGATTGATAAAATGTGCAGAGTTTCTTTGCTCTTGTGCTTCCCCTTGCAATGGGACCCCAACCCCTTCTTTTATAGGCCAAGCGGGATAGTAACGGTTGGGGTGACTAGATATGGGCAGTCAAACAGTTAAGTAACAGCCTAAAAACCAGTATCTTATGAAAATTTCCACATTTCACGATGTTCTGTGAGAGTACGCAGGCTGTAGTGGCTCAACAAGCATGTGTATGTGGGAAGTAATGGTGTAGGGAATGTAAACCTTCAAAATGATGGTTTTTAGAATAGTTTTTCAATAATGGATTGGTAAAGATAACAAGTTAGATGGCCTGATGCCAGGTATGCATGTCAGGTGCAATTTAGAGTTATAACAGTCTTGTTCGTGACTATGAAAACTATTGGCATACAACCACATTTGTATTTGCCTATTCATGGCCACAAACACTTGTTTGGTATATTTTTCACGTGGACCTGGAGTGTGATTTTATTGGCAACCATGTATTCAAAGTCAGTACATAATGTACTGAGAAACGAGTTCGTCCAGATGGTCCCTTACCACTCCACTTCTGGGTTATTTATAAGGTATTTCGGCCATCACATATACTCCTCTGACCTCACACATTAGGGTGCATCTGTTAGAGAAAGATTTTCCTCACCCTATGCAATCTTGTAGAGAGGGCCTTATTCCATTTCCCTATGCAGAATTATCTTCCTTGTTACTAAAATCAAGAGACAAAACACAATTTTTTCCACTTGTATGCATGTTGCACACTGTACAACAAGCGTATACGTAGGCTACTCCACTACAACCCATGTACATTGGGATTTGTTCCAGAAAATGAAAATTAAATGTCGGGTTTCCATGTCATGACAGGAGATCTATGATCCTTGTCCTTCCATATACTGGAAACGTTCCGACTCGACCCTTCAGTTCCATTTTGAAGTCTATAAATGGGCCAATTCCGAGCTATGGAAAAGGAGAAGAATTCAACTTTGAGAGCAAAGTTACTCTGGAGAAATTATTACTTCATATTGAGTCTGCATCCCTTTTTCCTTTAAGTCTCAACACAGTGTTCATCCCCCAAGCTCTTCCCTTATTGATGGAGAACCCCATTGTCTCCCTTCTATGAGCTTGCCTTTGGTGGAGGATTGAAGTGGTGGAGGCCCAGATGGAAGGAACTTAGCTTCTTGGTTCCGAACCATGCCAACAAAGAAGTTTGTAATATTTTCTCTTCTGCTAATCATTTATTAATAGAAATACTCCTTTCCCGTCTAATTGATATCTTGCAAATATATGAGTTATTATCCATGGGTGTATTTGTTATGTTTATTAACGGATTATGATATCTAATGTGCTAACCTTTTACATTATCACCATATTCTTGCTTTCCTTGTTTGTTGAGAACTAGTTGTAGGTATATAGATTTGGGTTCAAGTGCTCAATGATGGACTTCATTGAACATCTGGACGAGGTAGGCCTCTTTCTTATCTCACTTTCATATTGGTTTATAACATATGTTTGGAATATAGTTGATTTCTGTAGTCATTTCCATCTGTTGTGGTTTACCCTATCCATAGAGAGATTTTCCTCATAACAATCCCACCATTAGGTTACCAGAGTTCAAGGGAGAGCCATCAGAGGATCCTGAAAAGTACTTGTTCATTTGTGAGAATATCTGGAAAGCAAAGTAGATTACATATGAGGATACAAAACTTGTGCAGTTATTTATCAAGCTAAGAGACCGTGCACTGGATTGGTACATGAGTCTAGCTATAAACAATCCACTAGGGACAACACAAACTATTGCAGATGTCAAAAATATATTGATAGATGAATTTAAGAAGCCTAGTTCAGAAGATCAGTACATGAATGAGATTATTGAAATCATATAGAAAACAAGTGAGTCTGTTTTCGAGATTGATCAGAGGTTCAAATGATTTAAGGGTAAGTTGAAGTATGTCATTACTGAAATGACATAGATATCTCTTTGTGAATTCACTGCTACCATACCTGAAATACCCTTTGAGGCAGCATAAGTTTCAAACTCAATAAGAAGCTCTGCAGACAACCTCACAACTGGAAGAGAACCAATATCAGAAGACATACCCATCAATAGAAGAGATAAAGGAGGATCTAAAGAATGTCACATTTCAATTGAACCATAATAATAACAGAGAGAAAAGAGAATTTTTTTGGTGCACTACATGCAGGTCAGAAGGACACCACAATAATGAGTGCCCAACTTTCACACAGTACATGGAAACAAGGCTACCAAATAATTTTCCAATAGGAGGACCATGGTGCAAGATCTGTAAAATGCATGAACATGATCCATATCATTTTCCAATGATGCAAAAGTACGAGACAATACCTAAGAGCTCATACTACAACTTTTGAAAATCAATGGGTCATGATGACAAAGACTGTAGGACAATGGACTTGATGAGGGAAAAAACTTGATATACTTATAGGGTGAAAGAAGAGATGATGATAGGGAGTGTCTGCACCATATTTAAACTAGGTACCACATCCATATAATACTTCACAACATCAGTACAACACTACACAACCACAATATAACATTACACAACCTCAGTATAATCTCCCATAGTATAATCAAGTACCTCAATACAACACACCACAAGCAGACCGGGGTGGATACCAAGGTGTAAGAGGAGGTAGAGGAGGATTTGGAAGAGGAATAGGTCCAATAGTATGTCACAACTTCCAACATCCAGGACATTATGTAAGAGAATGTCCACCTTCACCTACAACATGCATGTATTGTCGAGCAATCTACCATGATACAGAGGAATGCCCAACACTTTTGGGGAAGATTTAAGAAAAAAGGAAATAGAGCAATCAAAATGTTCAGTGGATTTCAGCAGAAGCTCGGGATGACAGAAGAAACATCAACATAGTTATGTTCTAAGGAGCTAAGACAGGAGCTGACGCAGTAAGACAAGAGCCATCGCAACACCAATGGGTGAATAAGAATATTGAATCACATAAACAATTTGATTCAAGGAAAGAAAAATAAACATTTACAGAGGCTAGAAATGAGTTCCTGAAGAAATATTTTGCATCTACATCAACTACGCAACACACTCATAACATACCCATGTACGAAATTCCCTCCTCAATGGACCACACTAGTGAAACACAATCGATAGATCAAGTAAGTACCATAAAGACGTTTCCGCAATCCTGTGTTAAGATACTGAATAATCCATCATTTGTTAAATTTTTGCAACATATATTAGAAATATGTAACACATAAGTAGAGGGGAAGTTAGAGTAGAAAATAGTCAATCACCTCCATTCAAGAAGGAGGAGAAGCAGATAATTCATACCGAATGCCAACATTGAATTTTTCAATATGGGAGACATTGTATTGGACTTATGATCTGAGGTCAATGTCTTTCCTAAAAAGACATGGAAATGTATGGGAGAGACCACGTTAGGCTACTAACCTATCCAACTGAAACTAGCAAACCAACACAAAGTTCTTCCAATTGGAAGGATGAAAGGTGTGACCGTAGATCTGGATGGAGTGTGCACTAAGGAAGACTTTGAAGTGATAGAAATAGTAGATGGTACAACACCTTATCGAACACTGCATGGAATGGATTGAGAATTGACAACCACGCCATAATTAACTTGAAAAAAAGGAATATGACATTTGAATGAGGAGAATACAGAGTCATTGTGCCACTAGATCCATCAGAAGGAGAAAGGTTTGTAGAGACCACTTTCTTAGATCTAGAGGAAATCAACCAGTTATATAGAACCACCACGCGCGAAGAAGATTATGTCAACTTAATTGCATATGGGGTACTCAGGTGGAGGAGAATCACATCATGTGTGTCTGTCTTAGATGCAAACTTGGAGAATTGGCAATAGATATTACATGAAGTGTCCACTAGAAGGTGCACAAGAATAGACCGTGTAGTAAGGTGGGTGGACACCAAGATAAGAGAACCTCCTAGTTTTCATGGAATACATGACTTAGAGGAATTCCTAACAATATAAGAGGAATATGTGTTAGAGAATCAGACACTCTTAGCCTTGGAAATTGGACTCAAGGAAACACCTTTCAGATGGCGGGGTGCACACAAATAAAAAATTAAGTACTAGTACCAATGTAAGAGGTTATTGCGCATTAGATTTGGCACCGAGCAGGGGAGCACTAATATGCAGAGATATGATGGACAAGGGACACCAACAAAACATTTGGAGAAATGCAGAACACTATGTAGGATGAGACCACCAGAAGAATGACCTCATCACTTCATCCATACATTGTAAGGAATCTCAGAAAACTAGTATGTAGATCAGGAACTACGCAGAGGCACTGCAAAATGAACAACATTACAAAAAAACTTTATAGTAACCTTCTCATTCAAACATGAGAACCCCAACATTGATTCATGAATCAAACATATAAGAGGGGTGATATTTATTGAGGAACCTGAGGTGGAACTCATGACAGAGTATCGACAACTGTAACGTTCCCAACCACCCAAGCCGGGCCATGATACACAAGAAAATGCTTATCCCTTCCTGTAACATCCCCAACCATCCAATCCAGGCCATGATACCATACTAGGTCCATTGGACCTTTACAATCTCTATGGCTCGATTCTAGAGATGTTTGGTTTATAGTCGAGAATGCATACCGAATTCACTTGAAACGCACCTTCTTTCTCCACCTGGATCACATTCCAATCAATAACATGATTAGCATCAGGTATATATTTCTTGAGAAATGATACATGTAATACATTATGAACATACATAGATGTAGGCAATGCAATCATATAAGCCACTAGACCAATCCTCTCTAGGATTTCAAATGACCCACAATAGCGAGCTACCAACTTTGAACAATTTACCAACTTCAGGAAACTTCTGTTGGATTTTACTTTCAAAAATACATGGTCTCCCACTTTAAATTCCCTTTGAGTTCTACCCTTATCAACATAGATTTTATTCTTGTTTTGGGCAACCTTTAATTTTTTTTATTTTTTTTTATCATTTGCTCCTCCATTTCCCTGAGCAAATATGGCCCAACCACTTCTCCTTCTATTGGGTTATCCCAACTTACTGGTGTGTTTCACTTTCTGCCATAAAGTGCCTCGAATGGGCTCATCTTTAGAGATGCTTGGTACCCATTGTTATAAGCAAACTCTACCAAGTGTAGGTAGTCTTCCCGTTTTTATGGTTTATCCATCACATACATCCTCAACATATCCTCGATCACTTGATTCACCTTCTCGGTTTGTCCATCTAATTCTGGATGATAAGATGTACTAAAATTCAAATTTGTTCCAAATCCATTAAATAATCGTTTCCAAAATTTTGAGGTAAATTTTGGATCTCTGTGAGACAAAATTGTCTTTGGTATAACATTTAATCAAGCAATTTGTTTCATATAAACATCATCAATGTTGGCTGCCTTGTGAGTGAGCTTAACTGGAATAAAATGGGCAACTTTAGTAAGCTTATCCACCACTACCATGATAGAATCATGTTTCTTGTTTGTTCTAGGAAGTTTGGTGATGAAATCCATTGTTACAACTTCCCATTTCCACTCAGGAATGGGTAATGGCTGTAGAAAACCAACTGGGTGTCTATTCTCAGCCTTTACCTTTTGACATTCCAAACATTTGGCAATAATATCAATATACTCTTTCTTCATTCCTAGTCAATAATATTGGCTCTTAACAACTGCAATAGTTTTTTGGTAACTTGGGTGCCCAACATAAGGTACATTATGCATTTCCCTCAATATCAGATTTTTCAATTCATTAGAATTTGGTACATAAATTCTTCCCTTGGACATGAGAATTTCATCATTATCTAGCTCATATTCTTCAATTTTCTGCTGCAAATTACCTTTATGTAATTTTTCCATTAATTCCTTGTATTGCAAATCTGATTTGGTAGCCTTTATAATTCTATGTTTCAAATTTGTTTGATACATGCTAATGACTATAACATGCAATTCCTGCACTCTTCTACTGAGTGCATCAACCACTTTGTTCTCTTTCCCCTTGATATGCTTTATATCAAAGTCATATTCACTTAGAAATTCTAACCATCTGCTTTTCTTAGCATTTAGATTTGGTTGATCAAATAAATATTTCAGACCATTATGGTTTGTTCTTAGCTCAAAAATTTTCCCCATGAGGTAGTGTCTCCATTTCCTCAAGGCATGCACTATGGATTCCAACTCCAAATCATGAGTGGCACAATGTCTTTCATTCTCCTTCAACTTCCTTGATTCATAACATATGACAAATACATTTTGAGTGAGGACTCCACCAAGTCCTTCTTTACATGCATCTGTTCATACAATGAAGTCTTCATTTTGGTCTTCAATCCTTAGTATTGGAGCACTTGTTAATAATTGTTTCAAGTGTTGGAAACTATTTTCACAATCCAATGTCCACTGAAACCTCACACCCTTTATTTGCAAGGAAGTGATTGGGTGTGCAATCTTTGAAAATCCTTCAATAAATATCCTATAGTAGCCTACAAGGCCCATGAATGATCTGACCTTTGTCACATTCTTTGGCACTGACGATTTTCTAATGGCTTCTATCTTCTTAGAATCCATTGCTATCCCATCCTCTGAAATGATATGACCCAAACAATGATTTTGCTTCTGATAAAATGGGCACTTGATCAAATTGGCATACAACTAATGCTCCTTTAATAATTGCAACACCATTCTCAAATGATTCTCATGCTCTTCTTTTGACTTAGAATATATAAGAATGTCATCTAAAAAGACAATGACAAACTTGTCTAAATAATCTCGGAAAACACCAATCATTAAACACATGAAAACAATTGGTGCATTTGACAACCCAAATGGCACCACTATGAACTCATAATGACCATACCTTGTACTGAAGGTGGTCTTGCTGATATATTCCTCCTTAATCCTTACCTGATGGTATCCTAACCTGAGATCTATCTTTGAAAATATCTTTGCATCCTTCAATTGATAAAAAATATCATCAATCCTTGGCAGATGATACTTGTTCTTTACAACCACTTTATTCAACTATCTGAAATCAATGCACAATCTTAATGTCCCATATTTATTCTTCACGAACAAGACTGGGGAATCCCAAGGTGACACACTTGGGTGTATATTCACCTTCTTCAAAAGTTCTTCAAGTTGCATTTGCAAATCCTTCATCTCTGGTGTACTCATTCTGTAAGGAGACTTTGACACTGGAGCTTCTCCAGGCATTAAATTTATAGAGAAATCAATATCTCTCTTTGGGGGTAGTCCTGTTACCTCTTTTCACACATCTTCAAACTCTTTTAGGACTAGATAATCTTCCAAACTTGGCACCTTATCTTTAGGTGTCTCTTCCATATGAGCTGCAAATATTTGACACCCTTTTCTGTAACATTTCTTCAGCTGTAATGCTGAAATTTCCCTGATGGTTACTGCCCTGGGAATTCCCTGCACTTTCCTTAGGCTCCCTTCCTCATCCAAGCAAGTAAATTCCTTGTTATGACAGTCTAGGATAGCATGATGCTGGTCCAACCAATCCATCCCAATTAAACAGTCATAGGAACCTAAGGGCAAGATGTTCAAATCTTCCCTAGTGTTTAGTCCATTCATGTCCATAAGACATGACTTAACCATCTCATTAACTTTTCTTTTGGCTCCGGTAGCTAGCTGGGCCAAACAAGATTTTCCATGCTTGCTTCTTGGCAAATGTAAACTTTCCACCATCTTAGGATCTATATAACTATGAATAGCTCCCGAATCAATTAAAATAGAAATGGTTTGGTTGTTGGTCATACCTTCCACTTCAATCATATGTGACTGAAAATCTTCTTTCTTGTTGTCCAGGGATGCATAGATCCTTGGCACATTTCTACCCATGTGCTCCATTGTTTCAACTTGTTTTACATTGTGAACAATCCTCACTTTTTCACCTTTGTGAGGACAATCTCTGAACATATGATCTCCTTTACAATACCAACATTGAATAGGTGGTTTCCTTGGCCTTTGACCCCCTGTCTCAATCATTTTGGGTTCTCTGGAAGTTGGCTTTCCATGAGTATTATTTTTGAAGAATGGTGTCTTAGACCCTTTCTTCCTCTGAACCACCTTGAATTTCCTTTTGTCTTCCCAAGATTTTTGGAAATTTGGCCTTGATTTTTGCTGATCATATAGGCATTTAGCTTGCCTTATGGTCTCCTCCAATGTCTTGGGATCATCAGAGTGTATTTTTTCACTGATGAATGATGGAAACCCACTCAAATACCTCTGAATCTTAACTATCTCATCCTTGATGAAAGAGACATACTTCAACAGTTCTAAAAACATTCTTTCATATTCATCAATTTTCATACTCCCAATCTTGAGTTCAAATAACTCTTTCATTTTCTTTTCATAGTATCTCTTAGTCAAGTATTTCTTCTCAAAATACTTCTTGAATTATTTCCAGGTAACACTGTTCTCTTTAATGTGCTACACCTGCAAAAGATGATCCCACCACATGGATGTCTTTACCTTGAGTTTATAGATGGAAATTATACCTTCTGCATGGGAAGAATAATTATGCAATTTAAAATACTTTCTCATGCCCAACAACCATGTCTTTGCATCTTCATCCTTCTTGTTCTCACCATCAAATGTAGGAGGTTTGATTTTGTTCATTTCTCCTCATACTTCATCCACCCTAGAAATCTTATGCTTCCTGACAGGGGATGGACTTGAGCTTCTGTGTGCTCTCTTATTGGAATGCCTTGGGGAGTGGTGGTGATGTATGCTAACACTTCTTACTCTTCTTTTCTCATCAGGAGACCTCTGACTTCTTGATTTTCTTGAGCCACTCTCCTTATCCAATTTCTTTACTATTATGTTCAAGCTCTGTAATAAATTCATGTTGAAGTCCTCTTGATTCTCCTTGGCTCTCATAAGCCTCTCATTATCAAATTTATGTATTTGGACATCCTTCTATAAATTTCTAATGGTCTCTACCATATTCATGTTTTCATCCCTTCCTTCTCCATGTCCATTGGAGTTTGTTCCTTCAATGCCCAAATGGACATCCATACCTCTAATATCATCTTCCTGGCTATAAGTGCCTTATGCCTCTTCCATTTCTATGGAATCAGTGATGACTTTGATTTGATACAGTTGTTTTTAACTTTGCAAAATGTGCAGCCAACAAAACTTTGTCAGGCTAACTATTTCAGCAATCTCATGAAAAATATGAACCATTCTTGTTCAATAATATATCATAATTATTTATTCTGATTTATAGAAACATTGAATAAATAGATCAATTTTCTAGGTGTATATTTAGATTCTACTTTCCAATACCTTTCCAACGCCTTCTCCCATGATCAATTCCAAGTATTGAGCAAAAAGTTATGGCTATTCGAAAATTGCCCATTAATTTTTCTGTTCAATCTTCAACTTGGCGCAACTCTGCGCTGTAAATATGCATTTTTGCAACTACTCCTTTTGAATTTTCATAGGATATAAATTGGTTTCATTCATATACATATTATGGACACTCTGTCCAATTTTCTCTTTTTTCTGGGCTCCTGGCTGCTAGTTACAACTTGCTGAAGTTGTAGACCAATTCGTGTTTTTGGTCTGGAATGCTATAGGTACCTTATTTTCTATATTAATTTTTTTTAACATGCCTAGAAATTTATTCAGCTCTGGGAATGTCTTCTATGTTTCAATACCTTTCCATTGACTGCTCCTGTACCTCAATCTAATTCTGGAGCAGAAAGTTATGGCTCTTTGAAGCTAGTTGGGTCTTAAAATTTACCCTCCACTGTTTGTGTTGTAACTTTCTCATGAAAGCTTCGTTTGACGAACAATTTACACCATTAGAAACATCTCTCCGAGCTCTTTTATTTGAGTTGAAAAGACAAAGCATGTCTTGGAACAGTCTGTTGTCGTGGTTTTTGAGTACCTAAAAACGCTCTTAAGGGCCTAAAAAACACACTGCAAAAAGATGAAGTTCAAACAGTATAAAGTGTCGCAGAAATTCGTTGGTATTCCGTTGTAGTTCACCATCAAAACGAATTATCATGCACAAATTTCCACCTATACACCTATATTTACCATGCATAGCAACACCACAAGGTAAGTCATGCTCCACGCACCTATAACCACTGTGCATCACTTCTCTATCGTGCCAATAACTTGCACGTACTACTTTTGTGTCGCACGCCAATATCCACTGCGCATAGTTTTGGTTCTTGCACAATTACCCATTGCGCAAAATTTTTGTATTGCATGCAAGTATTCCACGCACATTTCACTCTACGCACTGCACCATGCCAAAGTTTAGTACACCCCCGCCACACACCAATACTCTGCGCACACCATTAACTAAACTGTCGCGCGATAACATATACCCACATTGCGTGCACATCAACCAAACTCCTTTGCGCTTTGCCAATACTGCGCACACCATGCATGATATTTTTATGTGAGTGCACACCATGCAATGCTAAATTTATCATGTGCACCTGCACACCCACATTTTTCCGCGCGGTGCCAAAATTTAGTGCGCCCACCCGCACACTAACATTTTTCCGCGCGGTGCCAAATTTTAGTGTGCGCACCCACACACTAACATTTTTCTGCCCGGTGCCAAATTTTAGTGCGCGCACCCACACACTAACATTTTTCCGCGCAGTGTCCAATTTTACCTATCACAAGATTTTCACTGCACATCATGCATTTTTAGTGCGCCCACTTGCGCACATTCATTTTTATGCGCATCAATTCCTCATGAATTCTGCTGCAGAAATTGGGGCTTTTTCTTCCATTCCTACCATAGACATTCTGCAACTATGAAATTTGTCCAATTTCACCCTGTTGACACCAATTTGACCTCTACAACAACAAATCATTGTTGTTTTACATTTTTGGAACAGATTTTTCCACACTCAATTCACGAATTGAGAAATTTAGTTACAAACTTTCTCCATCTGTCATGGCTTCACTGTAACTTCAAATTCGACCCATTCTAGGTCTAAATTTTCTAGAACATGTATTAAATCAGGAATATCTCACCACTTGGCCAAATTTATCAATTTCCCATGAATTTAACAACATAAATTGGGGATTTTTCCCAATTCTGCACAATTGTTGTTACTTTTTGCCATGGATGCTTTGCAACTCGAAATATGACCACTTCGAAATAAATACATTGTAAAATTTTGCTTCACTCAACTTGCTTGGCCCATCTAGGCTCAGTGTTGAAAATTGAAGCTCTGATACCATAATGTAATGTCCCCGACCATGCAGGATGGGCCATGATACATGAGAAAACACTTTTGTTCTCTCTGTGGAACATACGGTAACGTACCCATCATCTAAACTAAGCTATGCCACCTAAATTTTTTGAACTTCATGCAATTAAAACATATACACATAGGACTCTTACAGAAATTTATATATAAACATAAACATACAAATACATTTCGTAAATGCACAGATTCATACTGAAATAAAAGAAAACATATACATGCATCATATACAGGAAATACACATAAATATATAGACAGTTATAAACACACATAGGATAAACCCATAAAAATGAACACATAAATAACAATGCAACATGTAAATTTATCACACAATTGACACTTATCTTGGTAAGAATATCACCAACTGTGTGCAAACCTTCCACGAACCTCCCAGCCTTAGACCACATTGTTCATCACTCTCAATAGTGGGTCACCCTCGAGTTGGGACTAAACTCCACCTGGGTAAAGGGTTCCTAACTAGGCTAATGGATCATAGACAACAGGAAAGACTCTGTCATAGGTGCCTACTCAAACTAATAGCCTACAATCCCTCATTCCCCACATGCCTGTCCCACCCTAGGAAGTGTGCCCCTTCTCTGTTCAACGGTCCTTCGGTTGCCCCACTTCCATTCTAGGCTTCAACAACATGCCGAACATGAAGTCTTAGAGCCCTATAGTTGCAGTTTAACACCTTCAGGAAATCAATTCCCAACAATTATCTCACCCAGAGAGGAATTTCTCATGGCATGACAACTGACCTCTTCAATATCCCACGGGCCTGACAACCTGCTTCTTCAGTCCAGCTCCCAAGCTAACCAGCTACACAAATAAGTATGGCTATGGATACAGGTTCAGGTACAGTGACATGAAGGTACGAACGATGGCTCAAGGAGTGTGTGAATTCTCATGGATGATTGACTGGATGACTCCATGGTGGAAGGAATGATGGGAAGAATGATCTAAGTCCAAACAATATGTATACATGTCCACAACTTGACACTTGTCATGTTGGGAGCTACTTTGGCCCACTTGTCCCCAACTTTGGAAATTAGGATAAAATAATTATCCATACTTTTTATTTTAAGAAATGTTAATATAATATTCCTTTTTGGCTTAATATCCCTAGCTTATCCCTTTTCCTTAACTTTTATCCCTCCCTTTCCATAAATAGTGGATTTTAGTCCCCAATACTCTTTTATCATGGTCGATCTGTGTGCAACGATGTATTTGATATTAATGCTGAGACATATACAAAATTAGGCACGTTGACCTTTAACATCTAGGCTCTCCAACATAATATTCACAAAACTGGCTCACCAGCCTAAAAAACACAGTATATACACAAAGGATCCCTGACCTCAAAATCGTGTGCACTTAAGTTGTTGTGCGTAGTATCCTGGAATGTGCACACTTCCTCATTTTACTGCGTAGTACATGCATGCACTATGCCATGAAAGGTGCATAAAAAAATGATATCAAACAACTCACCAGATTAAGTACATTTTCATTTATATTACAATTGGGTTCGACCTAGGGATATTACAACAACATAACAGACAAATGGTCAAGGAACTACTATCATGTTACCATGTGGAAGAAGAAGCACCATATGAAGATGATCCATGCAAGAGAGGTGGAAGGTCCATGTTTGGAATCAAAAGTATTTGCTGCACCAATCAAGGTGAAGAAAGTCAACATTGGAACAACTGATAATCCCAAAATGGTAAATATTCAAGATTATTGGGATGAGCAGACAGTAGAAAGGATAACAAAGTTATTGTGCGAGTACAATGACCTATTCCAAACAACCTTTATAGAGATTAAAGTAATAACATGAGAGCTAGGAGAGATGAAGATACTTCTCAAACCCGAGGCTAGATCTGTCAGATAGAGACCCTATAGAATAAACCCAATATATAAGGAAAAAGTAAAAGCAGAAATTGACAGAATATTGGAAGTTGGTATCATAGAACCAACAGAGGAATCTAAATGGATAAGGCCTATGGTAGTTCAAGATAAGAAACAAGGGGGGATAAGGATTTGTATAGATCTAAGGAAACTGAATGATGCTTGCCTACATGACCCCTTCCCTACACCTTTTATAGATGAAGTCTTAGAGAATGTGGGAGGCCAGAAAGCATACTCATTTATAGATGGATTCTCAAGCTACCATTAGATCAAGATAGTCCCATAAGACAGGTACAAGACCACTTTTTCCATAGAATGGGGGTCCTACTAGTACACAGTCATGGATTTTGGGATGAAGAATGCACCATCCATATTCTCAAGGGTAGTCATATCTGCTTTCAAGGAGTTCATACATCAATTTTTAGAAGTGTATCTAGATGATTGGACCGTATATAGTCTATTAAAATACCATGTGGTAGTGTTAAGACTGAGTTTGGAAAGATGCAGGCAATGTTAGATATCATTGAATATCAATAAGTGCATCTTTGGGACACCTTTTGAAATATTATTGGGCCATATAGTGTGCAAACAAGTCTTGCTAGTAGATCCTGCCAAGATTGCAGTCATTGTCAATTTACCACCACCAAAATCAGTGTGCTAGTTGAGAGAAACATTGGGACATACATGCTACTACATAAAATTTATAAAAGGGTATGATTAGATCAATGTGCCAATGGAGAAACTATTAAATAAGGATACTAAATTTCAGTGGAATGAGGACTACCAACAAGGTTTGGACACCTTAAAATAAAAAAAATGGTCACAACACCTATTCTAGTATTCCCAGATTGGGAAAATAATTTTCATGTGCATGTAGTTTCATCTGCTATAGTACTTGGAGCAATTCTGGCATAGCCAAGAGCAGGGGATTTGGATCATCCTATAGCATTTGAAATAAGAAAATTGTTAGAATCAGATAAGAACTACAATACTACAGAAAGAGAAGGTCTAGATATGGTCTATGCACTGCAAAAGTTCAAACATTACCTACTAGGAAAACACTTTAAAATGTTCACAGATCATTCGTCCTTGAAATACCTAGTCAACAAGCCAATGTTGGGGGCGAGGATTTGTATATGGCTACTATTATTTCAGGAATTTGATTTTGAGGTGATAGTCAAACCAGGGAAGCTGAATGAAAAACCTAATCACCTGTTAAGGGTAACGAATGGAGAAGAACCTACTAATTTGGAAGAAAACTTCCCTGATGTGCAGTTATTTTCAGTCCAAGTAGCTGATGAATATTTTGTTGATCTTATTGAATAATTGAGTATAGGGATTGCACCACAATAATTTAGTACTTAACAGAAGAAAAATACGATAGTCAGAGCTGCATGCTATCAATTGATCGTAGGACATTTATACAAGATGGGTGCAGACAACATTTTGGGAAGATGTGTACTAGAACATGAAAGGCCTAGAATTTTTGCACAAGTTCATGAGGAAATAGCTGGAGGACACTATGCAGAAAAAGATACCACACAGAAGGTATTGCATTCAGGACTATGGTGGCCAAGAATTCACAGAGGTGCTAAGGAATATTTCCAAAGATATGATAATTGTTAGAGGGTTGGTAAACCTAATAAAAGGGATGAGATGCCCCTAAGACCACAAATAACTTTGTAGGTATTTGTAAAATGGTAAATAGACTTTGTGGGACCAATTAATCCACCAACAAGAAGGTCAGGAGAAAGATATATCATTACTGCAACATAATACTTAACAAGATGGGCATAAGTAGCACCAGTCAAAGACTGCAACGTAGAGATAACATCACACTTCTTGTTTGAACAAGTGATCACTAGATTTGGATGTCCAAAAATATTGATGAGTGACCAAGGCACTCACTTTATCAACAATACTATAAAGGTTGTGACTGAGGAGTTTGAATTCTATCATCAGAAGAGTAAACCATACCATCCTCAGGAAAATGGAACAGTAGAATCCTTCAATAAAATATTGGAGAATGCTTTGACCAAGATTTGCAATGTCAACAGGGATGATTGGGACTTGAAAATACCAACAGTACTATAAGAATACATGCAAGAAGCTCACATGACAGACACCATTCATGTTGGTGTATGGGAAAGAAACAATAGTACCATTAGAATTCCTGGTACCCATTCTGTGCATAGTAAAAATTACCAACATGACAGAAAGAGGCACAATGAAGGAGAGGTTGAATCAACTAATAGAGATGGAGGAGGATAGGATTCTAGCAGGATTTCATCAAGAAGTACATAAATAAAGATACAAAGCATGGCATGACATACATATCAAGAGGAAGAGTTTCAAGGAGGTAGACCTAGTCTTGTTGTATGAAAGTAAATATCTTCAGCACCCAGGTAAATTCAAAATGCATTGGCTGGGGCTATATGAAGTGAAGACTATCACAGATGGGGGATATATACAACTAAAATATTTGCAAGGAAACGAAATAAAAGGAATGGTCATTGGGAGTCGATTGAAACTGTACAAGGAAAGTCGACCTCTTAGCACTTAAAATTTACTGTGCAGTAAGAAGACATGTGCATAGTGAAAAAAAATGTTCGCGATGAAAAGAAAATGTCCACACGCAACATCTGGACAACACACCATGCAATAAGGAAAAAGAACAAAAAAATTACACCATGCACTCGAAAATATCAACGTGCTGGAAAATGGACCAATGGTCAGAAAAGGTTGGAATATGAAAAATGATGGTTACGGTGAAAAGGCGCCAACTAGCAGAAATTATGAAATTAAATGAAACGTACTCATAAAGCACCATTACATTAATCACATCCAGGGAAGCTTCTCCAAGAAGCTTCATGACATTTCCTATCTAAAGGGGAAACATGGGTAAGATAAGAATCATTATAAAATCATGAAATTATAGAGAGATAGAGCATGCAGAGCGGAAGTGACTTGATGAAGGATATAGAGTGAACAAGTTGGGACCTATTCGACAAAAGATAAGAAATACCCATGATGGCACCACCAATGATGGGTGCACCGAGCTAAGAAGGGAGGAAATCTAGAAGCAGCATGAGAGAACCACATGAAATAGCGGAATCCAAACACAAAACCATACAAACCACATAATTCATTGACGTGGACACAATTCCTTCACCACACGAAGAACCAGTAAACCCTACACTAGTGGTGGAATTTGACCTGCACAATGGTGCACAAGGTCACACTGCATATGAAGCAGGAAACCCACATAGAAATACAACAACCAAGGGATCCAAACAAACAGATGATGAAGGCACTGTGCGCACGGAGGCTGCAATGCCCAAACCACCCAGAGACGGTGGATGCAACGCCCAAACCACCCAGAGCAGAATTTGCGCAACAACATAAGGGTTTGGTGGAAGACATCACTGAAAAACTAGACTCTGACATGGAAAGGAGATAGATGGAGGTGGGAACTCAAGCCAACAACAAAGAAGAAAGGGAAAACAACCCATGGCATGTTCTCCACGTAGACATCCTGATGAAACTATCGTACTTCCATGTATTTTAGGAGGAGTGTAAACCACACCAACACTCTTGGGATGCATGGAGAAGTTGAAATATTTGGAACATGATGTGGTCGATGCTGGAAAATTCCTTGAGTTTGTGCAGTAGGTGCACCTGGAAAACATAGGGACATGTCCCTTTAGAGACCCAATCTTACAACCAAAGCCATGTGAAACTAGCCTAACCAACATAGGGATTCTAAATATGCTTGAGATTCCCTATTTTGGAATGGGGAAAGAGGTAAAAAATTGCGTCAAGCAGTTGATGGCGATCCTCCATGGAGGATTCCTATGGTTGGAACATCCTGTCTCAATAGATGTAGAGATTATAACACTCATCACAGGTCTGCCATCAATGGGTGAGAACCCTGTACAATACCTCAATGAAAAATCAAAGGAGAAATCCTTGGCTAAGGATATGAAGAAAACCACAAAATTTATGGCCTACAAAATGCTCAATAAATGTTGCAAGGAGGAAGTCCCTACTAGGGTCATCACAGCTGCAGCGCAATGCACTAATGGCACTTCAGTCAACTTCCCCCCCACTTGTTAAAATTATTCCTCAACGACTGCAAATACACGCAGTACTTGGGGACAGAGTTCCACTACTCGTGTCTACTCATTTTGATTGCGCTGATGGGGTGGAGGGAGCCCCCATACTCCCATTTCTATGAAAAGATAGGTCATTGCTGCGCAACAAGGTACACATTGTTGGGGAGAAACTCATACCCCAAGAATAGAAGTTCCAACATAGGTACATTTTCTGGGTACTTCAGTGAAATGCAAGCGAGTATTGAAAACACTTGGAGAATTACTCCAGACGTGGTCGCACAATACAGGGACATAGCCAGCTTTCGAGCGATGAGGTACAACATGTGGATTCAAGCACATAAGGATCTGGAGAAGGAGTGGCTACAACTAAGGAGATGACCATGAGGGATTGCCATGATGAATGGATGATTCTAGTCCTAACTCAAGAAGTGCCTAAGGATACAAAAGTAGACACCGCTACGCCCAAGCAGTCGACGAAGTCGGGGAAACCCAAAAAACATTTGCTGCAACAGAAGAAGGGGAGTGCGCCGAAGAAGAATATATAGGAAAAATAAAAGGAAACTATTGTTAAAACCCTAAATTTCTCTACACATGCATACCTGGCCTTTGTCCCTCTTACTTTCATTTTTTTCGAAAGAACTGTTGAGTTTCTCTTCTTAAAACCAATTTTTTGAAGATGTACACACCCTGCACCATTACTGCCCATGTATATATGCTTGTTGCACCACTACAACTCATGTACATACACATGTTGCACCATTACAACCTGTGTATACTTGGAAAAGTTGAAAAAAAAAAGTTGCAATGAATTCGTTGAGATTACGGGCTATTGGGTAGTTTCCCAACTAATCCACCACCTATATCCTGTCACCCAACCAAATAACCATCCTTTTATCATATAAAATAAGGTGTTTGGGTCTCATTTTACATCTAGAAATAAGAACACTGAAACTCTTCCCATTTCACATCCCCTCCTTTCCCAAGTTATTGCATCCCTTTTTGTGACAATTTCCTCAGCATTTCCCCATTAGCCCTTCTTCCTCCATCATAACCCATTCACTTCCCAAGAAGAAATCAAAAGGTTGATAGGAGAAGCCATACAAAGGTGCACTTGGAGCTTGGTGAAGAGGAGCCCGGACCAGGTTCGTGGAGCAGTAGTTGGCTTTGATTGTAAAGGTATAATCATTGAGTTATTAATAAAAGAATTACTTTTCTTGTCCCAAATCATGGTGTATTGAATGATTTTATTGGTTTATGTTTTGACAATCTAACATCTAACCCTAATTTTTATATGAAATAACATGCTTGTAATTTTCTATATGTCAATATTTGAATGTAGGTCAGACCTAGGAGGAGGCGTGCAGTCAATGAATCTTCCAAGTGCGAGGGGATCATCATCGGACGCGGAGTAGAGGTATAGTTACCCGATCTCCCTCATCTTTGCTCTTCTTGTATGATTTTGGGTATGCTTGGGGTAGTTTAGAGGAGTAGTTGATTTTTAGATGGTTAATTGATCTACCTACATTCTGAACCCTGGTGTAGTCATAGGGGGGTTTTTCTCATTAGAAGAACTGGACAAGCAAGAATTTCAGAAGGAGGTCACATCATCGACTTCAACCACACAACATTACAAGGAAGCACCAGAATATGATATGCCTCCATCATTGGAACATACCAACAAAATGCAACCCACAATACAAGTAAGTACAATCAAAGGCTTTTTGCAATCATGTGTAAAAGTATTAAGTGATCCATCATCTGTGAAAATATCGCAAAACATTATAGAAAAGTGAAGTAGCGAGACGAAATAAAATCTAGAACCTAAAATAGTTAATCACCTACACATAAAAAAGAAGAACAAGTAGGGAATTTAGAATGAATGCTAACATTGGGGATTTCAATATGGGAGACATTATACTGGATCAAGGATCCGAAGTGAATGTATTACCAAAGAAGACATGGAAATGCATGGGAGAGCCAATATTAGGATACTCACCTGTTCAATTGAAACTAACAAACTAGCATAGAGTCCTACCAATCTGTAGACTGAAAGGAGTGACCGTAGACCTTGATGGAGTAGGCACTAAAGAAAACTTTGAAGTCATTGAAATAGTATATGGTACAACACCTTACCCAAAATTACTTGGTATGGATTGGGCATTTGACAACCATGCCATAATCAATTTGAAGACCAGGAAAATGACATTTGAGTCCAGAGAATACAGGGTGACCGCGTCATTACACCCATCAGAAGGGAAGAGGTTTGTATAACCTACTTTCCTAGACTTATAGGAAATCGACCAGTTGTACAGAACAAATGCACACTATGAGAATTACGTAAACCCAACTGTAGACAAGGTACTCAGTTGGTGCAACATTAATTCACATGCAACATAATCAGACATCAGTTTAGAGAACTAACAACAGAGGCTACGTATCCATGAAAAAATGTGCAAGAATAGACTGCGCAGTAAGATAGATAGGCACAGAAATCAGGGAACCATCCAATTTCCATGGAATAAATGATTTGGAAACATTCTTGACACAGTACGAAGACATAGTGTTAGAGAACTAGAGACTGTTAGAACTTGACTTAGCACTAAAGGCCACACCGACAAGATCATGGGGTGCACACAAAGAGACAATCACAGACTAGTACCAATGTAAGAAGTTACTATGCATAAGGTTCGGTGCAGAACATAAAAACAACAAACAATAGAAATATAAAGGACACAAAGCACCAACGGAACACTTGGAGGCATGTAGAACACTGTGGGAAATGACACCACTAGAGGAATGGCCTCATCACTTCATACATACTCTAGAGGGCATACTAGCGAATTGGTAAACGAACCAAGAATTACGCAAAGGAAGTACGACATGGATGACATTGCGACAAAATTTCACATTCACTTTCTCATTTGAGCATGAGAACCCCAACATAGATGCAACCCTTAAACGGATCAGAGGAGTCATATTCATCAAAGAACCAGAAATAGAACTTATCACATAAGAACAACAATGAAATAAATAGATAGTCAAGGAATTGTTGTCTTATTACCACGTACAAGAAGAAGCACAGGTTGAAGATGATCCACGTGATATTCAGATTGAAGAAGTAGAAGGTGAAAGATATGTGGAAGGACCACCCACAAAATCAAAAGTTATTTCCGCACCAATCCAGGTAAATAAATTTAACATCAAGACAACTGAGTATCCCAGAATGGACAACATTGGAGATTATTGGGATGAGCAAACAATAGAAAGTATCATAGAGCTGCTGCACGAATAAAATGACCTCTTTCCCACAACATTCACATAGATGAAGGGTATAGAGGGAGAACTGGGAGAAATGAAGATACCACTCAGACCTGACGTGAGACCTATTAGACAACAACCCTACAGATTGAACCCAATATAGAAACAGAAAGTCAAAGATGAGATCGACAGGATGCTCGAAGTCGACATCATAGAACTAGTTGAGGAGTCAACATGGATAAGTCCAACGGTAGTACAAGACAAGAAACAAGGAGGGATCAGGATATGCATCGACTTAAGGAAGTTGAACAATGCATGCCTACACAACCCATTCCCTACACTATTCATGGATGAAGTGTTAGAGAATGTGGGAGGACATGAAGCTTACTTGTTCACTGATGGATTCTCGGGCTACCATCAGATTAAGATAGCACAGGAGGACAGACACAAGACCACGTTTGCGAAAAAATGGGGATCTTATCAGTACACAGTCATGCCATTTGTACTGAATAATGCACCCCAATATTCTCCAGAGTGGTCATCGCATCATATAAGGAATTCATCCATCATTTTATTGAAGTATACCTAGATGATTGGACAGTCTATAGCCTGTTGAAAAACCATGTGGAAGTTTTACGACTGATGTTAGAAATATGAAGAGAGTGCCATATATCACTGAAAATCAAGAAATGCATATTTGGAACACCGTTTGGGATACTATTGGGCCACACAGTATGAAAACAAGGTTTATTGGTAGATCTGGAAAAAATCGCAGTCATTGTTAATTTGCCAGCACCGAAAATAGTTCGTCAGATAAGAGCGACGTTAGGAAACACGTGATACTACATGAAATTCATCAAAGGATATGCGCAGATAACAACACCAATGGAATTTTTTTTAAGGAAGGATACAAAGTTTCAGTGGAACAACGAGTGTCAACACGATCTGGATATCTTGAAGGAAAATATGGTTACCGCGTCGATATTGGTATTTCCAGACTGGAAAAAGACATTCCATGTGCATGTAGATGCATCAGTCATATCACTTGGAGCTATCTTAGCACATCGAGGAGCGGGAGACTTGGATCACCTGATAGAATTTGCAAGAAGAAAGTTATCAGGCTCATAACATAACTATAACACGAAAGAAAGAGAAGGCCTAGCCATGGTCTATGCACTACAGAAATTCAGACATTATTTATTGGGGAAGCACTTTAAAATGTTCACAGATCACTCAGCCCTGAAATACCTAGTCAACAAGCCAGTGTTGGGGGGGGAGAATCTATCAATGGTTACTACTATTCCAAGAATTCGACTTTGAGGTAATAGTTTAACCAGGGAAATGGAATGCAGGACTTGACCACTTGTAGAGGGTCACAAATGGAGAAGAACCTACGAATTTAGAAGACAACTTTTCAGATGTACAATTATTCTTAGTATATATTATTGATGAATAATTCAGAGATATCATTTAGTACTTGAGTATAGGTACTGTGCCGCAATACTATAGAACCGCACAGAAGAAAAACCTGGTAGTCCGCATTGCCGACTATCAATTGATTGCAGCGTAGATACTTGTTAGAGCACGAATGACCAAGTGTCTTAGAAGAAACCCATGAGGGAATGGCAGGAGGGAATTATGCAGGTAAATCTATCGCGCATAAGGTATTGCACGTAGGACTATGGTGGCCAACAATTCACAAAGACTCGAAGGAGTACTGTCAAAGATGCGATGTCTATCAAAGGGTAGGCAAACCCAATAGAAGGGACGAGATTCCATTACAACCACAAGTAACATTAATTTCATTTGACAAGTGAGAAATAGCATTTTTGGGACCAATCAACCTACCGACAAAAGGAACAGGGGATAGGTACATTATCACTGGGATGTAATATTTAACAAGATGGGCAAAAGCCACAGCAATAAAAGATTGCAATGCAGGAACAACAATGCACATTTTGTTTGAACAAGTAATCACTTGATTTGGGTGCCCAAGAATTTTGATCAGTGACCAAGGCACAAACTTCATAAACAACACCATCCATGTGATGATTGAATAATTTGAGGTTCACCACCAGAAGATCACACCATATCATCCACAGGAAAATGGCACAGTGGAAGCCTTCAACAAAATTTTGGAGAACGCACTGACAAAGATTTGTAACGTCAATAGGGATGACTAGGACCTCAAAGTAGTAGCAGTATTATGGGCATAAAGGACTCCATGAAATTGTTTTACAGGGAACACACCATTTAAACTGGCTTATGTCCAAGAAGTAGTAGTGGCATTAGAGTTTTTAGTAGCCAGCTTGCGCATAACAACTATCACACAAATGACAGAATGAGGCATAGTAGAGAAGAGACTGAATCAATTATTGACCATGGAGGAAGACTGAATCTTGGCAGGATTCCATCAACAAGTGAAGAAAGAAAGAGATAAAGCTTGGCACGGTAGACACATGAAGAAGAAAATGTTCAAGTAAGGAGATCTAGTATTGGTGTATGAAAATAAATTGTTTCAGCACCCAGGAAAGCTTAGAATGCATTGGTTAGGACCATACGAAGTAAAATCTGTCACATATGGAGGAGATGTACAATTATGAGATTTATCAGGTGCAAAAATCAGAGGGATGATCAATGGGAGCCGACTGAAGCTGTACAAGAATAGTCGACCAACCACCGCGCAGTAAAAAAAAAAAAAAAGAGAACAAAAAGGAAACAAAACTAAAGAGAGCGCAGTGTGCTAGAGGTAGAAAGGCCACAGGAAGTTAGAAACACAAATTCGGAAAAATAAAGGACAACGGTTATATACAAAGGGAAAAAAGCGGGAAAAGGAAAGTTGACAAAAGCAGGATGACAGGATAACACTAGGCAGAATTAAAGGATGACAAGGCCCGATGGGACATCACATTAATCACACCAATTGGAGATGGAAAAACAAGAGTAATGGTAGGTACGAAACCGCCAGAGATGCATTGAACCTGCAGTTATGGTGCATTAAACCCATAATGGAGGAAGCATCCTCGACAAGCTTCATGAGAAGCCAATACAACACATGATCACAGGAGCAACTAGTTTATTCATGAAAGGAGAACAAACATAGAGCAATAGCAACTACAATGCATAGAGCGAGGATACAGAGACCACAGAAGCTATTCGAACCCAACAAAAGTTTGACAGTCACTTCTATGGCACCACTGAAGCCAGTAGAAGCAAACCAGAGTGCTAGACCAACCAAGGTTCAAAATCGGTCACGAGGACCATTGGAAGAAGGTGAAAAACAACTGCTGGAGGTCATCGATATCGATGAAATCCCATCCCTGGAGAAGATACTGGTGAATCCTACACCAATTCTGGAAGAGATTCAAAAACCCAAAGAAGAGGCCATGAAATTTGATATGCTAGCAGTGGTGCAGGAGCCTCAGAGATAGGAAGCATTAACCCAAAAGGAGGTGCAACCAGAGAATATAGAAGAAGCTATGAAATTTAATTTCATAATGTCGAATCCGATAGCAGCAGTGGAGCCAGATGAGTCTCAAACGACCATGTCAGAACACCTAGAAGGGGAGACTGCTAAAGATGTCTTGGCTTGGCCGAAATGGCTTGCAGAGGAACAACTGGAAGCTAATGGAACTTCGAGCCAACCACCACAATAAAAATATAAGATCCAGATACCAAGTTCACCCCACAAGAAACCTGCAATAGAAATTATTTTACCATGCATACCAGGTGGAGTACAGGTAGGATCAGAGCTACTAGGTCATGTCGGGAAGCTCAAATATTTAGACCATGATGTAGAAGACGAAGCCAAGTTCCCAGAAATTGCGAAGAGGGTCTTTCTATAGACTACGGGCATGAATCCATTCAGACATCCGATTGATCAACCGTATCAATGGGAAACTGGGCTAGAGAAAATTGGAATTTTAGGTCTGTTGGACCTACCACATTTTGGTAGAGGCCAGAATGCAAAAACATGCTTCAAGCAGCTATTAGCAGTAACACATGGAGGGGACATATGGCTAGACAAACCCGTCCCCATAACTATTAATCTTATTGCGCAAATAATAGGGTTACCAATTCGCGGTATGGATCCCGCGTTGTTTTTGGATGAAAAAACCAAGGAGAAAGTGCTAGCAGAAGAAATGAAGAAGAAGTATGGCACTTCCAGGGGGACAAGAGGCATCATCATGAAACGAATCAACAATGCAGCCACACAATTGAGCGCAAAAATCTTAGCCTGCAAGTTGCTAAGAAAATGTCACAAAGAGGAAGTACCAGCTGGAGTCATTGCAGTTGCAACCCAGTGCATAGAAGGCACCTCAATGAAATGGTCGCCATACTTATTGAAGTTGTTCCTAGAGGACTGCAAGGATTCATAGGATCTAGGCACAAAGTTCCACTACTCATGTCTTATTACCTTAATAGCCTTCATGGGATGGCGAGAACCAGGGTAGGTAGTTTTTTGTACCTAACCAAAGCCTGCGGGAGAGAGGTATCTATTGTTGAAAGAAGGGCCAAATGCCATACATAAGAGGGGGAATGGGATCATATTTGAAGCATACCTATGTGACCTACAGGAAGCCATCAACCAAATTTGGAGAATAACACCAGAGGTTCTCGTGCGATATGTGGACATCGCCAACTTCCAGGCCACATGACAAACAATATGGATACAGGAAAGGTAGGATTCGATTAAACAGTGGCTATAGATGCGCTACTAGATAACATAGGGTGATATCGATATGGTCATCAATGAATGGCCTGATGAATGGAAGATCCCATCTATTAACCGGGAAGTGCCGAAATGAACAACAGAGGAAGAGGCAGAGTAGGGAGAAACGCAGCCTCCGGAAATCCAAGTGCCCAAGAGACCAAGAACGGGCCAAAGCAAGCCAACGTAGACATACGAAGGGCCAAAGAAGATAGGAACCTAGAAGGGAAAGAAGAATAATACACACAATAACTAGGGGGAAATAAGAGACCAACCATGTAGGCAGGAGGCACGTGCAAGAATTCAAAGGCACAATGAGCACTGCCAAAATATATTCTTATGGAGGATGATGGGAAAATGATTGTCAAAATGGTCTAGGATTTTCTAGATGAGGACTTCGACCATCCAACACACCAAAGAGAAATATTGCAAAAAGAGCTGGTAGAATTGGGGTAGTTCCTCAAGAAATTTGGGGAAGTACATATAGCAAACATCAGCAGGGGCATGGAGCCATCAACACCACAGACAGAAGGAAGAGTGCAAGAGGAAGATTGAATGTCATAACAAGGGATATTGCAGCCACATGTAACATTCCATATCAACCCCAGCATGTTTCACATGGAAGAAATTGTGGGGAAGACACCCTTGAAAGACTTAATCCAAATCCAACTTGTGTTGACAAGGATACCATCAGGGGAATTACACAAGTTGCAGGTGAGCATCAATCATGAGGTACAATATCACACATGCAGAAAATTAATCGAATTGAAGCATGCAACAAAGAAACAAGACGAATTGAAAATAGGCTATGAGAAGGCCAAATCTGAAACCGAGGAGGAAAGGGAGATCCTAAAAGGATTAGAGTAGAAAGTGGTAGGAACTTATGAGACTATTCCACAGGCCGCGTAGAGTGAGGAAATCGCAACAACAGAAAATATTGATTGGATTGCTCATGCAATTGATAAATATCAGAAGGATATTGAGAAACTCCGAGAACAACTCACACCAACGACTCCACCAGCAGTCAAGGAGAAAAGGAAACAAGAAGAAATGACACAGCTGTAGGAGATAAAGCAATAGGTTATCACAACAACTGACTTGTTCGATAAAGCAACACAATTGTGGATAAGGTTGGAGGAGGATCCACAGGTCCAATGGTGGGAAAAGGAAGATGAAAGGATAAATGCAGTGATCCAAGAGCTCAAGAAGAATCAGAAGACCATACGAATCCCAGAACATGTCAAAGGGATGCAGGAGATTAAGAAATTGCAGGGAGAGCTAATCTCTATGCAAACACAAAAAAAGGAGCGTCAGGCTCAAATGGAGCCATTACAGGAGCAGGTAGCAGACGTACTGGCACAGTAAAAGGAAGCTAAGACATAGATACCATAGACCCAAGTATAATGTGTAGGATTGATCAACGATGAAGTGGCAATTTAAATAGTGGACAAAATCAAGGAGAATATTGCGCAGGTGCAGACACAGGTAGAAACACTCAAGGAAAAGTTCCAGACGATCACCAAGGAGATTGAGGAAGCTCAGAAGGATTAGGTGGCTCAATATGAGCCACATGTCAGTGTTGGGGGGCTATTGGCAGCAAGCCAAAGTAGAAAGAAGGATGATCGTGGGGAAATAAAGCATGCAGAAAGTAAAGCGATAGCTGGAAGGAAACCCAACATGTGCGCATACAAGAAATCATGCACAAGGAGAGCAATTACTGGAAGGAGGAGAAACACACACACATGAGAGGAAGACCTAACGTCGGTAGGTCTAAGGTTTTGGGAATGTATTGTAAATGACTGAATATCCCGAAACGTATAAATAAAGATACGTAGGTATCATAGGGGGTTGAATTTTTGTATTGTTCATACTATTGTTCCATCGAAGATATGTGGAAGTGGATGCATTATGTAATGTGTCATGACCCAATTTTGTATAAGCTATTGAGATAGAGGAGACAAGGGAAGGTATTTCTTGAGGATTATATCATAGGCTGAGGAGCCTGGTGCGATCTAGTTCACCTCATATAGATCTTACTCATCTGAGGAGAATTGTAAGCGTGCAACGTTGGATACACATAACTACCATAATAAAAGAGCCAAGAGCCAAATATTTGTGGATGCAGACGAGGAGGAGGTGAACCACAGTAACGAATATGTAATGTGATTAATGGATGCATATCTTTATCATCTTTTCAATAGTTATTTTTTTTACTTAATGAATCAATGAGTTATTACATTGCTTGTTCAAATGTTGTTGTGATATTGAGGGAATAATCTAGGAAGGTTACTGCATATTCATGAATAATAGTAGGTTTCAATCACAATTTATAATAAATGGTTTAGAATACAGATCCCATATCTCACGCTCAATCCTAGGCTGTAAATGCATGAGTCTTACAACCACCCATTAAAGCTATCTCGGGTGAGACTGCATGGCGCATTCTGTATGTTGCGTTGCCTTCTGGTTTTCCAAGAGGGATAATAGTTTTAGAGGATTTTGTTGGAAACCCAAAAGACATGAAACCTGGGTCAATAACTCAGATAGTATAGAAGGAAAAATAAAAACTCAACACCACATAAATTTCCAAATACCAGATGATTCCAAATGAAAAGGTCTCCTTGGTACATTTAGGAGACTAGGAGGTACAATTACAACTAATGGACCCAAGCCAACATAAATAAAATAAAATTACTAATGTAATATGCTCCAATTAAGGGGTAATGTGCCACTATTTAGGGCTATTCCGTGACGATTGAGTAATTCTGGATGCTTCTGTATAAAAGACTCATCTTCCCAAGTGGAATATTCAATAGGTATTTTTCTCCACTTAATGAGATACTCTGAAGTGGATATATTCCTCAACCAGTGAATTCATTTTTCAGTGATATCTTTAGGCTCCAATATGATTTTTCCTTCCTCGTCAATTTCTAGAAATACAGTTTGAATTGGGATCTTATCACCTATAACCTTCTTTAAGCATGAAACTGTTCGGCAACACAGGTATTCCAACAGAGGATGAACACCTTCAGTAACCACTCACATAACCATATCAAAGATCAACACACCGATGTTTTCACGTGGTAAAACCCCTACGGGGAAACATCCATGGCCCCAGCCAACGTGGCCACTTGGAGCAGTTTATTAATGCAAAAGAAAAATATTACAGAGAGATTTTACAAGATAGTTTCTCACAATCGATCATCGACAAATGAACCTCCATGCTCTTTAAATATAGGTCATGGAACAATCGGGTGTTAAGCCACAGATCAATGGGCATTAAGATCGAGGAGAGTATGAACCATCAGATCACTCTATGTCGGGAACATATCGTGACTGTCGGATTTCCTATCTACAAATGAATACTAATTTATACTAAAGAAACACACTTTTACCTTATGACACATTAGACCAAGTAAATCTTAACTAACTCTTAAGTGTCTAAATATCCTAACCTCCTCCCTTAAGAACAAATTGGGATAGGATTGTAGGATTTACAATGGTGACACAATAGGAGAAGGAAGGTGGAATTAGAGCCTATTCCCCCTTAATGACAACTTCCTGAACTCCTAACCTAGATCAACGTTTGGAAAAGTTTGCTTCTATAAGGGACTATGTGAAAATGTCTGCAACTTGATCTTCTGTAGTGAAAAATAACACTTCAATTACTTGATCATGAATGAGATTTCTGATGAAGTGCCTTTGTATCTCTATGTGTTTTCTACGCTGATGTTGAACTGGGTATTTGGCGAGCCTGATGACACTTTGATTGTCACACCAAAGGCTGGTTGGATGTTGTTGCTGGAATCCAAACTCTGAAAGGATCTGTCGAAGCCAAAAGGCTTCCTGACTTGCATTTACCGCTACTCAGTACTCTGCTTCTGCTGAAGAAAGTGAAATAACCTATTGTTTCTTATAGGCCCAAGTGACAGGTCCTGAAACAAGGCTGAAAACATAACCTGCAGTAGACTTTCGATCATCAGGGTCTTCGGCCCAATCTGAATCAGTGAAACCAACCAATAAAGGAGTCCCGCCTGAATTGTAATGTATCTCGAACTGAGTTGTACCACAGACATAACAAAGAATCCTTTTAGTTGCTTTCCAATGGATTTCATGGGGTGTTTTCATATACCTGGCAAGAATACCAACAACAAAGGGAAGATCAGGATGAGTATGAGTCAAGTGTAAGAGGCTACCAACTAACTCACGGTATAGGGTGGCATCAACTTCGGGAGAAGTACAGGTGGAAATAATCTTGACTCCAGACTGGAAGAGAGAAGGGGTTGGTTTACAATAATCCATGTGAAAGCGACGAAGAAGATCAAAATCATACTTAGAATGGGAAAGAAAAATTCTTGCATTGGTTTGCAAAGCTTGGAGGCCAAGGAAATAGTGCAAAAATCCTAAGTCTGTCATTTCAAATTTCTTCTTAAGGATGGTTTTCATATGGTTTAAAAGTTTTGAGTCACTACCAGTAAGGATAAGGTCATCAACATAAAGGACAAGGATTATGAGATGGCTTCCTACTTTATTGGTATAGACATTAGGATCAGAATGGAATCTAGAGAATCCAGTGGAAATAAGAAAGCTGTCCATTTTGGCATACCAAGCTTGGGGATCTTGCTTGAGACCATAAATAGATTTCTTAAGGCGAAAAACAAGGCTAGAGTCATTCTGGACATAGCCAATAGGTTGTTCCATGTAGATTTCTTCTTGTAAATATCCATGCAAGAAGGCGGATTTAACATCCATCTATTGTACCTCCCATTTATGTGAGGCAGTAAGGGAAAGAACAAGTCGGATGGAATTCATTTTGGCTACAGGGGAAAAGGTTTCATTATAGTCAATTCCTTCATCTTGGGAAAATCCTTTGGCAACTAACCGAGACTTGTGTCTTTCAACACTTCCATCTGATGCATACTTAGTTCTATAGACCCATTTACATTGGACAAGTTTTCTTCCTTTTGGAAGAGGTACAAGATCCCAAGCATCGTTTTCCATTAAAGAACGACACTCTTCATTCATTGATGTATCCCAATCTGGATGACCAGAAGCTTCTGCAAATTTTTCTGCATCATGAGTTTCTGAAACTTGAGCCAAAAGAGAAGAGGCTCGCTGGAACTATCAACCTGTCCTACGTTGATCTAAAGGATCATTGACAAGATCACCAGATGCTTCTCATGTTGAACGGACCCATGTAGGAAGCAGTGGAGCTGGTGCTGGTCCAGGTTAAAAGGAGTCATCTGGAGGAAGGTGAGAAGGCGGAGGTGGATTTTCATCCTTGCTGTCATCATTTGAAGAAGAAACCAGAACATAAGAGGGCACAAACACTGAATATGGTGCATATGGCGAAGAAGGAACAACCGTCGAATTAGGCTCATAGGCCAAAGAAGGCACAAACATCGAATTAGGCTCACAAGACAAGATATTTTCATCAAATTTAATATCTCTTATAATAATAATTTCATTACAATGTGTTTGAAGAAGTCTATAACCTTTGACATATTCAGAATAACCAACAAATATACACTTCTCACTTTTAGGTTGCAATGCTTTCCTTTTCTCACCAGGAATGTGAGCCCATGCTATACTGCCAAATACAGGAAAGTGACTTACATCTGGTTTAATTTTAGTCCAAGCTTCTTTCGATGTTATAATTTTAAGAGCCTTTGTGGGAGTGCAATTTACTATCTAATTTGCACAGTTTATGGCTTCCGCTCAATACTTTAGACTTAATCCCTTAGATTGGATCATACAATTATCCATTTCTTTTAATGTGAGGTTCTTTCTCTCAGCAATACCATTTTGTTGTGGTGTATATGGAATAGTGTGTTGCATTTGGATTCCCTGCGTAGTGCAGTAACTTGTAAAATTATTGTTCACATATTCGCCTCCATTATCTGTTCTTAACCTTTGAATTTGATGTCCAGATTGCTTTTATACAAGGGCCTTATAGGCCAAAAACTTTGCTCTTAAGTATTAAGAAGTAAACCCAAGTGTTAGGATATTTAGACACTTAGGAGTTAGTTAATATCTACTTGGTCTAATATGTCGTTAGGTAAAAGTGTGTTTCTTAGTGTGTTTCTTTTGTATGCATTAGTATGCATTTGTAGCTAGGAAATCTTATGGTCACGATATGTTCCCGACATAGAGTGATCCGACGATTCATACTCTCCTCAATCTTAACGGCCATTGATCCATGGATTAACACCGGATTGGTCCATGATCTCTATTTAAAGAGCATGGAGGGTCATTTGGAGATGATCGATTGTGAGAAACTCTATTGTAAAATCTCACTGTAATCTTTTTCTTTTGCTTTAGTAAACTGCTCCAAGTGGCCGCGTTCGCTGGGGCCGTGGATATTTCCCCGTAGGGGTTTTACCATGTGAAAACATCGGTGTGTTGATATTTGATCTAGTTATGTGAGTGGTTACTGAAGGTGTTCCTCCTCTGTTGGAATACTTGTGTTTTTTAACATGGTATCAGAGCCTGTTTGAAGACCCTCTCCTATTGTAGATCAAGATCGTGAAGACGAGTTGCCTCATCTCCATTTTCTGTCATTTCCATACATTTCTAGGCTGAGAGGACTGTTCCATTGTGCCCGGAGCACTCGTTTCTTTCAGGAACACTTTTTGTTTCACTCTAGCCTTGTTTGTTTCCTTAAGAAATCTCTTTATGGTCTTAAGCAAGCTCCCTGAGCTTGGTATGCCAAAATGGACAACTTTCTTATTGACACCAGATTCTCTAGATGCCATTATGATCCTAATTTTTATACCAAGAAAGTAGGAAGCCATCTCATAATCCTTTTCCTTTATGTTGATGACCTTATCCTTAATGGTAGTGACTCAAAACTCTTAAACCATGTGAAAACCAACCTTAAGAAGAAATTTGAAATGACATACTTAGGTTTTTTGCACTATTTCCTTGGCCTCCAAGTTTTTCAAACCAATGAAGGAATTTTTCTTTCCCATTCTAAGTATGCTTGTGACCTTCTTCATCCATTTCACATGGATGATTGTAAACCAACCCCTTCTCCCTTCTAGTCTGAAGTCAAGCATACTTCCACTTGTCCTTCTCCCGAAGTTCATGCAACCCTGTACCGTTAGTTAGTTGGTAGCCTCTTATACTTGAATTATACCTGTCATTATCTTTCCTTTGTTGTTGGTATTGTTTCCCGGTATATGAAAACACCCCATGAAATCCATTGGAAAGAAGATAAAAGGATACTTCACTATGTTCGTGGTACATTTTAGTTCGGAATACATTACATTTCAGGGAGGACTCCTTTATTGGTTGGTTTCACTGATTCATATTGGGCTGGAGAAATTGATGATCAGAAGTCTATTGCAGGTTATGGTTTTAGCATGGCTCAGGATCTGTCACTTGGGCATGTAAGAAACAACAGGATATTGCACTTTCTTCTGCAGAAGTAGAGTATCGAGCAGCGGTAAATGCAAGTCAGGAATCCTTGTGGCTTCGATAGATCCTTTTAGAGTTTGGATTCGAGCAACAACATCCGACCAATGTTTGGTATGGCAATCAAAGTGACATTAAGCTCACCAAAGACCCAGTTCAAAATCAGCGCAGAAAGAACATCGAGCCAAACATGTACTTCATCAGAAAGCTCCTTCATGATCAAGTTATTGAAGCGCTCTTTTTCCCTATAGAAGATCAAGTTGCAGACATTTTCACAATATCTCTTACAGAAGCGAAGTTTTCCAAAATTCGATCTATGTTAGGAGTTCAGGAAGTTGTCATTAAGGGGGGATAGGCTTTAATGCCTCCTTCCTTCTCCTATTGTGTCAACATTGTAAATCCTTCAATCCTATCCCAAGTTGTTCTTAAGGAGGGATGTTAGGATATTTAGACACTCAGGAGTTAGTTAATATCTACTTGGTCTAATATGTCGTTAGGTAAAAGTGTGTTTTTTAGTGTGTTTATTTAGTATGCATTTGTAGTTAGTAAATCCGACGGTCACGATATGTTCCCAACATAGAGTGATCCTACTATTTATACTCTCCTCGATCTTAACGACCATTGATCTATGTCTTAACACCCGATTGGTCCATGATCTATATTTAAAGAGCATGGAGGGTCATTTGTCGATGATCGATTGTGAGAAAGTCTATTGTAAAATCTCTCTGTAATCTTTTTCTTTTGCATTAATAAACTGCTCCAAGTGGCCACGTTGGTTGGGGCCGTGGATATTTCCCCGTAGGGGTTTTACCACGTGAGAACATAAATGTGTTGATCTTTGATCTAGTTATGTGAGTGGTTACTGAAGTTGTTCGTCCTCTGTTGGAATACCTGTGTTGTCGAAGACCAAGTACGTATGGAAAGTTCATCAATGAAAGTTAAGAAATACTTGCACCTAGAAAAATAAGGAGAAGAAAGTGGAACACACAAATCACTGTGAACAATTTGCAAAGGACTCGAGGCGTTCCAAGAGGCACATTTGTCAAAATTGTCCCGATGATGTTTTCCAAGAATACAACTGGCACAAACACCATCTCTGCATGAAACAAGAGGAAGACTTGTCACCATATGTTGATTACATAGTTTCTTCAATGAGCGACAGTTTAGATGACCAAACCACTCATGCCAAAGTTTTCTCAAGTCATCGCTATGAGCAACAAAAACTAATGAAAAATATGATGACGCAAAGTTGTCAAACTTGTACAACCTGGTAATATCATCAACAATTCCAGTTGTAAGAACATGCTTAGGATATTTTAGATCCTTTATGATAACTTGGTGAGGTGAAAACTCTATGGTTTTACCTTCACCTGAATGAGTGATTTGATATATTGATAAAAAGTTACAAGAAAGACTTGGAACACATAATACATCATTGAAATGACCATTTTCTACTTGAACTATTCTAGATCCTTCAACACTAAAGATCTATCATCACCAACAAATATTTTCTTGGTGTTACATTCATTTAGAGTAGAAAATATGTCTCTATCCTTAGCCATATGATAAGATTCTACAGAATCAATAAGCCGCTCACCAGAAGTAGAAGTTTTATTGAAGGAGAAACTGAAAGTTGAAAGTGCATGTCCATGAGAAGAAGAAGAAGAAGTAGAATCAATACTGATGTTGTGATTCTAAATATGTCATATTATTGAAACATTTGGACTCATCATGACCATCGTTATCCCAAAAGTTGCAATGTCCATTAGTCTTCTTATTTTTATATTTTTCTCCTTTGTCTCCATTGGGAGCGGAATCTGTCTGAGTGGGTCTGGGACCCGCATATTTTTTGTTGTTGTGGCAAGGATGTTTCTTATTGGGATTCTTGGGTTTATCTTTCTGATGGACAACTAAGAATTTGTTGGAGGTACCTGAAAATTTGATCACTCCAAGTTGTATTAGCTTATCTTGCTCTCTAATCAAAGTGTTAGTATCCAAATATTAAATTTAAATTTTCCTCCTTGTTGCAGGAATGGGGTTATTCCTGTAGCGCCAAAAAGTGTCTTTTGGCCAATGTCATACTTCTAGTTTTTCATCAAATCTCTTTCCTACATTACAAAACATTTCTTTGTGTTCATTTTGGCAAAATATATTGGCCCAGGGGCCAATCTCTCGAAATCAAATCTCGAGACCTACATCAATGCACCCGAGATCTACATCAACATACACATATCAGTATTAGCCACAACATTCAATTTAAGACAAAGCCTAAACATCAAACACAAGCTACATGGTGGAAGACCCCTTGGGAAGGGATTTACATTCCTCTATGTGTTAGATGAGATTGGAACCTTTGTGATATATAAAGATTTATGATGTTACATTCTTTATGCATGTAGAATAAATCTTATAGATCATATTAAAAATGGAGAAATATGATCTCTCAAGACCTTCGTGTGTTGAATTGGTATTTGTGAAAGTTGGGCAACATTGGTTGAATATTAAGATAGGTGTCAAGAATTATGGTGTTCAAATGGTTGGCAGTTCATGGAAAGTGTTCAAAGTACTTTCTCATCCTCCAACCGCAATGAATCCCAAATCTCTGTCAGTAAATCATTGCTTGCAAATTCCTTATATCGATAGGGCATATCAGATAACAAATGACAAAGTAGAGGTTTCTTGTGTATCCATCATCTCCATTTTAGAGAACGCCCAGATGTCAAATTGAGATTTCAAATGCCAGGTGCCCAATTTATAGGTAGAAGATTTCAAAGTGCCAAAGTGACACGAAGCGATGCTCAGAGAATAAAGGAATTTGAAACTGATGGTCGGATTCGACATCCCAACATAGTAAAACGTCAAGGATATTGTTGAGCAATCGATGATCAACGACTTCATTCCAAATTAAATCTTGGAAAATGCATTGAATGGTAGATCGATCCATCCAGCTATACCTCTTCCCACAAATATTCTATTTGATAATAATATATAGCCGTATGTCTCAGACTTTGGCTTGGGTTGTCTCATTAATACAACAACCAGGAAGCAACACAGGTTATTAGATCCGACATACCTAGTTTGCAACTAAAGTCAATCAAAATATTATGCTTATACTTTCGGTGGCTTACTATAACTCAAATTTATGATGCTAGCCGCCAAATCCCATGAGTTTCGACAATTTATTTTGACTTTGTTTTACCTGTGCAAGTCGCCGAAAGTGTAGACATGGGATGAAAGACAATGTTTGCTATCAGTTCACTTAAAAACATTCTCAAGTACATATAAAACTCCAATATATAGCAGGTAATTAAAGGTTTCTTTCATTCCCCAAGGTATTATGGATTAAAGTTAGCCAAGCAAGCATTCTAATCACTGCCAGGATTTTAAGATGACAAAATTAATTGAAGAAATACCCAGACATTTTGTATGCCAAGGAGAAACAGGGCTCGAGCTTCCAGGTTTGTTTACAGAGAAGGATGACTATCAAGTCGGTTCTGATCAACAATACTTGGGATCTTTCTACTTCAGGATATTTTTTTTGTGCCACTACTGATAATTCTGCCATTGCTAGAGAGACAAAATCTTGGAAAAGGTATTGTGGTCATTGCACCATGAAACTATAATCCAGAACCAACAAAAAGGGAACCTAATAAAGGAATTGTTGGACAAAGTAAGTTCAATGAGAAGTTCTATATGCTTATAGAAGCAGTACAATACATTTCATAAATAAATTAGTACCAGTGTCTTTTCCTAAATACTTAGAACTATTGGAAGGTCAGCCTCAGAAAAGTGCAGTTTTGAATATGTGGCATTTTGAAATCCTGTAGTGATGCAATCAGGGTTAGGTTTCATTAAAAATTTTGCAGCTACCGAGAAACATAATCAAACGAGATTCAACATATCTTGGGAATAACTGGTCCAGTATAAAAGGCCAAAAATAAATCAAAGAAACAACCTCTAGATTTCAAACATTGTTTCCATATTTTCAGGGATCGAGAGATCTTGTTGAGTTGGAGACAGGGCACCTGGCAGCAGAGGAAATCTACATCAGATCTACATTTCCAAGTTCACATTCCACGTTCTCAGGAAAAGGATTAATAGTTGGACAAAAATTCATTTCCAATACTTCGAGAACATGGTTGATATATTTGAAGGCATAATATCAACAGTCAACCAACACAGATTTAGTGTTCTAAGGTGGCAGGAAGAGTTTTAGCGTTCAGAGGTAGTCAACAAATTTCATTGACAAAGGGAATAAAGTCAGTTTTATTTCCCATAAGTATTCAGTTGTAGATAAAAGATTTGATGGATAAAGATAGCTGGGATGAGTTCAGCTGTCCAATTTTTTTTTCATTGTTTTAGTTTTGTTATGATTATCCCCTAGCAGATAGGAAGAAGTTGTTTATTGTTTCTTGCTATTTAAGACAACATTTTGTACACCAGCGAGGGGGGGACCTGAGAGGGAGAGAGGGGTCAGAGATCAGACCCGAGAGGGGTTTTGAGGGGGCCCGTAAAGGTAAGGCTAAGAAGATATTGATGAAATAATATCCATCAAAGTTATTAGAAACCTGAAGGCATTGTATTTTAGGAATCACTTCTGACATTGGAGATATATGACATTTGTTTTATCAGATTGTGATCTTCTTGTCTAAACATTGTTTTTCCATCTTCCTTGTTTACATTCTGTCTTTCTTCTTACTTGAATGAATTACAGACATTGAGAATCAATGGCTTCTTATGGATGATATATTCCCGAGCGGTAAAGATTTTTCCGTGACTGCCTATCATCCGTGTGTTTTGTTTCAAGTATTGTTGCATCCATTTGACAAAGAGATTATTAGTTTGATGAGGTGTTCTACTTTTCGTTTGTTCCATATTCTTCTACCCATTTACATATAAATGTCTTATTTGATATACAATTTGATTGCCTTCGATCAATAGGGTGTTTACTTGACTCCATGCCCAATGGTGTTTTAACTAATCTTCTTTTAGCTTGTTTCTCTTATCCTGTCTCTCATCATCTACCTCATCCACCTTATTTCAAAAAACCAAACACATTCTTATTTATAAAATCATTGCAATAACTGAAGATGGGCTAGGCTTGACCCTATAGCAGTCTAGGGGCAACTTCTAGCACTAACATTTTTGGCATCATTGTCGGGGACGAAGAAACGAAGATATCTTCCTTGGGAGAATGACAATGATCATATCTGCTTCTTGATGGTGAACAGGAAGAGGGTAGGTACATGACTGCACATATTTCACCATGGCAACTCCATTGTCCTGAGATTCATAGGCAACTCCACTGGTTGAAGATCCATGATGGCCATGGAAACTATTTTGTCTCGGAGGTATGCATTTTGTGATTTCACCAACATAGTTGGTTTTCCACATCTAGTACCTTCAATATCTGAATGGGATGACTATATTCCCAGATTTAGAGGATGCAAGGATGATCATCCCGATGAGCATTTATCAAATTTTCATAAATGCATGCTTGAACATAATTTTTTTCATGAGGATGTCTTAATCAAGATGTTCAGATTTTCGTTAGAAGAACATGCTCATGAATGGTGTCAGTCCCTTCTTGCTGCTAACATTCATTCTTTGAAGGAGTTTCACACTGTCTTTCATCATTATTACAAAAACATTTATCCAGTTGATTTTCCCTTTGATAACTGCTGTAAAGAATTTGAATTTGACATTCAACATACAATTATTACTTCTTTTGTTTGTAAGGATGTTGGGGACAACCGTACTATAGACATATTTGTGCTTTGTTCAAATGCTTATAGTAATTTTGATTATGATATAAAGGATGATTATGTTGAGGAAAGAGAAGTTGTTTTGTTGTCTTTCGAATCTTCTTCTAAATCTGTTTTACAACATGAGGCTGCTCGTCCTTCTATGCAAGATACAAAGGCTTTTGGCTCACCTAACTATGATAAGTATTATAATTTTGAAGATGATGGTATTTTCTATGAATAAAAGATCTCATTTGTTCTCTCTAAGGCCTTTGATCAACAACTATATCACAACAAAAATTTAGATTCTCTTCTTGATAGTCATGGTTCAAGTGGAGGGAAAATTTTCACATCAACACATAATGAAAACTTCAGCAGTAAGCCACTTTATGATAGCTATGCATCCGAGGTTGAGGAAGGAAACGATGAGGACCTGAAGCAATTTTATGTACAAAAATCTGGTGAAATCAACTTGCAATCACGTTCAGATTTGCAAATAGTTGAACGTGGCAGCCATTATCAGAAAGAAGATATGCAGAGACCTTTTGATCTTCAGCTGAAACAACATAAAGAGGTTTCTCTTTGTCTCTTTCATGATCCTTTTGTTGATTATATGGAGTTTTCAAACACTTCAAACAGAAAATTACTCTTGCTCAACGAAGGTCGGCTTTGCTTCACTTTTCCTTTTCACTTTGATATGCTATGGGTCTCTTTATTTGTCAGAACCATATCAAGAATTTCATCAATTAGCAAATTACTTGCATGGCTTCATTGGAAACATGCTTTTACCTGATCTAAAGGAAACAGTTGGTTAGAAGTAGGGCAGGCAATAAGCTCTATTCTTGAGCATTTGTTTTCGTAATTTGCATAGTGTAATTAGATTTGCAGTGAGTTTTTTTTCAACATTTGTTAGAGTTTGATAAGTTGCAGAAGTTTGAAGCCAGATTTGAAATAATATTGACTGACTCCATAACCCAATGGACTAGGTACAACATAAATGTGGATGTTTGCAGAGGAAAAAGTTTGCAGGTGGCATTGCATGGATGCACAGAGGAAAGGAATAGTGGTCTGCATGTTCTTAATGCCTCAAAAGGAGAGCATCATCCTCCAGAAGGAGCCAATGTTAGTATCTAAATATTAAATTTTATTTTTGTTTCCTTGTTGCAGGAATGGGGTTATTCCTGTAGCGCCGAAAAGTGTCTTTTGGCCAGTGTCATACTTCTAGTTTTTCATCAAATCTCTTGCCTGCATTCCAAAACATTTCTTTGTGTTGATTTTGGCAAAATATATTGGACCAGGGGCCAATCTCTCAAAATCAAAGCTCAAGACCTGCATCAATGCTCCCGAGATTTGCGTCAACATACAAATATCAGTATTAGCCACAACATTCAAGTTAAGACAAAGCCTAAACATCAAACACAAGCTACATGGAGGAAGACCCCTCGGGAAGGGATTTACATTGCTCTATGTGTCAGATGAGATTGGAACCTTTGTGATATATAAATATTTATGATGTTACATTCTTTATGCATGTAGAATAAATCTTATAGATCATATTAAAAATGGAGAAATATGATCTCTCAAGACCTTCGTGTGTTGAATTGGTATTTGTGAATGCTAGGAAACATTGGTTGAATATTAAGACAGGTGTCAAGAATTATGGTGTTCAAACGGCTGGTAGTTCATGGAAAGTGTTCAAAATAATTTCTCATCCTCTAACCACCATGCATTCCAAATCTCTGTCAGTAAATCATTGCTTGCAAATTGCTTATATCAACAGGGCATCTCAGATGGCAAATGACAGAGTAGAGGTTTCTTATGTATCCATCATCGCCATTTTAGAGAATGCCCAGATGTCAAATTGAGCTTTCAAATGCCAGGTGCCCAATTTGCAGGTAGAAGATTTCAAAGTGCCAAAGTGACACGAAGAGATGCTCGGAGAATAAAGGAATTTGAAACTGATGGACGGATTCGACATCCCAACATAGTAAAACGTCAAGCATATTGTTGAGCAATCGATGATCAACAACTTCATTCCAAATTAAATCTTGGAAAATACATTGAATGGTAGATTGAGCCATCCAGCTATACCTCTGCCCACAAATATTCTGTTTGATAATAATATGTAGCCGTATGTCTCAGACTTTGTCTTGGGTCGTCTCATTAATACAGTAGCCAGGAAGCAACACAGGTTCTTAGATCCGGCATACCCAGTTTGCAACTAAAGTCAATCAAAATATTATGCCCAGACTTTCGGTGGCTTACTATAACTCAAATGTATGATTCTAGCCGCCGAATCCCATGAGTTTCAACAGTTTATTTTGACTTTGTTTTACCTGTGCAAGTCGCCGAAAGTGTAGACATGGGATGAAAGACAATGTTTGTTATCAGTTCACTTAAAAACATTCTCAAATACATCTAAAACTCCAATATATAGCAGGAAATTAAAGGTTTTTTTCATTCCCCAAGGTATTATGGATTAAAGTCAGCCAAGCAAGCATTCTAATCGCTGCCAGAATTTTAAGATGACAAAATTAATTGAAGAAATACCCAGACATTTTGTACGCCAAGGAAAAACAGGGCTCGAGCTTCTAGGTTTGTTTGCAGAGAAGGATAACTATCAAATCGGTTCAGATCAACAATACTTGCGATCTTTCTACTTCAGGATATTTCTATTGTGCCGCTACTAATAATTCTGCCATTGCTAGAGAGCCAGAATCTTAGAAAAGGTATTGTGGCCATTGCACCATGAAACTATAATCCAGAACCAACAAAAAGGGAACCTAATAAAGGAATTGTTGGACAAAGTAAGTTCAATGAGAAGTTCCAGATGCTTATAGAAGAAGTCCAATACATTTCATAAGTAAATTAGTACCAGTGTCTTTTCCTAAATACTTAGAACTATTGGAAGGTGAGCCTCAGAAAAGTGTAGTTTTGAAGATGTGGCGTTTTGAAATCCTGTAGTGATGCAATCAGGGTTAGGTTTCATTAAAATTTTTGCAGCTGCCGAGAAACAGAATCGAACGAGATTCAACATATCTTGGGAATAACTGGTCCAATATAAAAGGCCAAAAATCAATCAAAGAAACAACCTCCAGATTTCAAACATTGTTTCCATATTTTCAGGGATCGAGATATCTTGTTGAGTTGGAGACAGGGCACCTGGCAGCAGAGGAAATCTACATCAGATCTACATTTCCAAGTTCACATTCCACGTTCTCAGGCAAAGGATTAATAGTTGGACAAAGATTCATTTCCAATACTTCGAGAACATGGTTGATAGATTTAAAGGCATAATATCAGCAGTAAACCAAAACAGATTCAGTGTTCTAAGGTGGCAGGAAGAGTTTTAGCGTTCAGAGGTAGTCAACAAATTTCATTGACAAAGGGAATAAAGTCAATTTTATTTCCCATAAGTATTCAGTTGTAGATAAAAGATTCGATGGATAAAGATAGCTGGGATGAGTTCAACTGTCCCAAATGTTTTGCATTGTTTTAGTTTTTTTATGATTATCCCCTAGCAGATAAGAAGAAGTTGTTTATTGTTTCTTGCTATTTAAGACAACATTTTGTACACCAGTGAGGGGGGGACCTGAGAGGGAGAGAGGTGGCAGAGAGAAGACCCGAGAGGGGTTTTGAGGGGGGCCATAAAGGTAAGGCTGAGAAGATATTGATGAAATAGTATTCATCAGAGTTATTAGAAACCTGAAGGCATTGTATTTTAGGAATCGCTTATGACATTGGAGATATATGACATTTGTTTTATCAGATTGTGATCTTCTTGTCTAAACACTTTTTTTCCATCTTCCTTGTTTACATTCTATCTTTCTTCTTACTTGAATGAATTACAGACATTGGGAATCAATGGCTTCTTATGGATGATATATTCCCAAGCGGTAAAGATTTTTGCATGACTGCCTATCATCCGTGTGTTTTGTTTCAAGTACCGTTGCATCCATTTGACAAAGAGATTCTTAGTTTGATGAGGTGTTCTACTTTTTGTTTATTCCATATTCTTCTACCCATTTACATATAAATGTCTTATCGGATATAAAATTTGATTGCTTCTGATCAACAGGGTGTTTACTTGACTCCATGCCCAATGGTGTTTTAACTGATCTACTTTTAGCTTGTTTCTCTTATCCTATCTCTCGTCATCTACCTCATCGACCTTATTTCAAAAAACCAAACACATTCTTATTTATAAAATCATTGCAATAACTAAAGATGGGCTAGGCTTGACCCTATAGCAGTCTAGGGTCAACTTCTAGCACTAACACAAAGCATCACAAAAGTTCTCAAGACTGGGTTTTTGATAAGCTTCCCTAGAGCCTCTTGCATGGCATAAAAGGTAGATACAAACACAGAATATGCACTACCTAGCTTAGAAAGAATAAGATAGATGCAACGATCTTTGTCTATCTTTATCTTACATTCTTCACATAAAGTTTAGAGTGTTTTAAACTTAGATAGACAGTCTTCAATGCAAGAAAAATTACTTGGACTTAAATTTAGTACTTGATTTTCTAACTGTTGTGCTCAAAAAGAGAGACTTGAACTCAAGACCTCTTTCTTAATAAGGAAAATTTTAACCAAATGGTCTAGAAAAACATATTGTAATGTTCAGAAGGAGGATTGGTTTTTTTTTTTTTAAGACGACATTGTAGAGGGTGCTAAAAAAAATATTTTCACACAAGAAAAAAAAAATCACACAAGAAAAAAATTTCGCTTCTCGATGACAACAAGGGTTAGATCTTGGTTAACTTACTAGGAAGATGCACCTTTTCCTATCTGTTTCTAATTTTTAGAGATCACACAGGGAATAGGGAAAAGAAAATACACATATCTAAAAGAGTAGAAACCCATAAATAAATAATACAAAACCGAAATAAAACAAAAATACTACTCTGCAAAAATTTAAAAAATGTGTATTCAAGCTTTATACCTCTATATTTGACTGTATTGGTCGTATATTGGGAAAACAGAAACCTTTTCGAGTGAAAATAAAAGTGTTCCTGAATGAAACGAGTGCTTCGGATGCAATGGAATAGTCCTCTTAGCCCAGAAATGTAAAAAAATTACAGAAAATGGAGATGAGGCAACTCGGCTTCACGATCTCGATCTACAATAGGAGTGGATCTTCCAACAGGCTCTGATACCATGTTTGAAAACATAGGTATTCCAACAGAGGAAGAACGCCTTCACTAACCACTCACATAACCAGATCAAATATCAACACATCGATGTTTTCACGTGGTAAAGCTCCTATGGGGAAACATCCACAGCACTGGCCAACGCGACCACTTGGAGAAGTTTATTAATGCAAAAGAAAAATATTACAGAGAGATTTTACAAGAGAGTTTCTCACAATCGATCATCGGAAAATAACCCTCCATGCTCTTTAAATAGATATCATGGACCAATCAGGTGTTAAGCCATGGATCAATGGTCGTTAAGATTGAGGAGAGTATGAACCGTCGGATCACTCCATGTCGGGAACATATCGTGACCATCAGATTTCCTAACTACAAATGCATACTAATTCATACTAAAGAAACACACTAAGAAACACACTTTTACCTAACGACACATTAGACCAAGTAGATATTAACTAACTCCTAAGTGTCTAAATATCCTAACAGAAACATGGAAAACTAGGTGTACTCGTGAAGATGTAGGAAACTCCGATTTTTGTGCCATAGTACCAATATTTTGCAACACCTTATAAGGGCCATAGTACTTTGGTGATAATTTATTATCCTTCTTGTCTTGCTTGAGGGACATATGTTTGTATGGTTGTAGTACTAAAAACACCCAATCCCCTACTTCAAAACCTCTTTCACTACGATGTTAATCTGCTTGTTGTTTCATGCGATTTTGTGCCATGGTCAGGTTTTCCTTTAATATTTGGAGAATTTGTTGTTGATACGCGATGTGATATTCCACTTCTTGAACCTTATATTTTTATTTTAGAGAAGAAGTGATGGAAGGATGGTGGTATCCCTAGAGTGCCATAAATGGTGTCATTTTTGTTGCAGTATAAAAGGAAGTGTTATACCACCATTCTGCCAAGGGTAACCATTTGAACCATTGTGTTTGTTTCTCAGAGACAAAGCAATGAAGGTAGACTTCTAGACATTTGTTCCCTATCTCGGTTTGTCCATCAGATTGAGGATGATAGGATGAGCTATGAGCCAATTGAGTACCCAAACAAGAAAGTAATTTTGTCCAAAAATGTCTAGTGAATATGGGATATCTGTCACTTACAATAATCTTTGGGCTTCCATGTAGCTTTTGAAATGTCTCCATGAATGCAGTGACAATTGTACTAGCCTCTTTGAAGGGATGAGAGAGTGCACAAAAGTGTGTGTACTTGGTCAATCTATCAACAATCACCATGATGACACTCTTTCCTTCAGACTTTAGTAACCCTGTGATTAAATCCATGGAAACCTCCTCCCAACGTTGAATTGGGATGGCTAATGGTTGTAAAAGACCCGTGGTCTTAATTTTTTCCACCTTATTTTGTTGGAAAACCAAACATTATGCCAGAAACCTTTGAACATCAGTTTTAAGGCCATCCCAAAAAAATTCCTTCTCGACCCTATGGTAGGTTTTCAAAAATCCCAAGTGCCCTCCTACCGGAGAGGTGTGCAATTCCAATAGTACCTTTTGTTTGAGTTGAGAGTTCTTACTTAAATATAAGCAATATTTGTACCATAGTGGATCATTTTTCCATGTAAATGTATTTGATGCACTAGAATCTTGCTTCAACCTTTGAATGAGAGTCCACAAATTTTCTTCATTCTTCCATTCATCCCTCGCTTCTATTATCCAATCGGGTAGGATGATCAAGATAACACAGAGAAATGCCTCAACATCTTCATCCTTTCTTGAGAGTGCATCATCCAAAACATCTTTCTTCCATTTTTTATAGATGATTTCAAAATCATAACCCATTATCTTCTTCACTCATTTTTGTTGTTCTTTTGAAGATAGTCTTTGTTAAAAGAAGTATTAAGACTATCATGAACTGTTTTCACCTTGAAGTTCCTACCTATTAGGTAAGGGTGTCATTTCTTCAATGCATGTAGTATTTCCATAATTTTCTTCTCATAAATGGGTTTGTGTAAGTCCTTTCCCTTGAGTGGTTGACTTTCAAAATCAAGGGGACTTCCTTATTGCATTAGAACAACACCAATGCCATTTCCCGAGGCATCACATTCCACAATAAAGGTTTTTGTGAAGTCTGGTGTGGTAAAGACATGAGATTTTCACATCACCTCTTTAAGATGTTCAAAATCTTGAGTTTCCTTTGAGTCCATGAAAATGCATCCTTCTTAGTTAATTTCATTAAAGGTGCTTCTATTCTTCCATACTTCCGAAAAAACTTACGGTAGTAACCTATCAAACCCAAAAATAATCTAAGATTCTTTAATGTTTTGGGAATTGACCAATCCATGATGGCCTTAATATTGTTAGGGTATACCTTGACACTGTCATGAGATACAATATGACCCAAATACTCTACCTCCTTCACCCCAAAGAGACATTTGGATGGTTTGGCATATAGTTTTTTCTCCTTTAGTAGTTGCAACAGCTTGTCAACATGTCGCACATGATCCTCCCAAGACTTTCTATAGATTAGTATATCATCAAAAAACACTAACACAAATTTTCGAAGGAAGGGCTTGAAAATGGAATTCACCAACCCTTGGAATGTGGAAGGTGCATTTGTAAGGCCAAAAGGCATGACCAAAAATTCATAATGGCCTTCATGAGTTTGGAATGTTGTTTTTGGGATATCTTCTTCCTTCATTCTAATCTGATGATACCCTGAACGAAGATCCAAATTTATGAAATAGATTGCTCCAAGTAGTTCATCTAACAATTCATCAATGACGGGAATGGGAAACTTATATTTAATATTGATCTTGTTTATCTCTCTATAATCCATACACATATGCCATGAGCTATCTTTCTTGAGTACCATTACCACCGGTGCAGAGTAAGAACTTTTGATAGGTCTAATAATGCCATCCTATAACATTTCTTCAACCATACACTCAATTTCACTCTTTTGGGCATAAGGGTATTTGTAAGGATTGTTGTTAAGAGGAACACTCCCAGGAATGAGGGGAATATCATGATCATTATTTCGAGTGGGTGGAAGACCTTTGGGAATATCTTCAAATACTTTAGAATGCTTCTCAATGATCCTTTAGAGATCTAGGGGAATAGATGGCTTAGATGTTTGAACATATATTGAGCATATTTGTACTATTACATCCTGATGTCCTTTTTTCAATAATTTTTTCATGCCATTAGATATTATCACCTTACTGGGGTTCCCTATGATACCCCTTAACTCAATTTCTTTTCCTTGCAATGAAAATTTCATGAAAAGTTCTTGAAAATTAAAACCCATTGTTCCTAATGATTGTAACCATTGGATTCCTAGTACGACATCAACACCACCCATGGGTATAGAAATCATTGGAATATTGATTACATATTCCCCCATAGTAATATTGATCTTATTTAATTTTCCTGAGCAATTGATAGTTCCTCCATCTGCAATCACTACTTGAAACTTTGGCACTGGATATACAAATAAATTGAGATCTTTGGCTAATTTATAGTGAATGAAATTATTAATACTACCAGAATAGATTAGGACTATTAACTTTTTCTTTTTGATATATCCTTCGATCTTGAGGGTTTGAGGAGTGATAATTCTAGCCAATGAATTACATGATATCACAGGAGTAAAATCTTAAGAAGAAATCACTTCTGCATTTTCATCTTGAGATGTTTCTTGTTGTTCTTCTTCTTCTTCTTCCTCTTCTCAATCTATGCAGAATAATTTCTTCTCACCACACTTATGTCCCTTACTGTACTTGCTATCACAATTAAAACATAAACATTTTTCTTTTCTTTCCTCCAATTGTTGAGGTGTAAACCTTGTAGGTTGAGGTGTTTTAGAAGAAGGAACATTATTCCCTCGATAAATGTTAGGAGTGGTCCTTCTAGTATCCATAGCCATATTTTTACTTTCAACATTTCTTGCCACCTTGAATGCATTCTCCAATGATTTGGGTTCCCAAAGGAGAACTTCATGTTTAATGTTACCCTTTAAAATTCCTATGAATACATCAACCAGGTGCTCATATGGAATATATCTTACCTTTATATTCAATCTTTGGAAGTTCTCAATGTGCTCTGCAACTGAACCCCTTTCTTTAGATTTATAAATTGGCTAAAGAAGGTATTTCTCCTTGTATCCTCATAGTGTGCTATCATTTCTTCCATGAAAATTGTCCAAGTGACTATTGATTTGCAAGAAAAAAGTCATCAATACCACACAAATTGATTGGGTTCTAAATATAAAGAAGCAATTCATACCTTTTGTGTATGTGGCACATCATGTAGATCAAAGAATTGCTCCATATGAAGTATCCATGTGATTGGGTCCTTGCCATCAAACTTCCTCATATCAATCTTAGGAAAGTGGTTGGTCTTCAACCCAAAGTTGGATTTTCTCCATTCTTGATTCATTTTCCTTGTGTCCTCATCATGAATTTCATGGGATAC
>ML797412.1:24060-34534 GCA_009831015.1 Picea engelmannii
AGTCATCCGAAATGAAAGGAACCTAATGCATATATAAGAAGGTTATAACAATCAAATATGACACATACCATGATACCTCGGACCAATTACCTCATGGAGCAAGAGTCCTCTCCGATGTAAGCCCAGGCCGGTAGTGATGGAAGCTGCTATTGCTGACAGGACAAGTCTGGCTGTGAAGAAGAAAGATGGGCCCTCCAGGGCCATGCTTAAGTCCATCTCTCTCTCGGTACTCCATGTCTAGGACCATGTGGGCGTCGAGACATGATCTCCTAGTTATCCCTAGATATCGGGGATAACAGGACCAGCGTGAAAAGTCGTACCATTGTGTTCAGTTGTTTCTAGTAAGACCACAACCAATCTATATTAGGAACAAGAGGAAGTTAGTACTTTGAAACATTTTTGAACCGTCGTAGAACGAAGTTTGGTGCCAATCCGAAACAGTATCCAAGAGTTGGACATTTCGTGAACCCGACAACAGGAGCACCCAAAACAAGCTGAGAAGGTCTTTGCAGAAGACGCGAGGCCCCAACATTCAAATTGTATTCCTCCAAATATTTGAATGCATAATCTGTAACAGGGAAGAGCAGATGATGTCGGAATTTGGTAGTCAATTTGTATATCGCGGAGGGTGTGATGCCAACTGTTTCGTACCTGTGTCTAGTTGTCACCACTAAGAGGTAATTTAGTATTGAAAATAATTATTTAGATGTTGTTAGATACTTGATAGAGATTACCATCCGTAAACAATGCAAATCTCCACCCCGCCAGCCCTGGATTCCGTGTGTCAATTTTTATATTGTGGAACTGGGAGCGCTGTTTGGAGGACATGGAACAATAGAAGTGCAATGTTGAGTCAGCCAGTCCACAGGTCCACCTGTCAATTTGTATATTGCGGAATTTTAGGTGCTATTTGTAGGCCATGGAACAATGGACACCCAATTTTGAGCCCGGCCGCCCGAGAACCTGCGATAAAAAATGTGGCTAGGTATGGAATATGCAGTCCGATTCACCATAAAATTCACTAAGTATGAAAAGGAACAGTGGGCAGCCCAATTCGCCATGCAAGGATATAGATGGAGATGAAGATATGTCAACATGCCAACATTGGAGGCAGTGATCATAGAAACGCGACTGAGTATATAACTAGAAAGCGATAATACACGGGAACAATACAAGGGAAAAAGGACTAAGTATCTAGCAGAAGAACATCTACTGTTTGATTATTAATGCAAATGATTTTAAACCCGTGTTGAGTTCTCATCAGTTAAGGCATAAATTGCAGATCACAGACGTATCTTTTGTACCATTGTGTCCAGTTGCCACTAGTTAGAGCATTGTTGATGTATATTAGGAAGGACGCGAAGTTGCTAGGGATGGAAGGCAACAACATATACTTTCAAGGAATTTAATGTATACGAGAAACCCACGGTGGAATTGTAGATCACAGATGTTTTAAGTGCAAGATGTATATTAAAAAACGATAAACAAACGGGTTTGTAAACGCTGACCCCGCAGCGACGGCCATAAAATTGGCTAAGTATGGAAAGGAACAGCGGTCGACCCGATCTGTCGTGTGAGGATATAGATGGAGATGAAGACATGTCAGCCCTCCAACTCTGGAACCGGATACCACAGAAAGGCGACTAAGTATATATCCAGAAAGCGATAACGAGTGGGAAGAAGCAAAGGCCAACCCGACAACCCCGACCATAAAATTGCCTAGGTATGGAAAGGAACAACGCTCGGTCGGATTCGTCATGTGAAGATACAGATGGAGATGAAGATATGTCACCCCGCGAGCCATGCAACCTCCCATCATAGAAAGATGAATAAGTATAAAAATAGAAATCCATAATGGACAGGAAAAGGAAAAGGGGAAAAGGGACAAGTATCTGACAGTGTAAAAATCTTTTTTTCCCGTTTATGGTTGACAATGTTTTCGAACCCCTACTGGGTTCTCACTAGTAAAAGCACAAACTGCAGATCACTAAAGTTCTTTGGCTGTAAGATGTATATGATAGAATAGGGGACATAGGCGTTGGGTACTGCGAACCCAGGGGCTGGTGGTCAGATAACTGGCTAAGTATTGGCCAACAGATAAACTCCTTATCATCTATTCATCTTGTATTCCTTACAGACCATGAAAGCTCTTTGGTTGCAAGATGTATATGACAAAATAGGGATGGGATGGGAGTAAATGCACCCGAGTACACACACATTGCGTCAACATACTGAACATGAACATTGTGTCAACACTTGAGTTGCCTTGTTGTAACTTATTAATTCATTCTATTTACGACATCCAAAGAATGGAAGTAAGACGAGTCCTCCAATTTGTTTCTTTAAATACAGGACCGACGCCACATAAGTATGGCTTATGAAAAATTATTCTTAAATGTAAAATGTAAGCAACGAACAGAGAAGGATTTATTTAAATTGAAGTAGTGGGCAGCAGAAAGAAAAGCTTCTCGTCCATGTTTAACGACATAGGCAAAGGTAGAAAATAAAATTAAAACAAATACTAGAGAATGGAAAATACTATTAAAAAATAAATCATAATTATTCTATATTCAAATAAGATGGGTTACAAAATACAACCGAGGCTATTTGCCACAACAATTGCGATTTGTCCTATCGACAACCAATAAAAAATATGTACATTGATGAAGGTTCTTGACAGTTTTCTTGACGTTCAAACCCTTTATTGGTAAAATAACGAGTTGAATATCAATTTGGGGGTTTGTACTTAATCGGGGCTGCCAAGTACATCTATTCCATTTTTTTGAATAACTTGTCTCTTCTAGATATGCCCTGCTTGCAATGGGTGCTTATTCAACATTCCATTCTTTGCCAAGTATTAATTTCCCTCTACCGTCCAAAACTTAGGGTTTAAGGTGCTTTCCTTGCAATGTTCTTGACCCTTGACATCCGATACAACTTAGAAATGCGATTCAGGCCGATCTCAAAGTGGAGGGAGTCATTTTATGTCACAATAGCCATGGTACGGGAAAAAATTTCAAGTATATTATGACTGGTATTCTCCCTGTATTCGATCATTTGGTTGGTTGAAAAGCCTGCCTGAAGATTTGTATGTTGAAATTCTTTGCTTTATTACAGTAAATTGGAAGAAACGTCCAACCCAACTGCAAAATGCAAATATGTTGAGGTACATCACTTATTCGGCCAACACAGCTCTGGCAAGTTCATCAAATGTTGTAGAACGCACTAACACAGATCTGGCAAGTGTATCAAATGTTGCAGATCGCATCAGAATATATCTTTCCTCATAGCAGTGGCAGGTATGGTGGCCCACAGGAAGGTCTGGAATGTTCAGAGATGACACCAAATATGTGGAGTCTGCAACTACATCTAGAGGAAACCGAACAAACTTTGACAAAGAACATGGCTTCTGTCAAGTTGGTTACTAGACCCACATGTAGCTCATCAAACTTTGAAATAGAAACTTTTCTAGTGATAATATGTCCTTTTATCCACCCATACAGTTTTTGTTACCCGCCTCTGGTTACATTCGAAAATGGAGTAATATTTCACATCATTTATGAACATGACAGGACATTTTTGCAAGGCACTGCAAATACGCCACCCCATAGGAACACAAATTCTTATGGGATTTGCAGAATTCAATACACTTGCCAAATCTGTGTTGTTGGAAGAAGCTATATACTTCAACGAAGAACTATTTTGCATGTGACCTGAAAATCCATTACAACTCCCAGCAAGAAAACAAATAAGTTCAACAAAGAAATCTCCAGGCAGCCTTTTCAACCAACCAAAGCATCGAACACAGGGAGAACACTAACCAGAACATACTTGTTCTATTTTTTTCCTCCTCTCCGAGGTTCTCTTCTATAACACAATTTTTTTTTTACTGAAAGATCACGTCACATAAAACTGGTCTCTCTTCTTTCATCTGGGCCTCAATCGCATCTCTAAGTTGTCTTACATGTCCATGACCAGGAACATTAGAACGAAGGAACCCTAGAGCGCAACTCTTTGATGATAGAGAGAAATGACGATAAGTATTTAAAAGCAACGTTGGATGATCTTCCGTAGATTTTCTGTTCATTCGTTTTAATGACAAATGTTCTCGATATTTTCACTTATTAATGGCAATATTTTCGAATATGTACGGCGAACAGTGACTAATAACACATATTAAAATTCCCATATATGAGCAGATTCTCAAATCTGACATCTAAGATATGCACAATATTAAAGAGGGACATGACGTCAAGGCCTCTATGGGTGACACGTTCGTGGACTATGCCGAATATTTTAAGAAAACAAAAGACCACAAAAAAATATTGTTTTTGCAAATTCAAAATGCAGGCAAAAGAAATTAGTAGATCCCATAATATTTGCCTGTCTATTCATTTTAATGGGAGATGTCCTCTAGCTTTCCAATTATTAAAGCCCATGTTTTCGAACCTGTCTGGTCGGTTCTTAGTTTTCAAATCATAATTAATGTCTACTGGGAAGGGCAGAAGGTAGTGGGGATGTAGCAGAGTGACAAATGGTTTTAAATTTTCCAAACCCGGAAAATCATCAACCCACTAAAATTTGAAAATTCGGCAAAGTATGGAAAGCTAGGTAGAATAGACAAACTCATTGCAGGCAAAGGCATGGTTGCGAGTTAGAGGGGTGCCAGGTCGAGTTCTAGAGCACAAAAGTTCTGGGTAAAATATGTATACACTGAACACGACCTTTCAATAAAACTAGCTAAGTATGCAACCGAACGGCTGTCGGTCGGAATGACCACAGAAAGGCGAGAAACTATAGAGCCAAAAATGCAGTTTACAGGAGGAAAATAAAAGGGAGAGAACAACTATATCGCCCACACAACAAAACCTAATCCCATAACTATGAAACCATAGTAAAACATAATCCATGGAAAAAGCATCACCAGCTATGAAATATACTTTGAGGCCGACAAAATCTGGTTCAACGCCTAAGAGATGCAATTTACATCAACTCCATTTTTTTAGTATGTTATTTTATCTTCGTAGTATTCTATGAAAACTCCACTGCAAAAAATGTAACAAGAGATCCAACTGTGGATGCACCATCCCATTGTTGCAAACCCTAGCCAAACAAGAAGAATTAACAAAGCAAATAACAACCCAGTTAAGAAGCACCAAAAGGACCAATTGCAGGCGCAGGACCATAACCCTGCAAAGTCGAATCAAACAACAATAAATAACATGCAGCGAAGAAAGAAGCAAGCAAAAACCACTCCACCAGGAATGATGCAGTTCCAATCACAATTGTAGAAAACCAAACGTGCAAACTGCAACAACACGAACAGGCAAGCAAGAACAACAACAACATGCAAACAAGAAATCAGTGGAGATGCAAAAAACAAGCATGAACCAGTAAACCACCAATGTCGTTGACGCATATAAATTTAAAAAACAAAAGAAAATGTATTCTACCAAGCTTGTTAAGTAAGCATTGAACGCTACCAAGCCTTTTAAGTAAACATTTAAGTCTGTCATAAATGCTCTGTAAACATTTAAGAAAAAAATCCATTGTGGCAGGTCTCTGACGTATCCCAAAAAAATTACTATATTTTTTGTAACAATAGTTCGAACACCAGAGAATGTATTGGAAGGCCAAAAACATTACCATAAATTTACCTAGCATATAATGCGAAACCAAACATTCCAATTAATGCTAGCATGAATCCACCTTCGATGGATGCATAACAAAATATATGATTAAAAAAGACTATATACGATCAAATACTTTGGATATGCCAGCATATATAACATTGGGAATAACAAAGCTGACAATAAGACCTCCAATCCCTTGTCCAATCAGAGCATGACAAATCTTGTACTTTTTTTAATATAAAAATCGATGTTTTCAATTCCTTGGTTCCAACAATAGATAATATGCAAATATTTGTGGTCAAAGGACAAACTAATAGGAAGCCAATGATTTATCGATCGCTATAGTCCCTATATGCCTACGGTAGGGACTAATAACTATATGCCTCTTGTAATGTATGGTCGTGGCATAGAATGAATAGAGCACACATTTATGTGGTTTTCCAAACATATAATAATTATTTCAACCAATCCACTTTTTAATGTATTCGTTGCTTATCTCATGGCATAAATCTCTTAGAATAAAGTTGTTTTGATTTTTTTTTTTAAACCATATAATATATGGTTAGTGTTGTGGCATTAAAACTTGGAAATGGTGCCACCCATATCATAAACTTTAACTTAGCATGTTTTTTATGCCATAAAATATGGGATATGAGTCCTTTATGGTGGGGATATAACCATAATATATCCACATTATAAAAATAATTTGCCACATGATTTTAGTTAATTAGCCACATGATTTTAACCAGTAATATGAAGCCACATCACTTGCCACATTTCATGCTACCACTGCCACGTGGCCTATCCACAGAATGCCACATGTCCAACTCTACCATTGCCACATCACCCTTTGACTGTTAACGTTTTACTTGTTTGTGCAGAACTTTAGAATAGCATAAATTTCTCATATGGACTCGAATTTTTGATTGGTTTGCGCAGCCGGAAAGCTTATGACGAGCACTTCGCGATTATGTCGTTTTCTTGAGGATTTGAAAACTTTGATTTTTGAGCATTCCTGGATCCATTTTGGATCACTTTCCCTAATAGTTTCCTTATAAATGTGAAAGGAAACATTGTTGTCCATCCGTCGCGTTGCGTAGTATGCCATAAATTCTGATATCGTGCAACTAGACATGGCTTATCCTTAATTCCCAAGAACTACGTGTCATCTGGCTCCCTCCATGCTTATAGCGCAATTAGAAGTAACAACGATGCATAATGGAACTCAGTTCCTTTATCCTGCTCATCTTCACAATCAATCAAGAACTGGTTGAGTAAGAACGTCGCCCAATTCATCTAGATGCCCTCGATGCACCTTTTAGATGTCGCCATTACTTCTATTAGGACTTGGTCTTTCCAACACTTTCTTAATAGTTTACAAGCTTAGGCTTGCATCATGAACCTTACTGTCAGGTCACATATACTTGCGACATCTAACTTGCACTATCCTTAGAATGTATGAAATTTATCCTTCATTCTCTCAGATATAGTCTTTTCATTCTTCTTGTCGAAGAACAACATTGAGGGGTCCTCCCCTTGCGACGGTGAGCCGGTAATGCGCACGATCAAGTTGGTATTGATTGGTGCCGGTCTGTCAAGCCACAAGTATCCCCCGTGTATGCAACTCAACAACCTTTTGATGCAGGCATTAATTTCTGGAATCCTCCCAAAGTGTGGTATATGAAATAAGTTTAAAATGCCCGCTTTCTACAATCTCATAGCCCAAATATGTGGCTCTATCACTATCATCTGTGTTTCAGAGCTAATGTATTTCTTCAAGTACTTGCTTGGAACTAACTCTGGATTTTTTTTCTCATTCATAATGTCATGGTTAACATACTTCAAACTTGGTATCACGCCTAACATATCTTCTTCCACAGTCACTCCCTATGGAATCTATGGCTCCACGAGTGGGTACTTTGTGTCTTTCTATAAGTTGACCATTTTTGCAAACGAATTTCTTGGTGGTATTTAGTCCTTGGGTAATCTCGACACTGAAGACGATACCTCCCGTCTCTCTTCAACTACAGGTGTCGTTGTTGCTTGACTGCGTTGTTTCTTTGGTATTGTTATTGAAGCCGTTGCTGCCTTGGGTGGTGCCATCTTCCTCGACAATTGTTCTCTACATGCAACTAGGCTTTGCAACTCGGCTCTGCAACCCAGCTTTGAAACTCGACTCTCTATGTGAACTATAACTAACAATAACCTTTCCCCATCGACCCTTCGCTTGCTTATATACCTCATCACCCGTTGTTATCTTCCCTTCACACCTAAACTTGTCATCTAATCCACTAGTGCTTTGCATTCATCATCTGTCATAATGCTTCATTCACTTTGTATCTTCGATGAATTATCCATTAGATTATCCAACCTATCAAAATCATCTTGCCAATCTACATTTATGGTTACAAAACGCCACTTCTTCACTGTCATGGTAGCTCTTTATTGCATGTCCCATCAGGGATTGTCTTAAATGCTCTTAACTGTTATATGCATGATCTCTTCTCTCTGCACGATCTCTTCGCTCTGCACCATCTCTTCTCTCTACACAAACTTTCTTCCTTCATTTGTGCACTCTTCTTCTTGCTTCTTTCTCTTCTGTGACATTTTCCTGCTTTTCCTTTTTACCTGCTAATCTTAACTGCTTGGACTCTTCAACTTTCTACTTCTTCCCTGAACCATTTTCTTGCCTTTTCCCGTTTTGCTTGCTTTTTTTTTTTTTTTTTGTCTTTTCTTCCTATAGTACACTATGATACAAGTTCTATGGAGCATAGCTTGCACAATTTACCCAGTGTGCAGAAGGACGATCGTCCCTATACATTTTCATGTGACTCCCATTGACTAGTCCTTCCACGACTTCTCCATCCAACTATTCCAACTGAAAAAAACATGCTTATATCACGTATATGATCACGTATGGCCCTAGCCAGTGCATCCTGAACTTTCCAGGGTGTTGTGAGAACTTACTGTCATAGAGCAATACTAAATCTCCTGTTTGGAACTTTTTTTGCTTGATGTGTCTATCATGCCATGTTTTTCACGTGTCTTTTGAATTTGTTGATGGAACCCTACAACAAATATGTCTTCCTCTAATACCAGTTACTGTGATAGTCTATCTTCTATTGTGTCAGAATCTATAAGTTATGTCATTGAAACAATGCACAGACTTGGTACAAGAAACGTCGTGGGAATGATTGCTTCTTGACCATATGCTAATCTAAAGGGTGTTTGATAAGTACTTTAGGACACCCAAACCTTGTAACCACGTTCTCAAATAAGAACCGCGCAACTATTTCTGCGCTGCAATCTGTAACTGGTTCTGCCTCTGCCCATCTTGTCAAGTAGTTTTCCATGGTAATTATGTACTTGGCTCCTAATCTCCTTGCCGGTGGATTAATTGGTTTGATAAAATCTACTGCCCATTTTCCAAATGCTTACAAGGTGACTTTCGGATTCAAAGGCATCTCATCTCTTCTCGACGACCTTCCTACTCTTTAACAAACATCATAGCTCTGACAATATTCCTTAGCATCCTTATGGAAGGTGGGCCACCATATCCCTACGTGCAAGATCTTATGATTTGTTGTCTTTCCTACATAATGACCCATTGAAATTCCATCACGTGCCTCTGCTAGGATCATTGGTATTTCATGTTTGACTACACATCGTCACAATATCCCATCTACGCCTAACTTATATATATATATCCTGCAATCAACTGATAATTCACTGCTTTAACCACTAGTTTCCTCTGTTGTGCTACTGTCATCTTGGATGGAGCCACTCCTGTACTTAGAAATTGGACAATCTTTGTAAAGTAGTCATCTACCATTTGGATTGGAAATAAATGTGCATTTACTAAACTATCGTCTAGGTTCCTTGTGTCTTCTCTTCTCAATATTCACAACAGATGGTCTGGTCTTGCATTCAATTTCCCTGGCTTCACAATGACTTCAAAGTCATACTCCTGGAACAACAATAACCATATGCAGATTCTCCCTCGCAACACTGGCTTGTTCACTAGGTATCTTAGTGCATAGTGGTCTGTATACATCTTGAAATGGGACCCCAACAAGTAGTGTCTGAACTTTTGCAAGGCATAAACCATTACCAAGCCTTCCCTTTCTGTCGTTGTGTAATTCTTCTCAACATTTGACAACTTCATTCTAGCAAAGGCAATTGGATGGTCTAACTCTCCCTCTCCTAGATGTGATAATATTGTTCCGAGTGATATCGACAATGCATCCACATGAACGTGAAACTCTTTCTTCCAATCCAAGAACACCATAATGGGCACAATTACTAACTTCTATTTCAATACGTCCAGATCTTGCTAACAATCTTCATTCCATTGAAACTTAACTTCTTTCTTTAATAAATTTTCCATCGGAGTTGTAATCTGTGCATAGCCTTTAATAAATTTCTTGTAATATCTTATATGGCCCAATGTTGTTCTCTATTGTCTTACTAATGTAGGCAGTGGAAAATCGACAATCACCGCTATCTTTTCAGGATCAACCAACAAACCTTGCTTGCATACCACATGACTAACAATATCCCAAACGGTGCACAAAAAATACACTTCTTCAAATTTAATGATATATGATATTGTCTACATCTATCAAGCATCAACCGTAGAGTTTCTATGCGATTTTTCAATAAGCTAAACACAATCCAATTGTCTAAGTACACTTCAAGAAACTTGTGAATAAATTCCTTAAAGGCTGCAAAAGCTACTCCAGAAAACACAACAGGTGCATTCTTTAATCCAAATGACATTACTGTGTATTGGTAGCTTCCCCATTCTGTTGCAAATGTCATCTTATGTTTGTCTTCTGGTG
>ML797412.1:51949-69177 GCA_009831015.1 Picea engelmannii
ATATTAACTGAAAGAGAAATATACAACCTGAGCCTTGATGTCGTAGATCTCCTTTCGATGGCTCTTAGCTCTGACACACACACTTGCTCATGCATGAAGAAGTTCAACCACATATGATTACTTGCTGTCTCTTGTTGCTGTAGGTTCAATCCTCCATACAGTCTTGCACCAGTTCTCTAATCAATCTCTTGCTTCTTTGTTTGTTGTTCTTCTTAACCCTTTCCATAAGTAATCTCCTCAATATATAGGAGAAGATTGTTTAGTTACTTGGATAGGGAATGATCCCAAGATATCTGGAAAATCAGTATTTTGCCAACCATTCGAACTCCAACTCATCCTTCTAGAAGATTCTTTCTAGAAGAATCGAGAACTTATTCATTTTCTCCTTTAGAAACATATCCACACCCTAGCCATTAACACAGTGCGGAAAGTCTGCAACCAAGCTGAATGCAGCTTGCGGAAATTAAGGATTTCCGCAGGAGAGTATATATGCAGCCTGCATACTTTCTTCAAAATATGATTTTTGAGAAAATGACAAGTGTAACCTTCTTCAGGAAAAAGTCCTTAATGAAGAGTTTGATCTTCTATCATCATGACATAATCATAATATCATCTCAATAACCAAAAATGTGGATAACAAGGCTCTACCACTAAATTACGACACTCCTAAAGTAACAATGATGGGTCCGTGTCACAACTCTGTAGGATCAACCCTATGGCAAAGTGAAAAAGACAACAAGATGTAGAAAGTGGAGGTGGAATCCTATCTTAAATGCAATGAGTTGGAAAAAATGTCTTTTTACCAAAGGACCTTCAAAACAACCCAAAACTCCAAAAATTTCCAAATACCCAAAGAACAATTCTCATGACAATCCAAAGAAAACTCCCGAACCATACTAAATGATTTTTAGTTTAGAAAAAATGACAAAAGGGTCCAAAAAATTGACAAAAAGAGGCCAAAAAGTCTATAAATAGATGCTGCCAGCTCATTATCACCATTGCTAATTGAGAAATTGACAAAAAACCAAAACTACCCCTTTGTGAAAATAGTTGATTCCGGGAGCTTCAGTGGACGAAAAGACCATCCGTTTGGACCAAGTCAGTACTCACTACCCCCTCTTGCAATTTAATTATTTCTTTATGCATTTAAATTCATTTTTTGGAGGGGTGTCGACCTTTTAAAAGGTTGGCCCTAAGTCCACACGGGCTGAGGAAAAACTGCACGCGTGTACATGCTACTGTCAGCATTAGAGCCTGCGTGGACCCTTCATTTAATGTAATTTTTTTTTAAAAAGCAAGAGTTAACCCTCCTGAACTTGGTTTTTTTGCAGGATGTATGTTCACTGGAGGGAAAGAGGGCATGAGGAATATAGTGCGTTGGTTGGGGAGGACCCTAATGCTGTTGCTACATTAATTCAATGTGGGTTGTTAAAAATTTTTCTATGTCCTTTTATGCGAGCACAACCTAGGCTATTGAATTCCTTGGTTGATTATTGGCATCCCGATGCAGAGGCCTTTATGCTAGAGGGGCAGTCGTTGGTTCCAACGACAGAGAATATATACTTTTTGACTGGCCTCTCCAGGAGAGGGGAACCAGTCAATTTTCGTACTTTTCCCTCCGGGCCTCACAACATCTCGGAGTTGATTGGACTCCATTGTGAGGCAGGTACAGATAGAACAAGCTCTCAAGTACTGATAAGAAAGATCTCAGACTTATCACTGCAAGTGATAGTGTTTCTCATCGGGCGTATTACTGGGTTTGCGACTTTGCATCAGGCTTCCCATGCACAAATGAATTGTGCAATCCAGTGCTTAAATGCACAAATTTTTGACTGGAGTACCACATTACTAGATTGTATGAAGAGGCAGCTAACATATTGCCGGTTGTGGAATTAGAGGAACTTCAGGTTTGGAACAATTCTTTTCTCTTTCTTCTTTGAAAGAGTGCCCAATTTCAGCCCTTGAGAGGTGGTACGAGGGCACCAGGCCTCACTTCCCGCGTTATGTATATCGCCGCTGCTGCTGCCGCGACAAGGGGGGGGAGAAGGACCATTGAGGCCTTTGATGACAACTTTTTTTCTTGGTTGTCGCGACAGATCCCGGTCATAGAGGATTACCCCTATGCTGGGATTGACTTCTCGAGAGATCCTGAGATACTGGTACCTCTCGGTCAGGATCGAGGAGAGATGGGTAAGCTTTCTTTTTGTTGTTTTTATATATATCATTTTTTTTATACTAGAGCATTTGACAGATATGTGTCTATTATGTGCAGATGTGGGGCCAGTGCGACCAACGAACTATGCGAGGAAAAGACGACATCCTTGACCAGAGGCAGCCCCAGCTGCAGCCGACGGGCCAACAGCAGCAGGAGTACCTCCAACCGGTCAGGTTGAGAGAGTTTTGAGACGAGTAGAATGAAACTTCACCTCGCTTACTCGCACAGTGCCCATGGCAGAGATCGAGGATATGCCGCCATCTATGCAACCTCATATAGTAGGGGCACCACGGACATGGGTCCGACTTTTTCGGCGTTTGGAAAATGTCGTTGACCATTACAACAGGGCCAATAGGCCCCGTCCTTAGTTAGGCTGGACTTTTCAGGTGCCGAGGGCACTATTTGTATATTTTTTGAGGGCATAAGCCTTATGACTCGTTACTGGTCGTATTTTTGAGGCGCTTGCACCCACCCATGTACTCTATTGTTTTTGATAATACATATGGATTTTTATGTCTTTTTATGTGTTTATGGAATACATCTACTTTACAAATGTATTTACATGTGCATGTCTTTCTTTACATGTGTGCAATATGCCAATCTAATACATGATTAGCTAGGGTGTCTGTAACTTGATTCAATCTCCTAGGAACATGGATATACGTAATGTAATCAAAGCTTTGTTCTAAGAGACGTACCGTAAGGAGTCATCGGTGTAGAGTAGGATCATAAATGCGGTAAACTCCATTTAACTGAGACGCAACCAGCTGAGCATCTAAATATACCTGGAGGCGGGAAATACCATGTGACAAAGCGTCACGTAGCAACTCTAGAACTGCACTGTATTCGACAACATTGTTTGTGGTGTCACCTAAACAGACACCTCCTAAAGATAACAACTGGACTTGAGGTGTGTAAATTACCCAAGCTGCAGAAGAAAGCCTTCAAGTGTGTCGGCTTGCGCCATCTGCAAACCCAACAAACACCTCTGATTCACTTGACATCTGCCAGAGTGAAAAAGATGACATCAAAATGACACGTCCATAAAACCAAAAAAAAAGGTAAAAAACTAAAACGCAAAATGTACAGGAACTTGGTGCCCCCTTGCTGAAGGAGGGTTGTAGGTAGTGTAATCAATCCCCCACTTGGTGAAGGGGCCAACGGTGATGATATGAAACATGGGAGCGGGATGTGCCCTCATATTCCATGAGAAGATTTGACACGGGTGGCACTTCTTGACTGATGCAATACAATCTTTGATTAGTGTCGGCTAGAAGTAACCAACTCATAAAACCTTTTGGGATGTTTCCAACCCAGACAAATGATCGCCACAGGCTCCAGTATGGAAATCATTAAGCATGATTTCCGCTTCTTTATGAGTGAGGCATCGACGAAGGATGCAATCTACACCTCGACGATAGAGAGTATATTTGAGTATGAGATAGTTCTTGGCCTGATGGTATATACGACGACGCTCATCACGAGAAGCAGAGGCGTGGCACTTCAAAGTCTGGACATAGACAAGTATATCTCCATACCAGGGGTTTGAAGATGCTATTAAAAACATGTCTCCTTGAATAGGCGACTCTTTGGGCATAACATCACCTGACTTAACCGGAAGTTCCGAGATGAGTTCCGCAAAGACCAGTGACTTTTTGGACTTCGCCGAAACAAAATCTAAGTCAAATTCCTGGAGGACAACTATCCATCTACTGATCTTTCCGCCGATTACCCATTGTGTCAACATGTATTGAAACAGATTCACAACGACAATGACGGTGGTCTTGCGAAACAAAACATAATGACAGAACCATTGGACAGCATGGACAGCTGCCAACGCAAGTTTTTTGATATGAGAATAATTGAGTTCCGGTCCAACCAGGCCTCGACTCATGTAATAAATCACATATTATGAGAGAAAATCATCCTATTTAACTAAGACCATGCTGATGGTTGACTCTGCTACAACCAAGTATAATAAGAAATCTTTGTTATAATTGGGCGGCCGAAGTAGAGGGGTAGTTGTGAGGGCATGTTTCAATGCTTCGAAGGAGCGTTGAGCGGCATCGTCCCAATGAAAAGGAACATCTTTCTTCAGTAAGCGCATAAATCCCTTTGTGATCTCGACATAGTTTGCGATGAAACGCCGCAAAAAGTTCGCTTTTCCTTGTAGACTCTGAAGTTGAAGGATTGTATGTGGGGGAGGGAACTGAACTATTGCCTCAAGCTTGAGAGGATTGACCATGATCCCTATTGTTGAAACTATGAAACCTAGCAGACGGCCCGACGTCATGCAAAAATTGCATTTGTTGGGATTCAAGCGAATCCAAAAGTAGCGACATCGCTCAAAGATAAGTCAGAGGTGCGTGGGATGATCAATTCTCTTACAAGATCGTGATGCTAAATCATCTAAGTGGGCATCGACGATATGTTTGAGATCATGGAAAGCAAAAGACATGGCCCACTGAAAGGTAGCTCCAACGTTTTTCAGACCAAAAGGCATCTTACGATACGCGAATGTACCCCATGGACAAATGAATGTTGTTTTGTGTTGGTTGTCATGTTTGATTTGTATCTGATTATATCCCAAAAAACCATCCATGAAAGAAAAGGCCTCGCAACCTGTTCATTCATCGACTATCTGGTCAATAAATGGTGTGGGGAAATTATCTTTTGGACATGCTTTTTTCAAATCACAGAAATCCGTGCATATGCGAATCATACCCTGTTTTTTGTTAACCGGCACGAGGTTTGACACCCATTGGGTCAAATGGATGGGGTAGATAAAACCTGCCTTGAGAAATTTCTCTACTTCAAACTTAATAGTTGCTGCTTTCTTAGGATTAACCAAACAAAGCTTTTGCCGACTGGCTTAGCGTCGGGATAAGTTGTGATTTCGTGTTCAGCAATTTTTGGATCGATGCTTGGCATTTCCTCGTAAGACCAAGCAAAAATTTCATGGAATTCCTTAAATAAATCCGTGTATATTTGAATCTCTTCTGGGGAGTAGTCAGCTCCGACGAAAACATTCTCCATGACGCCAGGGGTTCTGTAGATGTTTACAGGTATAGTTCGGCGATGGTTGCCATATTTCCCTTGACATAAACAACATGTGTAGCCAAAGTATTGATAGGACATGACCTATCTCTAGTCATAGTTGAGGTGAATTCCCCTGCTTCAATTCTGCTTAGCTCTGGGAGGAAGTAAGATCTGTGATGGAGATTGTCCCAGGGTTTGTCCGGACTAGTCATTGCTTCAATGATTGCTTCGTCTGAGGGCAATACCAAGTCAAAAGAATCTGTATCAGCGAGGGAACCTTGAGCCTAAATAGGCTCTAGAATTGGATCTAACTCTTGTGCGGGAGTTGGATTTGGGTCGGTGGAAGCTTGCTGGACTAAAGAGTATGCCACTTCTGCCGTGAACAAGTGCATGGACATACCATGGTGCCCTGTCCCTTCCATCATGGATGATGGGGAAGGAAGAATCCACAAATCGTTAAAGTAAGTTGCGTGAAACGATGAAACTTGGAAAATCTCAACCTTATGGTGGTCAGATATGAACTTAACATCGCCTTGAGGAGGTGGGTAATCGAAAGTACCCATCAAAGGTGGGCACAAACCAACCCCTATGTTGATGACGCTGGGTTGAGGGTTATCAATCATTGGCACCGCGGATGCCCCCAATGAAGGGTCAGGACGGGAGAAGGATAACTGATCAATGGTCACGATCCGACTCTCGTGTGGAAACAACAAGACCCAAAAAACTGTAGCAACTACTGCTTACATAGCATAGGTCCAACTCCTCCCTAACAAGATATTGTAGTCGAGATATGCGTCGACCACTTCAACCTCGACTCACACGGTTTTCCCTCCTAACTGCACGGGAAAAGAGGGGACAATGCCATGTGGTTAGAATGAACAACCGTTGAAAGCGGTAAGAAGAGTAGGTGACAGAGACAAAACGGGCTGGCCAATGGCCTTCCAACATGCCAAAGACATTACACATGTTGAGGCACCCTCATCAACCACCATGTGGAAAATGTTCTGAGTAAAAGTTTTCGTGGTGTAAGCCACGACTATCTGGAACGCTATGTGGTAAGGGAGACGGGGTTTTAAGTCGGTTGTATCAAGCATGATCATACCCAGATTATAAGTCTCGACGGATCCTAAAGCGGCTAACAGAGCCTTTCTCTGGGAAGGGCAACTTTGGAGGACTTCCAAAGCAGTCATCGTACAAGGGGTTTGAGACAAATCCTCCACCACAGAGTAGTTCTAGGCGGCCCTTGCGTTTGGGTTGTGAGAAGCTTTCTTAAACGCACCTTTTGGGATGCTTGTCATGGTTTCGCCCAACGTCTTCTCGATCTGGAGAGGAAGAGATGGGGTTTCAGCTTCTTTACCTTTCTCAGAGGTGCTTGGCTTGCTGTAATCATGTGCTCTAGTCGATATATAGGCATCACCTTTCATCATATACACATTCGTGGATGCAGGATTGTTTGAAGATGGAGGGGGTCCTTTGCTACCCCCTTTTGCGCTTGTAGAGGCTTGAGTTATATTTTGGGCATGTTGAAATGGGTTTGTTAACACAACAGGCTGCTACTGTGACAATAACTTTTGGGCCTCTGCAAGCTGAGGGCATTGGTGAGTCGGGTGGTCTTCCACACATAGATTACACGAATACCTCGACTTCCTTTTTTCGGTGTTGCCCCCGCCAACATTATTAGTGGGTTTCTCATCCCCCTTACCCTTCTTACATTGTTTCTTCTTTCCATCAGGCTCCTGGGTGGCCTTCGGATTTGTCGATTGCACACTGTGTACATCCAACGTTTGGGTAGGGGGAGCAGCCGGAACATTAGTTTGTCTGACCGTGGTATGATGGATAGACAATTGATGCAATTGTTTCGTCAATTGTTCGACGGGCTTTGTTTGTGCTGAACCAACAATACCATCGGCATGTGGTCCAACTCTCTATCTGGTTTGATCAAGTATTGATCGTGGCTCATCTGGCAATATCTCATACAGTAAACTGGACTGAGAATAGATTAGCTTAAGCTGTTGAGCTCTCATGATTGCATCTTCTTCGGAAAACACTCCCGACGTTGCGACGTCTTTGGATAACTATGGGACCAAAGACTTAAGGAACCACTCAAGCAGGAATGTTGGTGGGACTGGCACCTTAATCAAACTCTTCTGGCGTCTCCACTCTCGGATGTGATTGGAGATATGGTTCAATTTTGTCTGTTCAAAATTGGCCAGCAATTCTGTGCCAACGTCGTATCTCATAGGTAATTGGAAATGGTTTAGGAAAGCCATTGCCAATTCTCTGAAGGAAGAGTATCTTTAGCGGTCGAGCTCAATGTACCATTTTGTAGCACTCCCAATGAGAGTACGTTGAAACAATCGCAACTGTACGGAGTCATCTTTCAATGAATTAGATGAACACCAAAGGTGAAAAGTAGTCACTAGATCTCCTGGATCTTCGTTAGGCTTGGCCTCGAACTTTGGTATGTCCGAAGGAAACTTCGTCGGCATAGGGGGCCAATGAGGATACTGATAGACAGGGTCATTCAACAACCTTGTTAAGTCTGACAGATGCAATGTTTCTAGGAAAGGTAGTTTGGGTTGTTGGTGATAGCCATGGAAAAAGGGGCCTGGAGTTTGACTGGCACCACGTTGCCAGGAAAAGTTGGGTTGCTGGCCCAAGTTCTGGTAAAAACCATGGCCATGACCAACGTACTGATTTTGCGTTTGAGGAGACATCATCGGCTGATTCTTGAAATAAGACGTAGATGGTTGGGCGTGCATTACATTCAAAGGACTTTGGGAATGGTTGCCCCATGCCGATCCCATGGGCATAGGTACTGCACCTTGCCCGGGGTTCCATTGGTTGTGAAAAGAGTTGCGCCCGATCGACATTCCCGACGAGGGAACTGATCGCTGCCAAGAATTCCAAGGTCCTGATGCAGAAGAAGTTCCTGGGTGTGCCCCCTGTGTAGGAATAGTACCCTGCATAGGATTAGGTTGTCCGTAACTGGGGTTGCCCCTAGCCGAGAAAGCAGCTGACGAGAAAGTGTTGTTACCAAATGCACCGAACAAAGAAAACGATGTCGAACCTATCGAAATATTATGAGAAGGTGGTCCTTGACTCCTTGCTCCGAATGAACTATGGTGTGCATTCGGGCTGGCAGATTGTTGTTGGGCACCGCCGAGCGAAGGGGACGAAGTTGGTATATGACCTCCTCCATAAGGGAAAGTGTTAAAGGGAGTTGAAGTGCCCCCCATGAGTCCTTGTAGAGGAGCGTTATAGCTCCCTTCCCCCATACCTAAAGTCTGTAAAGTGGAGTAGGAGAGTACATGGCTTGTACCTGACCTAGGCATCCCGTATGAGAACGGAGGGCCTGTCGTAGTCTGTGTGGAAGGAGTAGTGGTCGCCACCAAAGACGGGATCAAACCACTGCTCGAGGTAGAGGCAGTTGAGACCATGGTGGCTCGGATCGATGACAATGGGTTAGGAGGTGGAACACCCCCTGTGGTGACAGCCGTGGTGGGAATAAAATAATTCCCAGAAGAAGTGGCAACATTTGTTTCCATTGCTGCATGTGACACTGTCTAGCGCTCATAAGGATAAATCTGCACGATGATGGGTGCCAAAAGATCAGTGGTTGGAGTTTCGTATGGACCAAGAGCTTCTGCTCCAAAGTCTGAAATGGTTGGTTCCTCCAGATGTTGGTCGGGCACAGTTTCCTGTGACCCGGTCACTTCAAAAGACCCTTGTTGGTCTAACTTTCGCCTTAGCGGTGGCGGGGGTGGCTCCAGTGTAACCGGTGGCAGGCCAAGAAGCCTTCATGACTGGCGGAGCTCATGATCCTCCACTATGTGAGAAGATCAAAGACACACTAGGGATTTCTATTCGTTCAAAAACAACACACACTATAAAAAGTCCCTACGAGATAAAACAAGCAATGACTAAACTATTTGGAAGAATAGTTACAACAACCAACACTAGAGCAACTTACCGATGCAAGTGCAACTTGAACACGGAAGCACCCTCCAGGTATACTTTGCAAAGTATGGCCCAATGTTTGTCCTAGGTACTGCGGTCTACCCTTGCATTCACCTATGTAAGTCCCTAAAATAATGGCAACTAGGTTACCAGCGTGCGAACAGTCACCAGGTGGGTACAATTGATAGTCGAGTGGACCGCAATGAGTAGGGTATCAAGCCTGAAACCTGTCAAGGGTATCAAAATCAAGTGTTTCGGAAGACAACTGAGGACCTCGAACGGATTCGAGACCCACAAAGCTCCATGGCAAATGCAATAGATGGAATCCCAAAACAAGCCCTCTATTTGCGTTCCCCACTACGCTTGGTCTGGCTTTGGAGGGGTTATCTCCGCTACCTTTCCACACACGACCTCGTGTTTAGGCCCTATGTTAGAGGGGGGTCCCGGATAACTTCCACGATATTGGACTTTTAACACTCCCTAGCACAGACTCTTATGTATGTTTTGCAACCTTGAAGAGTTTCCTCTCCAACCTAAATCAAGGCTCTAGCCTAGACTAGTGGATGAACCCTACAAACATAAAGTCTATTTGATTTTAATTAGTTGTTAGTTTTTATGGCTTGTCTTAAGTAAAAGGTTATGAAAGTGAAACTCGTGATGTTTTGAGAGACAAAAGAAAAAATAAACAGAAAACTAGAAACAAAATAACTTCTTCTTGACAAAATTCTCATTCAACTTTTCAAATAAAAACAAAATTTTCTAAGATATCTGAACAACAGACGCAAAACATGATATCACTCGACTACGAGCTACTTATTTTCCTAAGTAAACAACTAAGAACTTATGAAAACAAAACTTTTCCTGGTTATTTATGCAAACCAACAACTGCTTAACCAAATCAAGAAATAAAAGAGTTTTTATTTATTTATTTAATGCTCATAAAGTAAAAAGGAAAAATGACGACAAGTAAAGACCAAGAAAACTTCTAGCCTAGGCGGAGATCGCAAAGAGTTACTGACAATAACACTCAAACTGACAAAAACAGACTCTCACACTTGTCTAAAAACCCTATGAAAGAAAAATTTTTGAGGAAAACTTTTTAATGAAAAAGAACGCTATTGCTGTGATCAGACCTAAGTTGTCGACTGCTATGGTAGAGACCAAGAACCCTGAGAGGTATAATTTTTGACAAGGAAAAGGATGACTGTCTCTCCTTGAACAAAAAATTTCTCAACAGGCACGCAACTGACAGTTCAACAACTAGCGTGTGCATGCGAGCTGTAAAAGGTCAAGGCACGTGTACACACATGCATACCTTATGCGGGCCACATGTACCTCTACAACTCTTCAAAAAATGAAAAGATAAACAATGAAACACTGGCAGAGACTACTGGTATCATAGATGATTTTAGGGGCAAAATTTTGCTCATGGGCGAAATTTAGGGGCTTCCAATTTTTTATTGGGTGAATTTTTTGTATTAAATTGATTTTTTAAAACTTATATCATTAGCCCGTAATTTATTTTAGGGGAAAAATCGTGTACAGGGTTAGCCCTTGTTTTTAGGAGAGATAGAGGAAAACAAATTATATTTCGCCCTTGAAATTTGGAGTGACAAGCTTCCATTAGCCAAATTTCTAGAAGTATGGGAATTTCTGATAGCTTCTTCGCCCTGCCATTTGGTAAAATCGGAGTTTATGGTTTAATTTGCCCAGATTTTGTGGTATGGGCACTGGGTAGCTACATTTTGGCCCTCCCACCTGGTATAAATTGTATGGCATCTGCCCAGTGCCCAGGGTTAAAATCATAGCTTTGTTACATGTTTGGTTTGTTTGTGAGAACTACAGAGTCTACTATCTAGTGACCATCCAGACAATCTCTAATTCCCCAAGGCCCGGTTTACATATATTGATTTTTCGTGTTTTTTTTCCCTCAACGGAATGGAATTTGGAAAGAGGGCAAGAGATCACTGAGATGCTATATTGAATTTTTGTGTTTATTTCCCCTTGATAGAACGGAAAGAGGGAAAGAGATGCTATATTGAATTTTCGTGTTTATTTCCCCTCGATGGAACGGAAAGAGGGCAAGAGATGCTAGTGGTGGAGCCGAGCCGCCTGTTCAGAGCAGAAGAAACTAGAATTTGTTACAATTATTAGCCTGGTGGAGCCGCTTGTTCAGAGCAGAAGAAACTTAGAAGGTGCCGCGCGAGGCTTTGGCGGTGAATAATTACCAGGGTTTCAACTTTCCAAACGTCTTGATAGGTATTTACTATTTACCTGGTCCTTCATCTTTAAATTACTTAAAGATATTTATTTAAATTATAGGACAAAAACTTGTAGACTTGCAAACTTGCAGATAACCATCTTTTAATTGTCTGTTTCACTGACTGCCCATGTATTCTGTTTCGATGCTCTTTCCTCTGCTCTGTAGTTAACAAAACCTACTTCCTTTGGCATTTCAACATTTGATTCTCTTAACATTCCTAATTCTTTTGAAGCTTCACCCACACCTAATTCAAGATTAAACCCAACCTCAACACCATCTCCATTTGCAAATGAATAAATTGTGCTATCAGTGTGGTTTACTTCTGGTAATGAAATAGGACTCTTGGTGTTGTTCGTTCACATGCCTTGACCTGTAATAAAAGTTATATATGCAAACTATCATCAATCATATGACCAAATCCACATGATTAAGTTCCAGCATTACATGACCAGATGTCACCCTTGTCTAGGACCATGATTTCTGGCAATTCTCTATGTTTTTCCCCTCTTCCATAAATTTAGACCAAAGGGATTCCTTCTCCAAATTCCTTACATGCTTTTTCTGGCTCTTCAATTCATTCTTTAAAGTATCCTCTATGAGGTACATTAATGATTCCTCCTTCCGAGGCTTAGACCAAAGGGATTCATTCTCCAAATTCCTCACATGCTTTTTCTGGCTCTTCAATTCATTCTTTAAAGTATCCTCTCTGAGGTACATTAATGATTCCTCCTCCCGAGGCTTGCACTGATAGTATTGTTCCTATCTATCCAAGGCATGTAATTCATGGTATAATTATGTTGTATGTTGTGCCAAATGTCATCAAATCATCTGAACCTGAACCAGAACCATACAAGCAAGGAGAGGAATAAAACTTTATTCTTGCCAACACGTACCAAATTTTGACCAATATTGGCTTCTGCAATGCCCTTGATACAATATTCATCTATTAATGAGTTTTCTGATAAGGCTTGATGTTGTGTTCCATTTCCATAGACCTATTGTCACAAAACAAACTCCATAATACTCAGGTCCAACCTTTATCCATGGTGTCAGCATGAATACCCCTGTCCTATCTTCAAAATAATTTCCAGGAACCCCTATGGTTACCCCACAAAAATAACAAAAATAAAGTGGTTAACATCTAGTTCCTACCTGGGGACAAATTCTCTTCTCTGGAGCACTTGAGAAACCCAAAATCTTGTCACCAAGATTTCAACCCTTCATTCATTCATGCTGTTAGAACCCTATATAATAAGGGAATTAGTTTTCTGACTCTATCTATCTATTTCAGGCATTATGTGTTTGCTCATAACGCATGGCGAAGGCGGCAGAAAGTGCTCGACACTTACCAAGCATAAAATGAGTACCTGCGCACGAGCTTCAAAGCGAGTTCCGGTGCATTTTTAGCAAAAAATTGTGAAGTGGTTTGAAATGGCAAAATTTGACTCTTGTGGGTAAATGCAAAGTTGGGTTTACTAGCCTAATTTGGGTTTTTATAATCTAGTTTTGGTGAATTGAGAAAAAATTGCCCCCTCGGCCTTTATGTAGAGTTTTATGCAAAAATTGACAAATATTTTTCCAAAAATTATATTGGCCTAGGGCCAACCTCCGAATACTCAACACCGAGGATAAGTACCATGTCATGCACCAACAACAAACATACAAGCTAGCGCCAGTGCCAACACCCAACTCCAAAGCACAGCCTCAGGCTCACTTCATCGAGACAACATGTGGCTGTTGATCTGAGTGTCTGCAAGCCGAATGCTATTGCAGTTGTTGATGCATGTACTGACATTGGGAATGGCCTTCCTCTTGGTGCTGTTGTAACAACTCCAGAAATCACCCAAGTGTTAACACAACGTATTCTCATTGCAGTCATCTTACAAGTGGGCTTTGAGTGGCACTCCTCTTCAAAACCGTGTGGGAGAATTGTATTCACTTGTCCGGTTCTTAGAGATCTATCCTTACTCCTATTATTTCTATAAGAAATGTGACTGCAAATCACTTGATTACAACTTTGGGAAGCATTGGCGGAAATGTGATCATTGTGGTCATTCACCACTACACCATTTTTGCTGGTGGAATAAGTATGTTGCAAATCCAATAAAGCAATGGGGCTACAAATATGAAGGTCGCAAGGCTCTGATTTTGCTCAAGTACAAAGTTTTAGATAGCATAGTTTTAAGGCGTACCAAGTCTGAACGGGCAACAGATCTTGCCCTTCCTCCTAGAGTTGCATTTCTAAGATGGGATGCATTTGATTCAAGAGAAGAGGATTTTTACCAAGCTTTGTATACACAGTGTCAATCACAGTTTAATACATATATAACTGTGGGAACACTGCTCAACAATTATGCTCATGTCTTTGATCTACTCACACGATTACGCCAGGCAGTAGATCATCCATATCTGGTGGTTTATTCTAAAACTTCCACGTCACTTGCAAATGACCAGAATAGTACATTTGATTCATCTATAGCAAAAAATGTTTGCAGTCTTTGTAATGATGAATCCGATGATCCAATTAGCACGTCATGTGGACACACGTTCTGCAGAGGTTGTATACAAGAATATACCTCAACTTCTGGACAGTCTTTATGCCCATCTTGTTTAAAACCTCTCACAATTGACTTTACCGGGAGAAGGAATGGAAATAACCAAGAGAACACTAACAAGATCAAGGGTTATAAGCGCTCGAGTATTTTGAGTAAAATAAATCTTGACGAATTTCAAACCAGCACGAAGATTGATGTTTTGGGGGAAGAGATTGCGCTTATGCTACAGAAGGATGCTGCTGCAAAGGCAATAGTCTTTAGCCAGTTTACATCATTTTTGGATTTAATAATTTTTTCTCTACGGAAGTCAGGGATAAAATGCACTCAACTGACTGGAAGTAAGAATATTCAGGCGAGAGATCAAACAATTGAGAAGTTTTCAAATGATCCAGATTGTAAGGTTTTCGTAATGAGTTTGAAGGCAAGGTCGTGGCTCTGGATATTAGTTTGCCTCTGAAACAAGCGTTCCATGCACTGTATGAATAGGGGATTTATGTGGCCCCTTTATGAGATTTCAACAAGGGAGGGTTTGTAGGTACGCTCAGTGCTTCAGAGTTTACAACAATCCCGAGATACGCTATAAGAAAATTCATTTGTGATAGACATAATATCTTCACCTAGATGGCAGCTCCGACTACAACAGTTTGATCCACATATTTAGGTAACAGTTACACAGGTGGTAAAGCTTGTTTAAACAGAGGTGGCAGAGTATCCCGTTTGTGAGGAGCCCTTTCTAATGCATCTGGCAGTCAAGACACCAGATCAGCCAAAATGAATGAAGCAGATCCACGATTCGAGGCAGATCCAGAATGATCATCTCCAGAATTCCAGGCAGTGGTTAGAGCACTGATCCTCCAGCTGGCAACAAATCTCTAACAAACCTCCAGTGTTCCAGATGTCAAGCAGCAGTTACCAAATCGACTTTTCTTGGACTTTCTGTTTTATTTGTTTTAGGAAACAGCCTACAGGTGTCATAGAATTGTTGTAACAACTTTTCTTTTTTTAGAAAGCAGAGTTATGAGCTCGAGTGGGGCAAGGCTAAGGAGATTTTTGTATTTATGCATATGTAAAAGACAGAACAGGGGTTCAACTGGGCTGAGAGGAGAGGGTTTTGACCTGTGTGAGAGGTTTCAACCTGAAGTTTTTAATTTTCTTTGCTGGAGCATGGGCTGTGTTTGGCCAGAGAACATTTTCTGTAATATTTAGATGATCAATCAACAATGGGCATGCTTTTTCTACAAGATTCTTGTGTGGATGTATTGGTGGCATTTCTTTCTTTGTTAAAGTAATTTTACTGTCATCTTTTCGCTTGTTTTCAATTTCTCATTGTCAGAAGATAATAACAGAGCAGAATTTATTAGCAAATACTCTGCATCTTCTCTTTTGACAATCTTTATGTTTTCTTCTGAAATCCCAGTTTAGGAATTCTTAGCTGCTCCTTTGATGGGCTCTTCCTCCCCTAGTTCTTCCTCAAATCGACACCATTAAAACTTATTTCGATCCAACATTTTCGCTACCTTACCCTGTGTAAGAACTTTGTCCAGATTTGAGAATGAAACACATATTCAAGTGCAGACCCCATTTTCCCAATGGCCCTCCTTGCTGTCCCAAACTAACCATTTAAAAATAAAAAACCCCATACTTTCATAGCTAGCCTAACATCTGTCCTATTCCATACCAAGTTAATTCAGAAAGAGAGATCCCTCTCTGAGTCTTGGAGGGCTAGATCCAAGACTCCAAGTGGTTAGAGGTTACCTCTGTAATATTCTCTGCAGCCTTGGGCAAATTACAGAGTGCTAACACATGCCATCCTCCTTACCCTTATGCTTAATTATCATTGAAAACAGGGATGCATCAAATTATGAATGACTGTAGCTGAATATGCTCATCACTGTTAGGAAAAAACAACACCTGGGTGTATGTTCACAAAAAACTTCTAAACATAAGGTGTTCCATGCCCAAATTTCCTCCTGTGTGCCAATGCAAAAAATCCTCATACAAAATCACTATCTTCTTCAAATAGCCACGTTACCCATGACCTAGAATTTTGGTACAAATTATGTCCTTAAAATGCAGGTCGAGGATTTTGCCACACATTTCCTTTTTCCTTTCCCATGTGTTAATTTCTAAGGAGTTTTCACTCACGCAGTTCTCATACTAGTTTTTATGGGCAGGCAAGACATCATTACTGCAGAAACCTATATATGTATCATCATTGTCATTGTTTTATGTCTAGCCAAGATAATTGGAATTCTGCCAGCAATCTCTATCACTGTCAACTCATAAGAGATTATCATATCTGTGCAAGAATTGTTGCTCAAAAACTACACATTGGAATCCACCTCTTTTGAGAAAAGGGGTCTGACAACTCTCTTCATAAGTATCATAGATAGGAGATTTCTCAAAGAAAAAATTGTAAGAACTGCAATTGCTTTGCTCCAACGACAGATTTCTAGCTTCAGAGTTTACCAGGTGAGTTGTGTGCCTAATTCTGGGCTGACATTTATCTTGAGATCCGTGAATTCTCAAAGTACTATCACCTTCACATTGTAATCCTGGAATCTTGTCAAACCATTTTTTTACTAAAAGAAAATGATCAAGAGATATGTCTTCCAAAGAAATTTCCATCACATCAAAACTGTGACTAACATCTATAACAATAGGGCTCTCATTTTTTAAAGTCATGCAACACTTTTCTCATTTGCTATTTTATTCATACTCATCATACTGAGGGTTATCATAAAAAACCACTATGAATGCATCCCTTCTAGAGCTTGTCATGATGAACTCATCCAAATCACATGATGATGGCTCCAATACTGATTTTTGTCTACTCATTGCTTCATCATCACAATTTAGGGCATCATGGATATCATCAACCAAAGTCTTCATAATTGGACCACATTCTCCTTCCAATTCTTCTAAATTAGAGTCTTCTTTAGAATTTTCTTCCATGGTGGATACATGTATGATGCCAACCTCTTCAATTTCTGGGTACAGATCCCCTTTTAGAAAGAGGCCAAGAAGAAAATAAGAGGGATTGTTCCGACGTGTAAATAAAGAAAGAAATGATCCCTGCATTTCTATCATTCGTTGTGAGCCATAAGTGATATTCAGTCCATCGGAAAAAGGTTGGAGGTTGGGATAGCTAATGTGGGCATACTCTGCTCCTCATAATGCCCAGGCATGTATCTCT
>ML797412.1:77141-88703 GCA_009831015.1 Picea engelmannii
TTTGCATATGAAGACTGGGAAACCAAAAGGCAAAACTGTTTCCATTTAAAGATAGGTGCAACTTATATGATCAAAATTCATTTTATTCAACTCCATACATCTATTTTGTTGCAACATTCCAAATCCCTTGGTATTCAATTATAACTCCATAAAATCAAGATGACCATCCATATTCAAAGGCTTCTGTCTTTCCTTTGCCTCATCCTCTAACGAGGATTTTATTTTCCTATTAATTTCACTACTAAAGGTAAGAACGGGCTATAAGTTCAAATCACAATCCAGACCATGCATTGTCTTTGCTTCTCTACTGAAATGAAAAGCATATTTGCTCTTTCAATCAGCTTTGTAGATGGACTTTTCTCTTTCGATCAGCTTTGTAGAATGGATTTTTATAGATTCAATGACTAGATTTGCTGGCTTTAGCTGATATAAGGGTGCATCATGAAGATCCTCCAGTCATTGTTAATATTATAAAACCTTGAGGAGGAAGCTTGGACAAACTTTGTGTTAAAATTTAATTTAACCTCCCTGGTATTTATTGACTGTGTGCATTGCTAAGGCATCTCAATATCTATCAAATGATGCATGTGCTTGGTAATTTGTCCTATTATCGCATAGTTTGTAGCTAGGTCAAAAGGCTAGAAGATAGAGGCCAAATTGGCGTAATAGGAACCTACCACACCCAATGTCACCATGATGGGGAGGTTCTTTCTATTCAGGGAGGTTAGCCCAGGGGAGACGTCCCCGGTAACCTAGGGTTTTGAAGAGGCAAAAGCATAAAGGTCAAGGCAAAATCTCCTCCTCACAGGTTACCACCAAGATTAGATAGTCCGGCTAAACAACCAATAAAGAAGTGTATGCCCAAATGAGAACACCTGCCCAGAACAAGACAATAGCAAAACAATATATATGCAGGCTATAATTCAATGGGTTAGTACTTCATATAACTATTTGATGTCAATATATAAGCAATTAAAACAATTGATATCAATGAGATCAACGTTTATCAATATAGCAGTGGAAAAATATCAATTCATCAATAACTATTGAGATGATATAGCCGACAATGTATTTAATCAATCCTTTATTCAATAAATGCTTTTAACCATCATCTAATTGCTTATCAACAAAAAGGTCCCGCGCCAAGATGAAATAACCAAGTATGACGCTAGCCTAATTAGGGTTAGCTAGTTAGTTAGGGTTTCAAATTCAAGAGTTTTAAGAAGTTGTTTGAGCAATATCACTTCAACGTTGTGGATCTAAGATCAATGCCTAGGGTTAAATGGAGTCTATTAAAGAGAGGACACAAAGTTGAAGGGATTAAAGGCTAAGGATGAGAGGGAAGGGTTCTAAAGTGCTGTAATGGTAGGCCCTAGAATCAAAACCCTAGGGGAAATAGGCTCACTCTGGTGTTGCTTAAGCAAGGCCTTGTGATATTTCCTCCTTCCTTAGATTAAACTTGGCAAAACAACTAGCATAAAAGATAAGTCAAGGCAAGAGAGTGAGGTGAGGGAGAGTGCTGCAATGGCAAGGCTCTATCACCAAACCCTAGAAGCAAGATGGCCCTGGGTGTAGATATCCTAGGCCTGGGACGTCTCCTCCTTCTTGGCTCTTAGAAGGCACGACTAGCACAAGTGAAGAAGTAAAAAGAGTGTAGCAATGGCTATGCTCTTCCTTCCTTCTTCAATGGCTGAATACTTCTCTTTTAGGGGACATGAAACAAAGACCTACTTGTGTGCTTGTCACCTAGGGTTTTTAATCAACAAAGTTTATAAATAGATGCAAGAATATAATCCTACAACCATTCAATTAAGAAGTTTTGTAGAAAAAACACTTACATATCATGAAGAAATAACATTGCAAACCCTAGTTGTAAACCTTCCTTCAAGAGAAATACCAAATATGCCAAGAAAATCCTTCCTTCAACAAGTGCGCCTCACTTAAGAAGACCAAATACCCAACAAGGGCACAAAAATCAGATCTCACAAGAGAGTGAGTTCTGTGTTATGTCAAAATGAGGGAAAAACTCCTCAATATATATTGTATCATGACCTTTAATTAAATTTTAGGTCATAAAATTAGCCGACAAGGCTTTAAACAAAAATCATAATGTTTTTACATTAAATGTTAAATCAAAACCCTAAATGAGCAAAAGATGAGACGTCAAGCCCTCCTGAGGGAGACGTTAGGCCTGTTTGGGGCCAATGCAACATCCATAAACTAGACGTTAGCCCTCCTTGGGCTCTTCCAAGCTACCACACATGCCAATAACCCTGTCCATTTGCCATGATGATGTCACAAGCCTCCTGGTGACGTCCTGGGTCATCTGGGGCCAATGTTCCACTGCAAGTGGGTCAATCCCCCTAGGTCCGACTCAGCGAAAGTTTCCCTGATGGAACGTCTTTCTTCTTCTCAGGCAAAAGATCAACCAAACACTATCCTGTCTCTGCCCCTGATTGGGTCTCAACAACCATCTGATGGGCTCTTCAGCCCCGTGGAGGTCTGAACTAATCATCTCCCCATGTGTACTGGTCCATTGGTACCTGTCCGTCGGGCATGGTCCTACACATAAAAAACTTTTCCCTCCATGGGCTCATTAGTCACAGGGATCATAGCAATGTTAATCACATCTCATCATTAATATTATCAAACATATGCATAAAAACCATGATATATCATTCAATAGCTCAAAGATATTACAAAGACCTACAATACAAAGCTGAAGAAAAAGATAAAACACCCTATTGGGATAGTACCATAAGGAAAGGAAAGTCTCCAAGGGGTATCATCCAAGCCATGTAAAACGAGGTGATGTGGACAAGGGATGTATAGACATAGAGGTATATTAAAAGACAGTGATGCATGATGTTACCTGTGGGTGCCTTTGTAGAAGGCGAGCTGTACCCGTCATGGATGCAATTTTTTCCAAGCCCTTTATTGCCTTTATTCTTTCTTTTGCTTTTTCTTTTATTATTTCAAGGACTAAGTAGAAGACACTTCCTTGGCGTGGTAACCAGAGCTGACAGTGTTACCCACAAACACTTTCATATAGATGATAAGTCTGGCTCGTGATGAGACCCCCTTTCCCTTGGCCATGTAACCAAAGGTCACTACCTTGGCGTGGTAACCAGATAGTGGCAATGTCATGCTGCTAGGTACCCATGAAAATAATAGGCTGGCTCATGATGAGACCCCCTATCCTCTTGGCTAGGTCTTGTTTTTTGTTATTTTTCTTCGGGTCCCTCTTGTTTCTTGCTGAGAGGCTTTTTATTGCCTTCTCGGGGATCCCTGGGCGAGGCATCTCTAGGTTTCATTTTTATGGATTTTATCTTTTACCAGCTGCTTTTACCTTCTGGGCCTTTAACCCCTTCTTCCCATGAGATAAGGTGCAACCTCACAAACAGATCATCCTAATGCCCGGACTAGGGGAATGGGACAAGTGAGCGGGAGATAAGATGAAAAGTGATGATATGATGGGAGCAGACGATGGCTCTTCAGAAATTCCCCCGGAGGCAAACCAAAACCTATGGGTATAGGCTTGCTAGGACACCCTATCAATCCCCCCAACCATGGTCAAGTGGGTTAATGTAAGATTCAAGTAGTTTTCAGAAATAAAAGGAGTAAGATGCATATATCTAAAGGTTATAATGATCAAAAGTGACACATACCATGATACCTGGACTAATTACCTCATGGAGAAAGAGCCTTCTCCGATACAAGACCAGGCCGATGGTGATGGATGCTGCTACTGCTGACAAGACAAGTTTGATGAAAGAGAAGAAAGATGGGCCCTCCACGGCTATGCTTAGGTCAATCCTGCTCTCGGTTCTTCATGTCTAGGACCTGCGGGCCTCGAGACATGATCTCCTAGTTATCCCATGAAATCGGGAATAACATCTGGCTCCAACTCGAGGACATATGCTCACCGTAGAGAGCATGAGAACCTCAACATCTATGGCATAACCTGCAGACATGCTCAACTCGATAGGGGCATCGGTAACAAATATGGGGTGGTATTGCCACCCCACATATATCGACATATATAAATAAAGCGATCACAAATGAGAATATAAAGTGAAGTACTTACCCGTCCTTACTTGTTGGCTGGACGTTGGTGTAGTCAAACAACCAATGGAGCCAATTCAATAACGTTCCTCGATGCCTGGCTTTGTGCTTCATCATAAACCAAAACAGTGATAAATCAAGCACACAAATGTCATGGGTTAGAATATATATCATATCATCAAAAATCTCAAAATCTAACTCATGGAGGTGGGTGGGAGGGAAAAAGTGATCCCAATGCACACTCTCAGGAGAGTGCTCAATCCATCTCAGGAATGGATCATGAAAAGTCCATGGTTTAGGAGATTGACTCGAAGATTCTGAAAGCTGGCTACCTTGGACGTCTTCACAACTTGAGGCCCGAAGAGGGATTAGCAAAAACTCAAAGGATGACTGGCCATTCCTAAAGGGGAGGTTGGAAAACTGTGATAATGGGCTTCCTCTTGAGGCACTCAACTTTCCCCTAAAATCCAGAATGAGGTTTCTCCTTACAGGAGACTTGGGATAAGGGACATGTTTCCAAACCACACCTCTAGTGACATAGCAAGGTAAAGTGATCAAAGAGGGGTGGAAAATCCTATCGCAAGCATCCTGTTTCAGGAAAGTAACTTCCTCATTTTTATCAACATCTAAGCACAACGTTGGTTGATAAATTGCTTCATAGGATAAATCTAAGTGGTTAGATGGATAGTCATCAAAGTCCTCAAGGTATGACCAAAATTTAATTGAAGAGCACAACACTAGGTCATCCTTGGGTTTCTGAATAAGGTCAGGTTCTTGTTGCCAGATGTCAAAATTATTAGTAACTTCAGGTGATAAATGAAAAGGCAACCTTTGGGAAGGACCATCAATGTCATAGATGGAATCTCGGTCATAACCAACTATATCCCACCTGTGTCTCCCAACATGTATGAACTCATCAACGTTATCAACAATGTCATTAGCCGTGTCATAACATGCAGGGTTTGATTCATTCTTTTCCTACTCATTTCCTTCATCATAAAGCAAAGCATCATCAAAATATAGGAGAGGAGGGAAACTTACTGTTTCTTCTTGTGCAAGGACTGCGAGGACTTTTGCGTTTTCAGCATATATTATTGTTTCATCCTCATGGATTGCTTCTTCGTCTTTGATTGCACAGCAAGGAACATCCATTTTGTTTAAAGATTTCATTTTTCCTTCATTTTTTGAATCAAGGACCAAGGTGTCATTGGAAACTTGAAGTGGAAAACAAATGTCCTCATCTTTGCTCTGCTGTGCAGGAGAAATAGGTTCTTGGATGACTTCATCAGAGTGAGGAGTAGGGGTTGGCATTTCATCATCTTGTTTAGGTTCTTGTTCTTTAACCACATCCTGCTGGTCAAAAACTTGTTCCCTTCTCTTTTGTGGATCTTCAACAAAGGTTTCAAGGGAAACCAATTTTATCAAGCTGAGAGTGTCCATGGTATGGTCATTGGTCTTGGACAATGAGAGATGCTCTTCGATTCAAATGGCCATGTTGTGAGCTTCTGCAAGTGTTTTCAGATTCTTCTTATTTAGGAGGAAACTTAAATGCCCTTGAAGTCCATTAGTATAGAGATAAACGAGGTACTTGTCTTTAGGACGATGGCTTTGAGGAATCTGGTAAAGCAACTTCTGGAACCTAGCCCCGAAAACTCTCACAATCTACGGTTCTGTTTGTTTTATGCCTTCAAGTCCTTATAGTAATGATTGTATATCTTCCATTTTCATAGCCCACTTCACAAGGAAGATTTCTTCAAAATGGTCCATAGATGTGATGCTGGTAGCTGGAAGATTATCGTACCATCTTCTAACCCCTCCATGCAGAGAGGCAGAGAAGAGTTTCATCACCAATTCTTCAGCCTCGTCACTGATAGGGAAGTATTGAAAGAACTCCCAAAATTTTCTCATGTGATAATCGAGAATTTCTCCATCGATCCCAGCAAATTGAGGGAGCCAATCCTTATAAAAGGGAGGCATTTTTCTGGGATATCCCAAGATTTTACTCATGTCCAAAGTCTTGTAGTTACCCGGATCCCATTGTGAAGTCATAGTTGTCTTCGTCATTAGTGGAGTCGCTAGATAATTTTCTTGAAACTATTAAAAGAAAAGGGAAAACACCCTAGTGGAGTCACCAGGTAAGCTTGTAAGAAAAGGTCTTTGAGGCAAGGCTTACCGAAAAGGTTTGTCATTTGAGGAGGATTGACTCAGTGTTCCCCAACAACGACGCCAAAATGTTATCACACAGTTTGTAGCTAGGTCAAAAGGCTAGAGGATAGAGGCCAAACTGGCGCAACAAAAACCTACCCCACCCAATGTCACCACGATGGGGAGGTTCTTTCTATTTAGGGAGGTTAGCCCAGGGGAGACGTCCCCGGTAACCTAGGGTTTTGAAGAGGCCAAAGCATAAAGGTCAAGACAAAATTTCCTCCTCACAGGTTACCACCAAGATCAGATAGTCCGACTAAACAACCAATAAAGAAGTGTATGCCCAAATGAGAACACCTACCCGAAACAAGACAATAGAAAAACAATATATATGCAAGCTATAATTCAATGGGTTAGTACTTCATATAACTATATGATGTCAATATGTAAGAAATTAAAACAATTGATATCAATGAGATCAACGTTTATCAATATAGCAGTGGAAAAATATCAATTCATCAATAACTATTCAGATGATGTAGCCAACAATGTATTTAATCAATCCTTTATTCAATAAATGCTTTTAACCATCATCTTATTCAATAAATGATTTTAACCATCATCTAATTGCTTATCAAAAAAAGGTGTTGCATCAAGATGGAATAACCAAGTATGACGTCAACCTAATTAGGGTTAGCTAGTTAGTTAGGGTTTCAAATTCAGGAGTTTTAAGAAGTTGTTTGAACACTATCACTTCAACATTGTGGATCTAAGATTAGTGCCTAGGGGTAAATGGAGTCAATTAAAGAGAGGACACAAAGTTGAAGGGATAAAAGGATAAGGATGAGAGGGAAGGGTTCTAAAGTGCTGCAATGGCAGGGCCCTAGAATCAAAACCCTAGGGGAAAGAGGCTCACTCCGGTGTTGCTTAAGCAAGGCCTCGTGCTCTTTCCTCCTTCCTTAGATTAAACTTGGCAAAATGGATAGCATAAAAGATAAGTCAAGACAAGAGAGTGAGGTGAGGGAGAGTGTTGCAATGGCAAGGCTCTATCACCAAACCCTAGAAGCAGGACTACCCTAGGTGTATATATCCTAGGCCTGGGACGTCTCCTCCTTCTTGGCTCTTAAAAGGCACCGCTAGCACAAGGGAAGAAGTAAAAAGAGTGTAGCAATGGCTAGGCTCTTCCTTCCTTCTTCAATGGCTGAATACTTCTCTTTTAGAGGACATGAAACAAGGACCTACTTGTGTTCTTGTCACCTAGGGTTTTAAATCAACAAATTTTATAAATAGATGCAAGAATATAAGCCTACAACCATTCAATTAATAAGTTTTGCAGAAAAAACACTTACATATCATGAAGAAATAGCATTGCAAACCCTAGTTGTAAACCTTCCTTCAAGAGAAATGCCAAATATTCCAAGAAAATCCTTCCTTCAACAAGTGCGCCTCACTTAAAAAGACCAAATACCCAACAAGGGCGCAAAAATCAGATCTCACAAGAGAGTGAGTTCTATGTTATGTCAAAATGAGGGAAAAACTCCTCAATATATACTGTATCATGACCTTTAATTAATTTTTAGGTCATAAAATTAGCTGACAAGGCTTTAAATAAAAATCATATCGTTTTTACATTAAATGTTAAATCAAAACCCTAAATGAGCAAAAGATGAGACGTCAAGCCCTCCGGAGGGAGACGCTAGGCCTTTTTGGGGCCAGTGCAGCATCCAGAAACCAGACGTTAGCCCTCCTTGGGCTCTTCCAAGCTGCCACACATGCCAATAACCCTGTCCATCTACCATGATGACATCACAAGCCTCCTGGTGACGTCTTGGGTCATCTGTGGCCAACTTTCCATTGCAAGTGGGTCAATCCCCCTAGGTCCGGCTCAGCCAAAGTGTCCCTGATGGAACATCCTTCTTCTTCTCAAGTGAAAAATCTCAACCAAACACTATCTTGTCTCTGCCCCTGATGGGGTCTCATCAACCATCTGACGGGCTCTTCAGCCCCATGGAGGTCCGAACTAATCATCTCCCCATGTGTACCAGTCCATTGGTACATGTCCGTCGGGCATGGTCCTCCACATCAAAAACTTCGCCCTCCATGGGCTCATTAGTCATAGGGATCATAGCAATGTTAATCACGTCTCATCATTAATATTATCAAACATATGCATAAAACCCATGATATATCATTCAATAACTCAAAGATATTACAAAGACCTACAATACAAAGCTGAAGAAAAAGACAAAACACCCTATTGGGCTAGTACCATAAGGAAAGGAAAGTCTCCAAGGGGTATCATCCAAGCCATGTAAAATGAGGTGATGTGAACAAGGGATGTCCAGACATACGGGTAGAGTGAAAGATAGAGATGCATGATGTTACCTGTGGGTGCCTTTGTAGAAGGTGAGCTGTACCTGTCATGGATGCAATTTTTTCCAAGCCCTTTATTGCCTTTATTCTTTTTTATTTTATTTTATTTTATTTTATTTCAAGGACTAACTAGAGGACATTGCCTTGGCATGGCGACCAGAGCTGACAGTGTTACCCACAAGCACTTTCATAGAGATGATAAGGTTGGCTCGTGATGAGACCCCCTTTCCCTTGGCCATGCAACCAAAGGTCACTTCCTTGGCATGGTAACCAGATAGTGGCAATGTCATGTTGCTAGGTACCCATGAACATAATAGGCTGGCTCGTGATGAGACCCCCTATTCTGTTGGCTAGGTATTGTTTTTTGTTATTTTTCTTCGGGTCCCTCTTGTTTCTTGCTGAGAGGATTTTTATTGCCTTCTTGGGGATCCTTGGGCGAGGCATCTCTAGGTTTCATTTTTATGGCTTTTATCTTTTACTAGCTTCTTTTACCTTCTGGGCCTTTAGCCCCCTTTTCCCACGAGATAAGGTGCAACCCCACAAACAGATCATCCTAATTCCCAGACTAGGGGAATGGGACAGGTGAGCGGGAGATAAGATGAAAAGTGATGATATGATGGGAGCGGACGATGGCTCTTCAGAAATCCCCCTGGAGGCAAACCAAAACCTATGGGTACATGCTTGCTAGGAAACCCTATCAACCCCCCCAACCATGTTTAAGTGGGTTAATGTAAGATCCAAGCAGTTGTCAGAAATAAAAGGAGTAAGATGCATATATCTAAAGGTTATAATGATCAAAAGTGACACATACCATGATACCTGGACTAATTACCTCATGGAGCAAGAGCCTTCTCCGATACAAGACCAGGCCGATGGTGATGGATGATGCTACTGCTGACAAGACGAGTCTGATGAAAGAGAAGAAAGATGGGCCCTCTAGGGATATGCTTAGGTCAATCTTGCTCTCGGTACTCCATGTCTAGGACCTGCGGGCCTCGAGACACGATCTCCTAGTTATCCCATGAAATTAGGAATAACATGTCCAACTGGCTTGTTGATGTCCTCCTCTTCAGCTTTCCAATTTCTTGTACTGATTGGAAGTGGGACGCTGATGGTGTGCATGTTCTAAAATTATTTATTTTTTAGATGTTGATCAAGTTGTCACATTGAGTTGTGTATGGATGCAGGCATGTGGGAAGGCCTACTGTAAAAATTGTACCAAAGTGCATATTGAAGATACAACAGAGGGGCAAAAGTGTTATAATAACTGTAGTAGTCAGTCCCATGTAGACATGTATCTAGGAGCTTTGCATATTCTCTATTAAATGAAAATATGTAGCTTATTTCATTCTCTTCTGTATCTTGATGGATAACCTTAAATTGTAGGTGTTACAGGAGGCAGCCAAAGAGATGCTTGCCTTTCTTAGCCAGTAACTGAGAAAAATCCTAAGGAATGTGATCTCCCCTTGGAGATAATGAAATACATGTTGAATCTATTTGATAGATTTGATTATGTAAAAATAGCAATCCTGATCTTCACTCTACAAGGTCAATTTCCATTGTTCTTTTAAAATCTAGTTCACCTATTTCATGGTTAATTAGGATCATCCCTGCATGTAGTGGGTGCTAGCCCGAGGCAATCACTGCCATCAGAGGACTTAGATGGGCTATATTTGTATGAATGTTGTTTCATTTTCGAAGGAAATGTCAACAACAACATTGTACCATGGTTATAGGTTGGACAATGTTCCAATGTTCGAACTTCACGGTGGGAATTCTTTAGCAACCACAACCTAAGTACTATGGGTATCCACTATTGAAAAAGAAAGCACATCAATTTTGCTTCAAACTTCTTCTATTGCAGGATAACTGGATTGGATATATCCAGTCCTTATAGCTTTTTTATAAGTAACTACAAGTTTCCAAAAGGGATATCAATTGAGAGAATCACAAGGAGTCAACTACATCATAGAGACTACATATTTATGTATGAATATAGAAAATATGCTCATTTACTTATTGTTTATATTTGGCCTATTTAGACTACAAAATTGGAAATACAAGAGTGAAGTACATAAATCAACAAATTCCTTCCCTCCCAAGAACACAAATACAAATTAGTAAACAATTATGGTTCATTCATCATTTCCCTTTTGTGAGCATGGAAGAGAGAAGGAGAAGAGTTGTCGTTCATATTCCTAGTTGGGTGAAAACTCTTTACTACATTCAATCTACTCTAACAATGCTACTTGGACACAAAACAAGAAAGTAAACATGTATCTTCAAATTAAGGGGGCCAGGTCTCCTTTTGTACCTCAATGTCTCTATTTTCTCGCAAAATACAATAAAGGGTTTCCTAGTCTCCATACACACACACAAATGAAAAAAACAAACCAAAACAATAATATCTAAACTAAGAGAGTGAGATATCCCATGCCCTTAGAAAAATGATGTACCTCCTACCCCATAAGTTGTAGTTGAAGTACCTCAACATGCAACATGCTAGCTGGGTGCTAAATAGGGGAAAAAGGTTGACCTATTTTCGTTGATTAAAGAGTATACTTGTCGAAGATGGGGGGCACTTGTGGTCCCAAGAGGGAATATCTAACTCCCCGAAGCACCATTTGGGAGACTAGAAGGCTCAGGAAGTGGTTACAGGTTTTGGTCACATGGATACCTCACTTTTGTAAACATAGTAAGTCATGACCCTTCTTAAGATTATATATATTGATGGGACATTGAAACTGTTCAAACTTTTCACATATCAAATAGCTAAAATTATCTCTGTACTACATCCTCTCCTTGGCTTTTAAGTTTTTGTTTTTGACTGATTTACTTTGTATCTTTGTATGGATTTTCACCTCTTTTCATTATATCCATTAATCTTTGCAGTATTTCTAGGTCTTGAAGCATATCACAATGTGAGGAGAAATTTGGGAGAAAGTATTAGAGTAGCTTCATTCAAATTGAATATTCTAT
>ML797412.1:93563-104923 GCA_009831015.1 Picea engelmannii
CTACCAATGCTCTTGCTATATATATTTTATGCCTCTTTTACATTGATGTCCACTTTGCTTTGTGATATGATGGTAAGAAGCAATTGAGAGACTCCATATAGGGTTGTGAGATGACACCACAATTTTATTAGTTTTCAAAGAAGAAAAAGCCATGACTGGGTCCGAAGATAAATATTCATCTTGGCTTCGAATTAGATAACAATATGCAATCTACAGTAGTTAGTAATAGCTCAAGCTTTGGAAACCAAATTCTAGGAGGAATTTTTTTAAGAAAGAATTCTCCTCTCATAATTCTTTTGACTTGAGATGATTAATTACTATGAAAAGGTTTCCATGAAGCAAAACATATTCTCTATATAAATTTTTGAAATACAAAGAATACTGAAGTTTTTGTCATTCTTTTGACAAACTCAGAATATTGTAAAAAGGTAATTATGAATAGTGTCTAGACTATATGCCAAGCAATAACACTGCTGGGTTATGAAATATTTGGCATCAAATTGTAGCATTAATTTTGAAATACTGTAATATTTATTCAACTCTGGCCTGCACCAATATAACTTGAAAAACCATAATGGTACACAATGGACAATGACCCAGCCTTCAAGATAGTCAATGATAGCTCCTTTTGGGAGGTCATTGACCCTTTTCTAGCATCAAATGGTCAACAAGAAGCCTAGGGAAATAGAAGAAGTGAATTGCTGCTCAGGGGATAGTGAGGGCACTCTCATTTTTTCACTGGAAATTTTTGTAGTTTTTTGACAGATTTTGAAAGAGGCTTTACACAACAATCAGGTGAGGAAATTGAGGCTTTAGGTGAGGTCGTTGGAGGATCCCCTAAGACTTTACAAGGTTTTATAATTTAGTGAAAGATTTGCCAATATTTCACAAGATTTTATAATTCAGTGAAAGATTCGCCAATATTTTATAATATTATAAAATTAACTAAAAGATTCGCCAAAAACTTATATATACATTTTATATTATTGATAAAATAGCCTTCAATTTTTCCTATGTATCATGGGGATTTACCCATTTATTATACATATAAATTTAGGGGGGGTTCTTAAAATCACCCCTGACTGGTATTGAGAACTAGAATCTCTTGAAGACTCAAAAACTTACTTTGTCAGAAAAGAAAAACAATCCAAGGAAAATTTCATAGAACAAAACCAATCTGAAGTGGTACCTAAGCTACAAACTGCAAAAACAGAGACCAAAATGAGTTTCAGAAAACCCCTGAGAAGGATCACTTCTGACAGGGAAGAGGATGAATGCCTCTTTAATAAAAAAATTCTGAACTTAACCACACTACTATCACTTCATCAGATAGCGTGTCCATGCGGGCTGTGTGAAGGTTGGGTGAGTGTACATGCATGCATGCCTTATACAGGCTGCGTGTGCCTCTGTGACTTCCCAAAATGAGAATGCAACCAAGCAAAGAAAGCAGGGAATACTGGTATGGAAGACCAGAAACCCTACTGACTCAGACTCTTGCAGAAACTCAGAAAAAAGGTGATGAAACCAATTTAAAACTACCAAAAAGTATCTCCAGACAACTCGAGAGAAATTCCCAGTATGGTTGCCAATTCTGTTGTGAGTGGGAAATCCCCCTATGGACTAGCACTTAGGGTTTTATCATGCATGTAGAAAAGACCTAAATATTCCTACTTTTTACCATCATCCTAGACCTAATCCCCATTATTCTTAAGCAAATACACAGTTAAGAAGATCAAGTGAACATACCTTATTTCCAACATTTGGTATCGATCCCTCTTCACACTTGGTCGCTCTTTGACTGCAACTCTCCTCCCAAGGTTGACCTGCATTCACAAAAGATAAACAAAGAACTCCACATGCATTTTATCTACGGATTAATGGGTTCGAGGTTTAATCAACATGTACGCAATAAAGAATGAAAACCTCATATGGTGGGATGGGAAACATACTTCTTTATTATTAACTTCACTAAATCAACTTACAATGATGAAGCCGACCACTGCTCCACGAATCTGGTCCTAGGCTCCTCTTTTACTGTGCACCAACTGCTAACACACTTGCTTCTCTTCTTCGTTGAAATCACAAAATGGTTGTAGAATATTGGGCAAAGGGGAATACGAATTCAGGTAGAGTTTCTTTACTATGATTTTCCTCCTCTCAAATGGGACCCCTACCCCTTCTTTTATAGGCTAGAAGGAGCTAGGTATTTAGTTGAGTGACTGGCCATGCATGGTCGAAAGGTTTAGTTAACTTACCCAAAACTGTGTGTTCCGTCAACAACTTTCCATTTTTCGTGCTTTTGTAGGTACACGCGGGCTGTAGTGGGTCAGCTAGAGTGTTCACGTGGGCTGTAGTGGAGCAGGGTGCGTGGGCCTTTAAAAAAGGTGTTTTTAAGAAGATTTGTTCAGTACTAGCTTGGCAAAGAAGGCATATGAGATGGCCTAATGTTAGGTAAGTATGTCTGGTGCAAATTAGGGTTATAACACTCACCAACCTATAAAACATAACATATACACAAAGGCTCCCTGGCCTCAAAATTGTGCACACTTAAGTTTTCTGAGCGCAGTATTCTAGAATGTGCACACTTCATCATTTTACTGTGCAGTACATGTGCGCACTATACCATGGAAGGTGCATACAAAAATGATATCAAACAACTCACTAGCTTATGTACATTTGCATTTACATTTACAATTGGGTTCGACCTAGGGTTATTACACTAATAATGCTTCCTTGCAGCTTATACCGAGTTCCAATCCAAGGTCCCTACCATTGCTCCTCGAATAATCCTACGTGTTTCTTTTTCAAAAACCATTTTTACCCCTGCATCGTCCATTTTTCTTACAAAAATCAAATTTTTGGCCAATCCTGGGATGTGCATAACAACGAGCAATTTTCTAATCCTTCCATCTATGAGCCTCAAATTGACTTTTCCTTGTCCTATGATTCTATTTGTCAAGTCATCACCTAGTAAAACATTACCTCCATCATACCTTCCATATTCACAGAACCACTCCCTGTGGGGAGTCATATGAAAGGATGCACCTGAGTCAACCAACCATGCCTCATGATCTGCATGTGTGATTGAAGAAGCCAAGTACACATCCCCTTCTTCTTCCTTGGAGGTCTTTTCTTATGTAGAGGGAGCACCTTCATATTCCTTCACTTTCTCAACACTTTTGTATCTACATTGCTTCTTGAAGTGCCCTTCTTTTTCGCATCTCCAACATACCTTTACAAACTTTTCTAGAGATTTAGATATACCCTTATACTTAGATCTCCCACTTGAGGACTTATATCTATTTCTATCATGGGAGCGTCCTCTTACAAATAATGCATTTGTGCGATGTCCTTCCATGTTATTCCATGTCATCTCCTCCGACAATAAGGATGAGACCACATCATCGAAACTCAAGGTAGTTGTATTACTACCTATGGCCACAACCAGACTATCCCACGAGTCTGGTAAAGAGAACAATAAATTGATACACTTATATTCATCTGAAATTTTAATCTCAACAGATAATAACTGACTTACCACAGTATTGAAAGCGTTTAGATGCTCTATTACATAGTCTCCATCTCTCATCCTCAGGTTATACAACTTCTTCCACATGAAAATTTTATTTACGAGGGACTTAGACTGATACAAGTTCCCCAACTTAACCCATAACTCATTGGTTGTAGCTTCCTCTGAAACATTCAGTAATACTGAATCTGAGAGACACAATCAGATTGTGCTCTTCGTCATTCGATCAACTTTTTCCATTCATCTGCTGACGTTCCCATAGGTGTAGTACCTAGATCCACCGTGATCCAATGATCTCTATCTACCAACAAATCTTCTATCTTGAGCTTCCACAACTCAAAACTTTTCCCATTAAATTTTTCAATCTTTATTTTTGAACTGCTAGCCATTTCTTTTCACTTGAAGAATCAATACCGTAGATCTCCCACTGTAACAAGGCTTATCATAGTCCCAAGACAAACCCCTAACCACAAAGGCGTCCCCCTGAAGCCAATAATTTCTCTGATACAAAATGTAGATTTTAACCTTGTACAATATTTCACTACAAACAAATTTTCAATAAAAGAAGAGAAAAGATACAATGACAAATACACATATTACGCAAAGATTTTTCCCCTGGAAAACCAACATATTCTATATTCATTCACATAACATACATTGTCTACAATAAAATATACATATAGGAGCCAATGACATCCAAAACCCTAATCCAATGACCTAGATTAGTCAACAACCCTAATTCCTTAACCGAAAATAGAAAACCATCAGTGAAAAATGATGTGCCGAAAAATCGTCCATAAATGGACATGAAAACCAAGATTATTTTTTTTTGGGGTGTTTCCCCCGAACCCCTGCGAAAGGTGGCATAACTCCCCCCCTGCATGCCTGATGCAACATAGACATTGGTTCTGGTCATGCAAAGAATATAACACATACCCCACACTATAGATTTGTAAAAATTACAGAACAAATTCCTGGGCGTACTCTGGTACTTCTACAATAATGCAAAAAAATTCGAATGATATCCCCATGTCTTGCATATTTCCCAATATCCTACTCCTCCTGCCAAGGGGTTCGATGCTCATGCAGCCATATATTATACAAATGTTGGGCATTCGTCTTTATGATGACCTTCTTCTTACATCCAATACACCAAACTTGTTCACGTTTTTATTTTTTCCTTCGTTATTTCTGACAAATGAATCCTTAGATCAACCAATTGTGGTTGAATCTGTGTCATTCTCACACCATATCCTACAATAGATGCTTATAAATTCATCACAATTTCTAATGCTTCTGGTTGTGATGTGACCTTTTGCTGTGTCAGAGGACAATGGATGTGTGGCAACAAACCTACAACAAACCTTTATCTATGTTGTTCATCAAGAGTCTGGAATGTTAATCTACCCATCACATATTTAAACTTATGATCGTAATACCAAACTATATCAGTTTGTATCTGCTTAATTTCTTTCAACTCTGTGATATACTGTGACTCAGATTTTGGCTTCTGAAATTACTTAAACAAATCTTGTCCAATCTCTGCCAATGTCCTTGATTTCCTGCTAGTGTAGTAGTTTGGTAATTCATGTCCCATAACAATGCACGACCTCTGAACTATGTTGCTAACTATGCAATCTTCATTGCCTCATCCTAGAAATTCTTTGCAGTCCATATCGTCTCACATACAAACAAATTTTTCTCTTGGTCTTCCGACCCCACTCCCTTGAATTCATGCATTCTTAATGTATTATCTATTCATGCCATTGTATTATGTGTAGTACTTACCTTTGGTGATGTTGATTGAATCTAGTTCGCTGCGCTACTTCCACTATTCCAACTATTGTTATGACTTCCTCCACTAACTATAATTTCTCTTGACAAAGTTTTGGTTTCTCCTTTAGATCTTGGTGATGCACACAGGGTCTGGGTTCGACATAGATTCTGACCTAAGATGGAATTTCTTATTATGCTGGATTGCACTGAGGATCCTTTTCTTTCTCTTTCCTTTCTCTGTACGATGTAATCTGAAGCATTGTGCATGGGTCTCTTTTATCATACACTATGTGTTACTCTTCTCTCTCAGACACAGTCTCCTTCTTACTGTATCTAAACCTTTTCCCCCGGTGCAATACTCCAATATCTCTGTCCGAGTCATTGTTTTCCTCTCTTGGCATCCTCAGTCTATCTGTTCCTTACTCATCCTTTTCCACTCTCAGACCATCCTCTAGCCATCCCCCAATATCCCTATGTGCTCCAAGGTACCTAACAATAACATTCCATCTTCATTACATTCTTTTTGCACAACGACATCTTTATCTAGGTAGACAGTGCATTCTGAAATATTCTGTGTGGACCCTTTAAAAGTTCCCTCTGTATGACACTATACGACTCGGTACAATCTATTGCAAACTCTATAATATAACCCCCCATTATACTATTCAACCAAAAATCAACTTCTCAATTTTTTTTATTACTTATTGTGTTCAATTGTCTGATCAAATTAGGGGTCCAGTTTCTCGGAGCCTCAGCTCGGTATCTCCCAACATTCTCCACTAGCCTTTCCAACCATTTATTCAAAATTATGAGAAATTCACCAAAGAATATTTCATGAAAGTCTATAAAAACATACCTTTGCAACCATTGTTTGTCGTTGAGTCGTGGGTTCCTATTATGTTCTCTAGAAAATTCCCTTTGCTTCCTCTCTAGCCATTCTATGATCTCTTCCTTATTCGGCCTCCAAAACATTCCCCTCAGTTACAGATCCCGGTCTCGGCAACAAAACCATTTGTTGGCATGCAATGGGAAGACTCGAGGTTAATCATTAATAAACCAACAAAAACCTTAGTCACCGACCCTTTCAGCATCACTTGCAAGCAAGTGAAGTCTTACCTGAGGCATCTAGAGGGGCTGCAGGAACCAAGTTTCTACAGTGATGAGAGGAATTGAGGCATTCAACATGTTCTTAGTATGTGCTTGTTCATTTCTTACCGTGTGCACCTTTTCATCACGTAACAATTACTTAACACACCACATACCCTATGTGCAACATTACTTTACTTGACATTCATTTATTTACTGGTTACTTCAATGTGTGACACTATGACAACATACATGAATAACACAGTCAAAATACTAAGCTTTCATCAACACTGCGCAGTATCAGTAAAATATTCATAATACTAAACATTCTATGCTATCCATATCACACACAAAGAATCACATCAAGACACAAGTTTTAACGTGGTTCACCCCAATCTAGGCTACGTCCAGAATGACTGGCTTCTTGTATTAGTCATTTATAGTCTTCTTATAGTTGCACACTGCGCTTACAAAAAGCTACAATAGTAACCATTATTCAAACCTACCTAGTCGTTCTACTGCAGTGCGAGCCTAACTCCTCATTCATACCTCAAAAAGCTTCCTCAAGACTTCTCCAAAACTCGACTAGCTCAAAATAACTCCACCATCACTAAATCTAACAACTACTTCTACCCAAAAAACTAATTAAAATTTATAGATTTACAATAGGGCTAAGCCCGTTACAATGTGGACAAAATGCCCCAAAATCCTAACTACTTTCTACCTTTTGCGCATTGACCCCTGAACATACTTCAATTGCTTTGTGCACATGCTGCTCCTTAGTTAAAATGTAGTGCGATCCGTTCCTGTGTGATTCCCAAGACTTATCCAAAACGCCTGTCCAACAAGGGGTAAATGGCTTACATAAACCCTAAAATAACCTCATCGACCACTTTATCATTATCATAACCTAAAATGGAACTCATCATGTTGAAAACTTGTCTGGAAATTTACGGGAACAAGCTACTCTTGTAGGTATCAGTGTTTTCAGGGATATTTCCATCTTTATCCAAATAAGCCTTTAATAGGATTTTATTTTCCTGAGCGTTTAGTTGGTTGTACATAGAAGTTAAGTTTTCCTCGCTTAAAGGTTGACTTTGTGGGGGTTCTATTACTTTTAACATATCACAGATTGACTCTGTATCTATCTTAAATAGGACTGACCCATTCTTTGATACAAATGATTTCAAAGAAGAAACATAATTCAATGCACACAAGGACACAAAATCTGGGAAATTATAAGACTGGGGAACAATGTATTTTTCTAGGTGTTGATGGGTTCAACTTTTCTCAACAACAACAAGGGGTACTCCCTGGTATACAGTCCCAATTAGAGTATAGACCATTTGGATTAGGAGTCCCATCCAAATATTGGTGTATCGATGAAGTGGGTGGATGCAATGAAGATATGTAGATGAAGACCATGTATGTAGAGACAATCAATCTATTACTAATCTATGCTAACCTATCCTAGCTAGGAGCACACTAGAGTAACCAGTGAGTTATAATGCAACCAAAACCTTACACAACTTTTATACAGTTAGCTGTAACAAAAGAGGAAGATTTGAGACAAATGCATACGTATGTATATAATCAAATTAGTCTAGATCCCAACAATGTATACTATAATAACTCACTAAATCTCAAGGAATTTAAATATTAAAATAAATATTAATAATTGCAGAATTACAAAGATTGTATAAGAATTAGTCTACAACAAACAAACATTCTTATAGTCCATAGAAACAACAATTATGTTCACTTAAAGTAGTTCAAAGCTCCGATTTGTTTCTACACATAATTCCTTCTATAATATGTTGGCCTTGAGGGATTCTCAATATTCATTAACGATGTATAAGTTCTCGAAAAATTCACTGGGTCTATACAATGTTTGAAAAGCCAAAAATTCCTTTCTAATGAGTTTCTACTCTATTTTATACAAAAAGCTTGTAAATCCTATGTGTCCTTTCCCCTTCTTCTCGAAGAGGCAGTTGCAAAATTGTTCATCTTCTCTATTCTAATGAAAAGTGGCAGAAAGGATGAAATTTGAAGTGGTTAGGAAAAGGACAAGAGAAAAACAATCGTTTTGTCCTTTTCCTATGAACTTTTTCTTTGGAGGTAAGCTATCCAAACTTCCAACCGATTATATAGTGACTCAATCCTCTTGTATGCTATTTTTTCTAGTGTTTCTCCGTTCATGGTGATGTTGTCATCAAGGGTGCTCATATCCTTCTCTAGTTTTGTCATGAAAGCCTGTATCATAGTGTGAATATTTATCGGTTGTAGCATATGTTGGTCAATGCGATCAATGGAGACAAAGGTTGTTGCTTCGACTATCTGTCTCCTTCGATTCACGTTGTCTTGGACTATATTCACCAATTCTTCTGTGACCAAATTCTTCCCAAGTTCATATAATATTGGGATACAACCATTCCTTATCAGTTCTTGGGAAACTTTGTGAGTCCTTGAACATATTTCCATCACCTTGGTTACTTATTTATCTGGCCTTTTCCCTACCTGCTAGCAATTATCTAATGCGTACAAATCTGTCTTTATTTTGATTTTGAGGGTCTATACAACTCAGGAGGTGCATCGGGATTCTCCACTATCTAGGTATCAATGTTGGCTACGCCTTCACGGATAGTGTTGTATTGTGCCAACTACATTTGTATCTGGTTGTTTTGGTCAATAACTATTGCAACTGTATTTTGGAAGAGGTCTATATTGGCATACATGTCAATGATGGCACCTTCTAGATCATTCCTCACGTTTTACGCACTAGCCTTAAATTTGAGGAGACTTCTTTCATCAATATTTACTTGTTGAAGCCTTTCTTCTAACTCCATGATCTTTGCCTTATTCTCTTTGTTCTGTTAGCATAGCCTCTGTATATTGTCTATGGTTTCATCCATAAATAAAGAAAGAGAGCGAGAGACGGAAGCGCGAGAGAAGGATGACAACACAACATTCCAGAAATAACAAAACAACTAAAAATCTGCATGAAGAGCGAGAAGCATAAGAAAGTAGTTGAAATAGCCAGTTAACTGAACTGGCCATGCATTGTAATAGTTTTGGGATAAATAGATTAGGGTTTTAATCCCTAGGGCTTTTGAAGTATAAATATGTAATGGGATGGGAGATTAGGGGTTGGAAAAAAGAGAGTATGCCAGAGTCGTGAATATAACAATTGATTATCAAGAAAACAAATGAATAAAGAGAGAGTTTAAAGATGATATTGTGTCTTGTGGTATCTATTTGTCTATGTGTGCTTATGAATTATGTTGCTTTGCTTCATAGACTAGACTAGTTTATGGATAAATTGTGACGTAATATTCATGAATGTAACTGTGAATAATCTCTGTAATAATCGTAAACATACATAAAATAGAAGAAGGAACAATGACTCGAGTATCCACCTCCCTTTCCCTTACTACTACAGAAGCCTGGTTCTTGCAGTCCCAATAGATACCTCGGGTGAGACTTCATCTGCACAAACAGGTGATGATGAAAGGGCCGATGTCTTGTGGGTTTGTTGGTCATAGTTAAAATGAACCTTGGGTATTACAAACCGTGAAAAGATAGTTAACCCAACAAATGGTTTCGTTGCCGGGAGCGGGAAATTGCAATTAAGGGGATGTTTTGGAGGCCAACTAAGAAGGAGATCACATAATGGTTAGAACGAAAAGAATGAGAATTTTCATGACAAGAGAACATGAACCTGCGGATGAGTGATAAGCAATGGAGGTATGTGTTCACCAATTTTCATGAAATTTTCTTTGGTGAATTTCCAAAAATTTGACCGAGTGGCTAGAAATTTTAGTAGAAGAGACAAGAAGGTTTAGTGCTACAACGCCGAGGAATTGGACTCCTAAATTGGTAAGACAACTGATTTCAATAAGTAACCCAAGTACTCGAGCAATTGATTTTTCGTTGGATAGTGTACTAGGGGGTTGTGTTACAGAATTTGCAGTAGATTGCATTCAATCATACAATGTTGCAGAAAGAGAATTTTTCAAAGGTCCGCATGGGAGGTTCTCGAAATCGTTAAATACATGGATAAAAATGTTGTTATGTGAAAAACGCGTGATGATAATGAATTTTGACGGCTAAAAGGGATTTGCGCACATATGGGGAGCCAAAGGATGATAGGAGGATCGTCTGAGAGAATGAAGAAAGCAATGAAAAAGGAAGGAAGGGACTAAGGATGCAAGAAGGTAGTATACCAGAGGAAGAGTACGATTTTGGAGAGTTGCACAAAGGAAGGAGGTACAAGAGGAAAAATACTGGGGTTGGGAGAGAAGAGAAACACAATGAGTGAAAAGAAATAGAACCTTGTGCACTAGTCTGAATTATGGAGATACCATATATAGGAGGAGAAGAAGAGGGGTTTTAATCCAGTCTAGTAATAGAAGAGCCGATATGTACTACTCATACATGATCCTGTGTTGAATCCACAACCCCATGTGCATCACCACAATTAGAGATAACATTTGAAGACTTGTCAAAAGCCATCATAGTTAGTCAAGGAGTACATAGTAGTAGCAGTCATAATAGTGGGAGTAGTGCACATAGTCAAAGTCAGAATCAAAGTTCACTAGCATCACCGAGAGGAGGGACTACACAAGCCAACATGGTTGTAGTAGATAATACTCTTAGACTTCCTGAATTCAAGGGAGTGGGGTCAGAGGATCCAGAACAACACTTGTTTGTGCGCGAAACAGTTTGGGCCACTAAAAACATACAGGATGATTTTGTGAAGATTGTGTAGTTAGCGACAACATTTAGAGGCCTTGCGCTAGTATGGTATATGAAGTTACATAGTATAATGTTAAGGTCCTAACCCGCACATAGGTAGATCAATGTATTCAGATGTAATAAAGGTCAATATTAATAAGACCTATCAATAAAATAGAATAAGGCGGATGTAAGAAGACCTAATAGAAGCTTCTGCTTCTAGAAGGATCTTCCT
>ML797412.1:110317-135002 GCA_009831015.1 Picea engelmannii
GATCCATTTGGCTACAACCAGAAGCAGTTTTGGACCAGAGGGAGCGTCGCCTGCGTCAAAGAACCATCAAGGAAGTGCTCATACAGTGGAAAGATATGACTCCAGCAGATGCCACTTGGGAACCAACTACCATTCTGCAGCAGTTTCCACATCTCAAGCCTTGAGGACAAGGCTGTTTTAAGGGGGCGGACATGTTAAGGTCCTAACCCGCACATAGGTAGATCAATGTATTTGGATGTAATAAAGGTCAATATTAATAAGACCTATCAATAAAATAGAATAAGGCAGATGTAAGAAGACCTAATAGAATCTTCCGCTTCTAGAAGGATCTTCCTCTAGATGCTTCTTTTTAGTATAAATAGGAGTCGAGGGTATGAGAACCCTAGCTGGGATATTATTGTAACAGAGCACTGCTCGATTGGAGGTTGCCCCCTCGAAGAGGCCTGTGAACATTGCTATCTGAATCAAGTGCTATTTCTGTTCAAGTGCTATTTCTGTTGCTATTTCATATATCATTTCTGTGTATTGTGAAATTATGCTGGATATTTCACTGTTATTCTTTTATTTCTAGCATTTCGTTTCGGTTCTGCATATTTTATATATCTGGTATCTTGCATATAACACCTAAAAGACAGGCTAGGACTTTGAAAGAGATAAAGAAAGCGCTACAAAAGGAGTTTAAAAAGCCAAAGTTAGAGTCACAATACATAACTGAAAGATCAAGTAGGTAAAAACAAAGTTCGTATGGAATTTCGATCAACGATTTAAGGATGGGATGGGGAGATTGGCTTTTCAAATTCCGGATCAACAACATCAAGAGTGGTTCATTGCAAGACTATACCACACATTTGAAGGCCCCTAATTCAAAAAAAGGTTACGTTGCAGCTCGAGGTGCTGGAGATTGCAATGAAACTAGAGGCATCTCCAACATGAGATATTGGAGGAATGACACAAGTTCAGACGCAGTTGGCTGCATTGACAATTCAGCTGGTCGGGCTTACCAAAGGAAGGGAGAAACAAGAGCAAGTTTGTTGTACCAAATGTAGGACAAAGGGCCATCACAAGGATGAATTCCTAACATTCATGCAGTATTTGGCAACTAGAGCATTGAATCCACTACCAGGGGGGATACTGCGAGATACGTAAGAAATGGGGCCATCACCCCACTGAGTCTCCATTTCTACAGAAGTATTAGAGTACACCAAAGAACTTGTTTTACAATTTTTGTAAGTCAGTAGGACATAAAGAGAAGGAATGTCGTGTGTTCAACCTACTAAGGGAGTGCACATTATATATGTACCAGATCCAAGAAGAGAATGACTCCACAGAAGGGGGGGTGCACAGTATAACAATCAGAGAGGGTTCAATCTAGGGAATAGAGGAAAATTTGGTAGAGGGAATTTTGGTAGAGGAGGACACATACCAATTATCTATTATAACTGTAATCAACCTAGGAACTTGGCCCATGATTGCCAGAATTCGTGCACAATGTGCACATATTGTAGAGAAGTGGATCATTCAACATAATACTGTCCCAAACTAGTTGCGAAGTGGAAGGATAGAGGAAAACCAAACCACAATCTGAATCATAATGTGTAGATGATATCAACCGAAATACACAATGAAGGACCAAAAGTAGCAGTTGTTATACATGGAGGAGCTAGAACATGGCTTGATACGACGAATCAAGGAAAACAAACTGAGCAGTGCGTAAGGAAGTCAACATGGCCTATACCAACATTTGATCCACAACAGGAGAAAGAGACATATCAGAGCGCAAGAAAAAAAAATACTTGGACCGCATGGGGGAGCATCAACATCATCACTGCATCATATAGAATATCAAGTTATGCCAATGAAGTCAAGTGCGCAGGTAAGTACACTAATGGAATTCTTAAGCAATTTTGTAGAACTAATGAAATATAGAAATGTGCTAAGTATATTATATAACATTATTGATCACTGCACAAAAGGAAAGGACACCCCTGTCGCACAAATAATGGTAAACCAGGTATTGCATAGGAAGAGAACCAACAAAGAATTCAGGTTTAATGTGCAGATTGGAGAGTATGATGTGGATACTGATATTATGGACTTAGGATATGGTGTGAATGTGCTACCTAAGCAGGCATGGGATATGATGGGTGAACTCGAGCTAGTATGGTCCCCTTTTCAATTAAGGCTTGCGAATCAACATAAAATTGTATCAGTTGGATGCTTGATAGGAGTACCTATGAACATAGATGGGGTGCACAACATGACAGACTTTAAAGTTACTGAGATCGTCGATGACAATCAAACATATCCAACACTGATGGGACTGGAATGAGATTTCGATAACTAGACAATCGTTAACTTGAAAATGAGGTAGATGATATTCGAGGTTGGGGATATAAAAGTTAGGGGACCCTTGGACCCATCAAAAGGAAAGAGATACATAGAGCCAACCAGAGGGAATGCCATTGACAACTTATATAATATGACTACATGTACGGAGGATTATGTCAACCTGACAATGGATGGTGCGCTAAGTTGGAGAAGTATCAGTTCGTGTGAATTAGACTCAGAAGCCGGTCTAGAGAATTGGCAGCAGAGGATGCATGAAGTTTCAACTAGATGATGTGCACGTATCAACCGATGATTGCGCTAGATTGGAATGGAGCTATGTGACCCACCTAGGTATGATGGGCTAACTGAGATAGGCATGTTTATAAAATCATTTGAGTTACAGGTACCCGCACATCAGAGGCTATTGTCACTAGATGTCGTCTTAAAGGTGACTCCAACTAGATGGTGGGTGGCACACAAAGAGAGAATGAAAGACTGGTCACATTGCAGTAGACTAATTCAGATACGCTTTCGCTCTGAGGAAGAAGAAATTGCATAGAAGTACACAGGAGAGAGTGACCTGACGGGTCACGTGGAAAACTGTAGGGATTTATAGTGCTTAGTACCGGAAATAGAGTGGACACACAGATTTATACACACCTTGGACACAATCCCCAAGAATTGGTATTTAGAATTGGATATGCCCATGTAGACAACAAGATGGAAATAATTGACTAAGAGATTCGAAATCTCATTTACATTCGAACATGAATATCCATCTATATATGCAACACTAAGGGCTATTCAAACAAAGATCTTCTCGGAGGTAGAGACGATGGAAGTAGTACCAGTATGCAGTGCGCACAAAGCCCAGATGACTATCCATAAGATATTGGAATGCTATATCGCAACGAAGGAAGAACACGAAGAAGAGGATCCTAAGAATGTACAAATACCTGAGACAAAAGGAGCATGTGCAATAGAAGGGCTAGAACTTGCATCTGCCACATACACAATGGATTAGCCCAATGGTGGTGCAGGACAAGAAGACATGTGGAATTCGGATTTGCATGGACCTAAGGAAATTGAATGACGCGTGCTTACATGATCCTTTCCCAACACCATTCACAGATGAAGTACTAGAAAACGTAGGAGGTCAAGAAACTTATTCTTTTACAAATGGATTCTCTGGGTACAATCAATTAAGAATCGCGCAGGAGGATAGACATAAGACTATGCTTGCGATAGAGTGGGGCAATTATCAATATAAATTTATGACATTCATATTGAAGAATGCCCCTGCGATTTTTTCTAGGGTAGTAGTGGAAAAATTCAAGGAGTTCATCCATAAATTCCTGGAAATTTACTTGGATGATTGGACAATGTTCATTTTGCTCCAGGATCATATTGAAGTTCTTCAACTTATGTTAGATCGGTGTAGACATTTTTATATTTCCCTAAACTTAAAGAAGTGTATATTTTGTGCACCTTTTGGAATTCTACTAGGACATGTTGTATGAAAACAAGGACTATTAGTCGATCCAACCAAGATTGCAATAATTCTAGGCTTGGAACCTCCGACATCAATTAGACAGTTGAGGGAAATGTTGGGTCATACCAATTATTACAGGAAATTTATCAAAGGATATCCATAGATTACAACACCCATGGAAAAGTTACTGAAGAAGGAAGCCAAGTTCCAATGGAATGAAGACTTCTAGAAGGGCTTGCACACTTTGAAAAAAAAACTGGTAACCACACCAATTCTAATCTTTCTGGAGTGGAAAAAGGAGTTCCATGTACATGAAAATGAATTATCTATAGCATTAGGTGCTGTGCTATCACAACCTGGAGAAGGGGACATAGATATTCCAATTGCTTTTGCAAGTAGGAAGATGTCTATATCAGAAACAAATTATACAACTATAGAACAAGAAGGATTGGTAATGGTCTATGTGCTACAAAAGTTCAAGAACTACTTACTGGGGTCCCACTTCAAGATGTATACATACCATTATGCATTTAAGTATTTAGTTAACAAACCCATATTAGGAGGAAGAATATGCAAATGGCTACTATTATTTCAGGAATATGACTTTGAGGTCATCGTAAAACTAGGGAAGATGAATGTAGGACCAGATCATCTATCACACATATTGACAGGAGAAGATGCAGGTAATTTGGATGATAACCTCCTAGATGCACAATTATTTGTAGTAAGGATGGTAGATGATTACTTATCAGACATTATGGAGTTTCTAAGTACTGGCATGGCTCCCTCCGAGATGACCGTTGCACAGAAGAAGAAATTAGTAGTAAAAGTTACAAATTACCAGTTGATTGCAGGGAATTTATATAATTTAGGCGTAGATGGGATATTGAGACATTGTGTATTGGAACATGAAAGGCTGATTATATTTGAAGAAGCGCATGATGGGATTGCTGGAGGACACTACGCAGGAAGGGAAATGACTCATAAGATTTTATGTGTAGGGCTTTGGTGGACTACACTTCATAAATATGCGAAGGAGTATTTTTAGTCCTGTGATGTATGTCAAAGAGTGGGAAAACCATCTAGGAGAGATGAAATGTCGTTAAATCCACATGTTACATTGAAATTATTTGATAAGTGGGCCATTGATTTCATCGGACCAATCAATGGACAGACAAGAAGATAAGGGGCAAGGTATATCATCACTGTGAAAAAGTACTTGACAAGGTGGGCATAAGCAACACCAATTACTGATTGTATTGCAGAGACTGTTGCGTGGTTTCTATTCGAGAATGTAGTCACGAGGTTTGGATGTTCGCGCATAGTACTTAGTGATCAAGGTACATTGACTGAGGAGTTTCAGATTCATCATCAAAAGAGTACACCATATCACCCTCATGCCAATGACACAGTGAAATCTTTTAATTAGATATTGGAGAATGCTTTGACAAAAATCAGCAATGCAGGGCGAGATGATTGGGACTTACGAGTCCCTACAGTGCTATTGGCTTACAAAACTACAAGTAATAAGCTGATAGGCTAGACACCTTTCCGGTTGGTCTATGATTAGGAAGCAGTGATGCCAATGGATTTTATTCTACCTAGCCTATGAATTGTAGTAATCATTGAGGTCTCCAATACTCGCGCGATAGAGGAGAGATTGGCACAGTTAGTACATCTTGAGGAAGACCGGTTTATTGCATGATTTCATCAGGAGGTATAGAAAGCCAAAGAGAAGGCCTGGCATGATCACCACATTAAACCAATGAAATTTCAAGTCGACGATTTGGTACTACTGTATGAGAACAAGTACATGCAACATCTAGGGAATTTTCTCATGCACTGGTTAGGACCTTACGTAATCCTGCAAATAACCGAGACGAGTGTTGCGCAGTTGGAAACCTTGAATGGAGTACAAGTACTGAAAGGAATGGTGAATGGGAGTCGGTTGAAAATCTATAGAGACAATCGACAATATGCACAGTAATCAGGGCTATGCCAAAAACCTTGTATTATAGTATCTGTACCATAGTAGCAAGTAAAACAAGGAAAACCAAATAAAAAATTGAAAAAGGAAGAAAATCAAATAAAAATTAGATATAGGAAAAAGAAAAAAGAGTATTTGAGTACCAAGGTATCAAAACCTAGGTCGAATGGGACCGACTGCACAAGATACAAATGACATAAAAAATACCCAATGCACCGTTTGGAAATTACAATATTGTTAAAAGTTGTAAGGAATGAAAATGACAGTTAGGATGCAGGAGTGGCAGGTCATAAAAGCACCATATAAGTCTTAAATGGGAAAAGCCATCAGGAATCACGAACAAATCAACGGTACGAGATGAAAATCATAAGACATATTCGACAATAAAGGATCATTTAGTTAACCACTCACCCACCACGACGACGTATTGGAAAAGGCAGTTAAGGTAGTATGAGTGAGGTCTACTTGGAACGAAAGCACAAAAACAACAAAAAGTCAGTAAACTCTAAGTCATTTGTTGCATGCAAGTGGGAGCGAACAATGCAAAACTACCAGAGACGGACTACCAGAGTCGAGCTCACACAACCCCCACAGACACACAAAGTTAATACAAGAGTTCATCACACAAATAGAATGACACCGCCGAGAGTAGGAGGGTCCTCTGATGCAATGAAGAAACAACCAAAATGACCAGTAGCAGACGTGGAGGTCAAGAAGGTGGTCAGAACTTCGACTTCGACGCCAACAACAATTTTTTCACAGAGACTATTTACCCCCAAGGAGGGTTGAAACCCCCCCCAATCGATGTACCAATGAATTCCAAGTATCCCTTGTCGATAGCACCGGTTTTGACCGACGTCAATAGCGAGGCAGACATGCTCGGGAAGATAGCCAATTTGAAGTTTATGGATCACAACATCACAAATACACATAAATTATCTGAATTGGCTAGGGATCAATATTTATGCATGAAGGTCATCCTAGGCACGAGAGCGATTCTAATCGAGCCACAAGAATGGGCGTCAGGCTTAGAGAAAGCAAGGATATTGAACTTGTTCAAAATTCCACATTTCATACAAGGTACAAAGATTAATTCATGTGTAAAGGTGTTACTCACCTGTGTCCATGGGGGGTAAATATTGCTCAATCCCCCAATATCGATTGATATTGCGTTCATTGCGCATATCACAGGGTTGTGCAAAGAAGGCGAAGACCCAACATTATTGTTCAACAAAATGGGAGAGCAAGTCCTCTCCGAATCCATGAAAGAAAAATTTGAAACATTCAAAGGTAAGAGGGATCTGGATGTCAAGATAATTAGTGACAAGGATGTCATGTTTGCGATGTAGGTTTTGGCCTACAAACTATTGCGCAAATGTCGAAAAGATGAATTACCCGTTGTAGTAATTTCAGTAGTAGAAAAATGCAAGGAAGGAGTTCAAAGGAATCGTGCTACATTTTTAGTCAACTAATTTCTACACGATTTCATAGAGGCCCAGGAGAAGGGCACCAAGTTTTATTATGCATGGTTGATCATCCTCATTATGCTGGTCGGGTGGCAAGAGCCTATGTATTACCAACACATGTGAATTTTGGGTCGCAGCCCTTTGGCTTCTAGGTATGCCAAATTATGGAACACAACAATCAAGAGGCGACATAACAACAACACCACCACATTTTATAGATATTTTCATTTTGTGACAACTATAGTGGAGACAACCCCACACATATAAGAGGAAATTGTTGCCGCATATAAGGATATCACACTATCTAGAGCCAACATGCACGATTTGTATGTCCAAGCCAAAAAATATCCCACGCGTCAATGGTTTCCAACCAGCTAACGGTTGACCATAAAAGACGTAAACTTAATAATCAATGATTGGGAGGAAGAGTGGAAGAGCCCAACAAAAAAGATAGGACCATTAGAAAAAGAGCAAGACCAAGACAAAAGTGAGGAAGAACATGATTAGATGAATGGCGCAGGTAATATTCCTAGGGAATCTACATTCTCGTAGGCGGGGCTCAACATAAAGGATAAGTGGACATAACAAGCAGGAGGGGCACGGAAGAAAGGTAAGGCACAGAAGAAGACCCCATTTTATATATTAACCAATGATGACATGGATAGGGTTGGGTACCAGATACGAGATTCCACCGAGGAAATCTAAGAGGAAGCAACAAAGAAGCAAGAAGAACAACAAAATAAGGTGCACGATGAGCTGGGGACACTTCAACAAATTCTAGAAACAACCTACGTCAAGTCCACTAGACCAAGGACAGAAGCGGAAAGTGTGCAATTGACCATGACATTGTTAATAAGGGATCATTGGATTGTATGGATTGAGGCAGATGCATTGGAGTTTCCAGCGGGCGAATTGCAGGAGAAAATAAAGGTGTTGGGCCAACTTAATATAGTCATATCAAGACTACCCATTCAAAGGGTACATGACTTACAAGTAGAATTGGTGCAAGAAATAAAGCATATAGGAGACACAATGCATCGAGACTTGGATAGGATGAGGGACGAACGATCCCTAGTGCAAGCACAATACGATATGGTACTTGAACAAAAAAAGGAGATTGATGGTGGAATAGAGGAAGTTATAAATAATAATGAGGGGGCTGAGGAAAGGGAGTCAAAAGCACTACAGGAAAAATATGAAGTTGAAGCTATGGTGCAGAAGAAACAAGCAGTTGTCCAACAACTATACAAGCAAGTGCTAGAAGTTACCTTGGTATTATAAGCCATTATGGAGGAACAACCGTTGGAGATTAGTGAGGTCATTAAGGGATTCATGGAATAGATCCAGGATTTACAACTGAAGAGCACACCCAAAATGCCACCATAAGTGCATGAAGGTAGGGTGCGGATAGAAAAGGCAATATTTGCAAAGATCAAGAAAATAGAAGACGAATGCGCAAATATTTGCGAGGAGAGTGCGTAAGTGTGGGAAGAGCTCATGGGATACCCATAAATGAAGGCCATAGAGGCCAAGCTGAGAGAATCCCAAGATCAGGCGCATGAGGTAGTATAAAATGTGGCTACACTGCCCCAAGTAGAGCGTATGACAACCATTTTGGCTCAGTGGCAGGCATGTGTAGAAGTGAAGAGATTGAGGGACCAACAAAAGATCCTGCAATAGAGACTTGAACCCAGGCATGAATAAGCAGTAAGGATCATTGGAGAATTGGCCACTGTTCAAGGTAAGGTCAAACAAGCAGTGGTGGAAGCAGAGAAAAAGATCACAGACTTGACCCCGCAGGATATAGTAGAGATAGCAACAACATAGGCCGCAATTTTCAAAGTGGTAGAGGTCACCAAGGTTGCCTCTCAACCATTCATTTCAGCATGGAAGAATATGCAACAGGCCTGAGTGGATCGGGACGAGCCACATGTGAGTGTTGGGGGCCTGTTGGACATGTAGTTTTGGATAAAATGTTGGGAGAAAAACCTAAGTATAAGGAACGCGCATAGAAGGAAGAAACTACGCAGATGGAAGAAAGCACGTAGAAGGAAGACAACACACAGATAGAATAATAAAGCAAGAGAGAGAGCGACAAAAATGTGAGAGAAGGATGATAGCATGACATTCTAGAAATAGCAGAACAACCGAAAAGATGGATGAAGAGCGAGCAACAGAAGAAAGCTGTCGAAACAACCAGTTAACTGAACTGGCCATGCATTATAATAGTTTTGGGATAAATAAAATAGGGTTTTTGAAGTATAAATATGTAATGAGATGGGATATAAGGGGTTGGAAAAAGACAATATGCCAGATTCATGAATATAACAGTTGATTATCGAGAAAATATATGAATAAAGAGAGAATTTAGAGATGATATTGTGTCTTGTGGTATCTATTTGTTTATGTGTGCTTATGAATTATGTTGCATTGCTTCATAGACTAGACTAGTTTATGGATGAATTGTGGTATAATACTCATGAATGTAACTGTGAAGAATCTCTGTAGTAATCATAAACATACATAAAATAGAAGAAAGAAAAATGACTTGAGTATTCTCCTCCCTTTCCCTTACTATTGCAGAAGCCTGGTTCTTGCAGTCCCAATAGATACCTCAGGTGAGACTTCATTTGTGCAAGCAAGTTATGTCGAAAGGGTCATTTTCTTATGGGTTTGTTGGTCACAGTTAAAATGAACCTTGGGTCTTACAACCCGTGTGCAAACAGTTAACCCAACAATGACATCTCCTATCATAGGGACTTGAGTAACCATTGACAAAGGTGCTCCTTCTGTTGCTGGCACCTTTTTCACTCTTTCCTGCACAATTCTATGGTTTTACTATCGTATGTGAAACTTCTCAGATCCAATACTTCTACTGATCGAAATGGTTCCCAAGGCCCGAGTCCTAAACCACTGCTCATTGTTTTTGCTTCTGTACCTGTGGTGGGCATTCCATGGATATCCAAGTCCATCGGGTGTGTGTCACCCTCTCTGTCCTCTGTATCCTTCCTCTGCCTTTCCTCTTCAACAAATTTATCCATTGCTTCTTTTTCTGACTTCTCTACTAATTCCACTGCTACTCTTGCTTCTTTTGCCAACTCCTTTTCTTTTTCGGCAACAACTTTTTCTTTGGCTTCAACTTTAGATTTTGCTTCATTTTCTGCTCTAGCCTTTGCCTTTTCAGCTTCTATTTTTAGTTTCTTTTTAGCGTCATTCCTCCTTTTCAACACCTTCTCTTTGTCTCTTCTCTTTTTATCTGCTGGTGCTCCTTCCTCCTCTTCAGTGGAACCTGAATGAGTTGAGATAGATATGGGAGAAGATCTCTCAACTTCATCTCATTCTGCCTCTTTTCTGGCTGCCTCTCTTCTAGCTTCTTTGTCCATGATCCTTCCTTTTGGCTGGCCCTGCCTATTGAAAATGACTTCATCGTAAGTTCTGGCGTTTTGATGGTCCTCCTCTTCTTCCCAGAACTCAGTGGTGTATTCATACAGGAGTCTCATGCTATTGAAGTGGTATTTGACGATATTATTAGGGTCGTGTGATCTAGGTGGATTTCGGTGGCCACCCTCCTATTCCAATTGGCTCAAAACAGTTTGTTGGAAATTTACTATTTTTAACAGTTTTTTGGGTCCTAAACTTCCAGGGACATTTTGAGGGCCTAAATGACGTTTTTTCATGATCAGGAACCTTTAGGAAATGTAAAGGTGCCTATTGAACCCCCAAAATTAATATCATTGTTGATACCTTTCCAACGAGCTATCATGCATACCAAACAAAGATCGTATGCCAAAGTTATGCCCCTAGGAAGTTGATACACCAAACTACCCAAAACGAGGTCCACATGCTAGAGTGGGAAAAATCCCCCTATGGCTATACTAGGTTTTAAAATGTAGGCATATCACAACCATCTAAAACTCTCCTACTTTTCTAAGTACCCCAAACGTATCCCGGACTCATACATGAAAGACAAAGTGAGAAGGATAAGGTAACTGTACATCTTACTCCGTGTCTAGTGTCAATCCTCTCGCGCTTGATAGCTCCGCTGACTACAAACCTCTTCCCAAGGCTGGATTACATTCACAAACAAATAAACATGAAACTACAAACATGCATTTCATATATAAATCATGGGCTAGATGTTAGAATAAAACATAAATCAAATGCAAACATTTGACACATCATATTTTGGGACACGAAAAGTATTTCTTTTATTGATATAACAATGTTCACTTACAACAAGGTCCATGACTTTTCCTTGAACCTGGTCCAGGCTTCTCTTCACCAGGCTCCAAGTGCACCAACGCGTGTCTTTCTCCTCTCAAACTTCTTCTTGGGAAATGGAATGGGCTTATGATGGAGGAAAAAGGGCAAAATGGGGAATTCTAATGTAATTCTCACAACAAGGCTGCAAATGCTTGGGGCAAGGAGGGGATGTGAAATGGGTAGAGTTTCACTGTTCTTATGCTTAGCTTGGGAATGAGACCCCAACACCTCCGTTTATATGACAAAAGGATGGTTATTTGGTTGGGTGATGGGCTATAGGCGGTGGATTAGTTGGGAAACTACCCAATATCCCGTAATCTCAACGAATTCCTTATAAATTTTTATTTTTTGCAACTTTTTGGAGGTATATGCGGGCTGTAGTGGAGCAGCCTGAGTATGTACGTGGGCTGTAATGGAGTAGCCTGAGTACATACACAGGTTGTAGTGGAGTAGCCTGAGTATGTACGCGGGATGTAATGAAGCAGGCTGAGTATGTACGCGGGTTGTAGTGCATCAACCTAAGTATGTACACGGGCTGTAGTGGAGCATCCTAAGTATGTACACTGGTTGTAGTGGAGAAGGGTGCGTACATCTTCAAAAAAATGGTTTTTAAGAAGAGATACTCAATGATGGCTTGGAAAAAATAACAAGTAAGAGGGCCAAATGCCAGGTATGCATATCTAGAGAAATTTAGGGTTATAATAGATGCCCCCTAATGTGTGAGGTTAGAAGAGCATCTGATGGCCAAAATACATTACAAAATCTTCACCAATGTATGAAGCGAGTGAGCTCGGGACCAGAGTTCAGGAGGTGCAATCTGCAAAAATAAAAATTGTCTCTCTTAGGTAGGCATACCCATGCTCGGGATGATGTAAATCATGGCTGCCAATCAAATACACTACAGATTCATGTCATATAACTATATAAAGTGTAGCCGTGGGCAATACACAATGGATCTACATCTCAAAATCAAAGATATACATGTATAGTTTCCATCTTCAAGAAGTACATGACGCTTGATGGCTGGAGATGAGGCCTTCAGAGCTTGAGAAACAACTTCAAGATCTTCAAAACTCAGGTAGGAGTGTAATTGAGTGTATGACTTCACTACCCAGAGGTATTCGACGACTCGTCGGGACCATACAAGAGGATCTCGGTGATCAGGTAGAGAACTTCATTGATTTCGAACAAGGAATTGATTGGACTTTCAGGATGGCCGGACATGAGGTCAAGAGACAAAATGAAAAAAGGTTGACTCAGGCTGGGTAAAACTTCCCTTGGACAATAATGCGAAATATGATTAGAATCAAGCAGCATGACATTGACATAAGTTCACGATGCAGGAGGTGACGCAAACTCTCCATGTGTTTGGAAGAATAACCAAATGGAGGAGGACACAACTCTATGTAGAGAGAATGACTTCCTAAGGTCATATTAAATCCCAAATCTTGACGAACAAATGAAAGGATGTGCTTTTTCCAAGGGCAACTGATTGTACTACCAAAAAATAATATATATTTCCCGTCCTCTTTTTGGGGTATTTTTGATTTTTTTTTGTCTTTTTCAATATTTTAAAAGAGCTTGAAAACAAATAAAAGTATGCTACGTTACAAAGGAGGAATGAGTGTCGCAAGAATACTAGTTCCAGGTGTGAGGAACACACTAATGCTCAGAGAAAGGAGACATGTGCAGGAAAATGACACTCGAGGAAAATTCCTCCATGGGTCAAGGTGTCAGGTCGCAGAGGCAAAGTGATACAAGGCTTGCGTATAAGGCATGCTTCAAAGGTTCAGTTGAAAGAAACATGGAAATGACATTAGGCCAAAGACGCAAAGATGCAAATGCAATTAGCAGGACACGATGAAACCCCCTTCAATGTATTTTTCATGAGCAGAGAGAAGGTAAGCTTGATAGTTTTTTCACATTTTAGAGAGTCTGAAAAAGCGTAAAAGAAGACTCCACTAGGGTACCTTTTTTGAAAATAGTTAGTCGGTTCGAAAAAGGGATAAACTAGCACCAAAAAGATGTCTATTCAAAACCATTTTAACGAGTGTGATACAAAAAGATCACTCGACAATCTTCTCAATTTTAAGGAGTGTAAAAAGAGCTTAACTACGGACTCTGTATGGTATGTTCTTTTGGACCAATTTAATGAGTGTGAAGGAAAAAGGTCACTCGACGATCTTTTTAATTTTAAGGAGTCTGAAAAGAGCTTAACTATTGACTTCGTAAGGGATGTTCTTCTGGACCAATTTAACGAGTGTGAAGGAACAAGTTTACTCAACAATCTTTTCAATTTTAGGGAGTCTGAAAAGAGCTTAACTATGGACTCTATGGGGGTTCCTTTTTCGTAAATTTATTCCCTCTGGCCCGAAAAAGGGTTAAACTTATACCTTAGAATACTCTTATAGAAAACTGAAATTCCTAGAGTATACCTTTGTTCGTAAAATTGACCATTCGAACCGAAGAAGGGCTAAAATACCACCGGACAGACGTGCCTTCAAATTTTAGTTTGGAAAGCGTGAAGGACAACAAGATCACTCAACAATATTTTCATGTTTAGAGAGTCTGGAAAGGGCTTAAAGAAGACTCCAGGGGGCTACAACTCATGCATGAAACTGGTTCAGGTATATCCCACTGCTAGGCTCAGACCAAGATTCTCTTCGATAGTCAACTTGGAAAGTCTCTCAAAAGGGAAGAAAACACAAACCACGATGTAGGTCTTCCCATGGTATAGAAACCATAGTCATGGCTTCAAGGATAGCCTCATCTGAAGGCAATTCAAAATTTGAGAAATCATGCAAACGAGGGTGGACAGTCCCAATGGGTGAAGTAAACTGACCATATTCCATATGACGATGGAGGCTCTGGCCAGGACTGACCGAGTCTATCAGTGAATAATCACAAGCACGAGGGCTTGAGAATCTACAAACAATGAGATCAGACTCAGAAGGAGTCTCAAGATCACTTGGAACAAGAGGGGGAAACAAGGGCTCCCATGCTCCCATTGGATAAACCAATGGATCAATTGCTGAGACCAAGTCTCGAGAAGGAAAACATGATTGCACAGGTTCTTGCTCAGAAGCAATTGAACACTGAGGATAAGACACCACATAATTAACTCGTGGCAGGGTAGAGTCTACATGAACACTAGGAACATATAAAGGGGCAGCCTGAACTAACGTCGAATTAGGATGGTGATTATCATATGCCAGCTAGTCGATAGTGACAATGCTTCCATTGTGAGGGAAATGCATCACTCGGAAGAGCGTAGACACCACAATGTTCATAGCATATACATAATCACGCCAGAGAATCATATTGAAATCTAACGGGCCTTGCACCACTATAACATCAACAAGGAAAATATTCCCACATAACGAGATAGGAAACTGAGGAAGAACCCCCAGATATTCACTAGGACATATGTCAAAATCCAACAACTCATGTGAAGCAGACACAAGCTGGGGAGATCCCAAGACTTTCCAAACTGAGGAGGATAAAATACTTGTAGAGGCTCCTTCATCCACAATACATCGATAAATGTTTGTTGAATTAACTTCAACCCTTATTTGAAAGGGTGCAGAAGAAGGAAGACGAGGCTCAACAAGGTCATTCCAATCAAAGGAAACCATCCTAGGGTTTGGAGGGGGTTTTCCCAAAGTGAGCGAAATGCCCCCTTGTTCAGAAAGTACTGAACTAGAAATGCTAAAAACATAGTTGGTAGACACATCACTCCCCAAGAGAAGAGTGGGATCATTCAAAGATTTAATCATCATGACTACTTTGGTAGACTCGTCACTCTCCAAGAGAAGAGTGGGATTAACCGAATACTGCATCAGCGTGACCACTTTCTCAACCACTAGATGAATAGGCTATGAGACAACATGGTCTGAAGGTGCATCAACCCCCAAAAGAGGACTAGGATCAGCCAAAGACTGCATCAGCATGACCACTTCATTAACCAAAGGATGAATAGACTGTGAGGAAACCTTAGAAGAATCAGAATCAGAAGAACTTGCAGACAGGGACCACAATCTTTGTACCTTTGGAATTCCAGGGAACAAATGAGTAAGGTGATCTCCCTTGCAAAGCTTACAAGGGAAGTTAGGCTTACATCCTATCCATCTAGGTTTCTCAACAGAACCAATGCCCCCAACATGACTAACAGTGGTGGGTTGCGCATCTCTAACATGACTTGCAGAGGTTGGTGATGGGTCGATAACATGACTTGTAGAGGCTACAGACCTATTACTAGTATGACTAGTAGTGAATGGACTTTTTCCCCCAACGTGACTTGCAGAGGGTGGGTGATTGCCCCCCATCCTGACTTGCAAAGGCTAGGTGCTGGTATTCAACATGACTAGCAGAGGTTGAGGACCCATCTCCAACATGACTCACAGAGGTTGGTGATGTCTTCTTCTTTTTCTTCCTCTTTCTATTTCGTTTAGACTTCCGGTTACTAGTAACTGTACTTTCACCAGAGGTGGGAGAAGGAGGAGGAGAAGACTTTGCTAATGAAGGAACATAAACATGGTTCCCATGACATAAAGTGATTAACTCATAAGCTTCAAGAGCATTCAATACATTTGGAATGGTATCCAACCAAACCGGTAGTCCCACATTCAACCCAAGAATGTACAAAGTGGCCATCAAAGGGACACCCACATTTCCAAAGAAAGGAAAAGCACAAGAATCCCCTTGTGAAGGGGTTCCTTGGTTAGTATCATTGATAACTTTATGCATGAAAATCTAATGCACAGTTTCTCCCCTTGCGGGATTGTTCAAGTTTGTAAAAGTGTCACACACTAACTCTTGGTGAACTAGTGTTATAAAAACAACGCCTATAAAGAGGCGGCTCCACGTTTTTAAGCGGAAGAACGAAAATTCCTCACGACCGACGGAGTGGGTAGTCTACCACCTGGTCAGAGACCCAAATAAATGACTGACTAACTCACTATGGAAAACTAGGGACACAGAGCACACACTAGAAAAATTCCTATAAGATAAATCAAGCAAACCACTATCTAGTAGGAAGAATAGTTACGCCATCCAACACTAGAGAAACTTATTGGTGCAAGTGCAACTCTAACATGTAAGCACCCTCCAGGTATACTCTACAAAGTGTGACTCAAGGTCTGCTTTAGGTACTGCAGTATACCCCCGCAGTCACTCGTGTAAGTCCCTAGAATCAAGGCAACTAAGTTGCCAGCTCATAAACAGTCACCAGGCGGGTACAATCAACATTCGGGTGGACCACAATGAGCAGGATAACAAGTCCGAAACCTACCGAGGGTATAGAAAGAAAGTGGTCCAGAAGACAACTGAGGATCTCGAATGGATTCAAGGTCCACAAAGCTCTGTAGGCAAATGCAAGCGATAGTATCCCACGACAGATCCTCAATATGCGTTCCTCACTATGTTTGGTCCAGCTTTGGATGGGTCATCTTCACTAACTTTCCTCACGCGACCTCGTGTTTAGCCCCTGTGTTAGAGGGGGGTCTCAGATGACTTTCACGTCACTGGACTTTTGCACTCCCTAGCTCTGACTCTAATGTTTGTTTATAAGCCTTGAAGAGTTTCCTCTCCAACCTAATTCAAGGCTCTAGCCTAAACTAGTTGATTGACCCTACAAACATAAAGTCTAGTTGATTTTAGGTTTAGCATTTGTTTTAATGGCTTGATTAACTAAAAAGGAGTGGTAGTGCAACTAATGTTGTTAAGACTCTTGCAAAAAAAAAATGAAACTTACAAGAACACTGGCAAAGAAGGATTATCTTTCTTATTTTTCTTTTGAAATGCTTTCAAGATGAGAAGAAAACAAAACACTATGCTAATTTCTTTTTCTTTTTGGTGAAATGCTTTAAACGGGAAAAACTTGAAATGAATCTTTTTTTCTCTTTTCTTTAAAGCAAATGAAAGGGGGAAAAGAAATAAAAGACAAGACTAAAAATGACCTTTGACCCACTGCGGATCACAGGGAGTCACTAAAGACATCAAACAGGCTGATCAACAACTCAAAGACTCGCCTAAAACCCTTTTTGAAGTAAACATAAGAAATATTTAAAAAGATAATCAAATTGACATCTAACCCAGGATTTGACTGTAAAAACAGAGACAATGGACTCAATCAAGAAACCATGAGAAGTAAAACTTCAATCAGGGAAGAGGTTGACTGCCTCTTCTTAAAAATAGTTTCTTGACATAGGTACACTACTGATGCTTAAGTATCTTGCGTATGTATGTGGGATGCCTATAAAGCAGGGAATGTATGTATGCGTGCTGACCCACAACAGGCCACATACACCTTTATAATTTCCCAAAAAGAAAACGAAACATATAGACTGACAGAGTAGGGAGAATTGGTATGACACCAACAGGTGACTAGAATCCCTTAAAGACTTAGTAGACTCAACAAGAAACTAAAAAGGTATAAAACCAATCAAACACCCAAAAAATCCCCTAAAACCCTAGAGGCTTCCCCAGTATGGTCGCTGGTTCTTCTAGCGAGGAAAACCCCCCTATGGCTACACTAGGGTTTACAATGTAGGCAAATCACAACCATCTAAAAGTATCCTACTTTTCTAACTACCCCAAACGTATCCCAGACTCATACATGAAAGACAAAGTGAGAAGGATCATGTAACTGCACCTCTTACTCCGCATCTAGTGTTGATCCTCTCGTGCTTGATTTCTCTGTTGACTGCAAACCTCCTCCCAAGGCTGGCCTGCATTCACAAACAGATAAACATGAAACTACAAACATAAATTTCATATATAAATCATGGGTTAGATGTTAGAATAAAACATAAATCAAATGCAAACATTTGACACATCATATTTCAGGACACGAAAAGTATTTCTTTTATTGATATCACAATGTTCACTTACAACAAGGTTGACGACTGCTATAAGAACCTGGTCTGAGCTCCTCATCACCAAGCTCCAAGTGCACCTCCACGTATCTTTCTCCTCTCAACCTTCTTCTTGGGAAATGGAATGGGCTTATGATGGAGGAAAAAGGGCAAAATGGGGAATTATGATGCAATTCTCACAACAAGGCTGCAAATGCTTGGGGAAAGGAGTGGATGTGAACTGGGCAGAGTTTCATTGTTCTTATGCTTAGCTTGGGAATGAGACCCCAACACCTCCTTTTATATGAAAAAAGGATGGTTATTCGGTTGGGTGACGGGCTATAGGTGGTGGATTAGTTGGGAAACTACCCAATAACCCATAATATCAACGAATTCCTTGCAACGTTTTGGAGGTATACGTGGGTAGTAGTGGAGCAACCTAAGTATGTACATGGGCTGTAGTGGAGCAGCCTGAGTACGTACACGGGCTGTAGTGGAGCAACCTGAGTATGCACACGAGATGTAGTGAAGTAGCCTGAGTATGTACGTGGGTTGTAGTGCATCAACCTGAGTATGTACGTAGGCTATAGTGGAGAAACCTGAGTATGTACGTGGGATGTAGTGGAGCAGGGTGCATACATCTTCAAAAAATTGGTTTTTAAGAAGAGCTACTCAATGATGGATTGGAAAAAATAGCAAGTAAGAGGGCCAAATGCCAGGTATGCATGTCTTGAGAAATTTAGTGCTATAACACCACAAAACTATTGGATTTTCATCTTCCAAGGTTAGGGTTTTAGTTTTTATTTATGTTAAAAAGGCCTTTGGAGCCTCATTGTAGTGATCATCTTCTTGTGAATGAGCGTAGCCATCACATCTCTTCTCAGAGATAAGCGACCACCATTCTAGCGAGTCTTTCACTCTATATTTCTATAGTTTTGTATATTTCACTCATTAATAGAAATTGCATATTACTGTATCCATGTGTTTATGGTTATATCTGTGTTATATTATTGGATATCTGATATATCTTTGTACATTTATTTATTATATGTCGGCTCTCATTTCATGATGAAATTAATCCAGATCAGTGGTATAAGAGCAGGCTACTCTTGATCATTTTTCAGTGCATGTCTTTGACAAGGTTTGAGTATAACAAGTTGGGTCTCGAGCTTGTTTCTCTTGAGGACAATCGCTCTCGCATGCCCAAGAAACCCTTCATGGTGGAAGAAAATAAAGACGACAAAGCATAAGATTCTTTTAATCTATTGCTTGACCAACCTATCACGTGACAGAGGGACGAAATGATGGAGAATTTTTCCCACATCCTTGAATGCTTGCCGATAACAACATGCACATCTTCATCAAGCAACCATTTTGGAAGCACCTCTCCTTTCAAGGTACAAGTTAATTTTGATATTCCCGTATTTGAAGGTTAGATCGATGCGGATGCCCTAAAAAATGGTTAAATCTGCTACAAGGTTATTTCTCTATTCACAATTTTTTTGACAAGAAAAATATCACCTTCACAATCCTTAAGGATCTCGCCCATGTAAAACATTGGTGGGAAAATTACTGGGAGAAAATTTCCACAGAGGAGTCTGGAACATATAGGGATGAGCCCACTTGGGATTTTTGTGTGGATGCGGTCAAGGAACAATATTACCCTGTTTGTAACTATGACAACTAATACATGAGATGGACCACACTGCGACAAGAGAGGGTTCAAACAGTGTTGGAGTTCATAAATACCATCCATACCTTGCACACCAAGATGGGTATCAAAGAATCCGAGTGACATCTGGTTCTAAAATACCGTGAGGCTATGCATAGGTACGTCCAAACAGAAATGGATTTCCTGGACATCTCATCATTGTGAGTTTCCTATTGATATGTTGTCAAAATTGAGCAAAAATTTAGGCACCAGACCAAATAGGAGTTCAGGTCTGAAAATTCCAACAACCAAAGTATGGTAAAGATGAACCTAACAACCAGCCTCCAAAAAAAAAATCCAAGCCACAGGAAAATAAGGGTAACGAAAATACGAAGAAGGACACTAGAAAGTGGTGCAATTTCCGAAAAATCCCCTGGCACAACAATGATGAATGTCACTCAAAAAAATAATTGGTGGCCGAGATCAAAGAAAAGGATCCAAACCATGATTTAGAAAATAATGGAAGAATATAGATCATCAACGCAAACCCCATTACTATTTTCCCAACCGCAACAATTCAACCAGAAGAACCAATAGATCCCGAAGAGGGTGAGCACCTTTTTCATTCACAGATATGGGTGAAGGGGACCCCGCTGCATTTTATTATTGATAGCGGAAGCTAGAAGAAACTCATCTAAGCATAGTCGCCAAACAATTGGGATTTTCATCCAATAGTGTTGATTGTCATACGACATCCAACCCTTCAAGGATGAGGTATTATGTGATGTTTCCCTCCTGGATATCTATGATGTTCTTTTGGGCCAACCATATATGTGGAAGTGCCATGCTATTTATGAGTCTAAACCTCGTAGTTTCATTGTTACTCTGGGTTTCATATCTATAGGATACTAGAGGTAGTTCCGACTATTGTCTGAATAGTGCTCCAAGGTAATCTCTCATACTGCAAAATTCAACCTCTTCACAATCTGTTCAAAAGGTGAACAAAAGGACACTGCAACCACTCCATCCTTGGCCCAAGACCTGTCTTTCCAACAAAAACAGATTGCAGAAGAGAAAGAAGATATTTTTTCTTCACCTACAATGGTACCTACACACGGATGGTTGATAGATTCAACCCCACCAACAACAGGTTCATGACAACCTTCAACAAGCTAAGCAACACAACTTCTCCAGCAAGGAAAGCAACTCACCAAGATTTAGATTCAATAAATGATTTCCCCTCTCCCTCAGGAACTCAATGAAGTGGAGAAATTTCTTCTTAAAGAGGGAATATTGATCCAGGTGGATATCGGTGGCCACCCACCTATTCCAACTGGCTCAAGACAATTTGTTGGAAATTTACTATTTTTAGCAGTTTTTCGGGTCCTAAACTTCCAGGGCCATTTTGAGGGCCTAAACGAACCTTAACGAAAGCTAAGAGCTTTGGTTGCCCCCCCAAAATGAATCTCCTCTCCTATACCTTTCCAACGAGCGATCATGCACCCTAGACATAGATCGTATGCCAAAGTTACGCCTCGGGGAAGTTGATACACCAAATTACCCAAAACAGGGTCCACAAAACTGTTGGCTTTTCATCTTTCGGGGTTAGGGTTTTGGATTTTATTTATGTTAAAATGGAATTTGGATCCTCATTGTAATTATCATATTCTTGAGAATGAGCATAGCCATCACATCTCTTCTCATAGATAAGATGCCACCATTTTAGCGAGTCTTTCACTCTGTATTTCTACAGTTTTGTACATTTCGCTCATTAATAGAAATTGTGTATTATTGTATCTCTGTGTTTATGGTTATATATCTGATATATCTCTGTTATATTATTGGATAGATGATATGTCTTTGTACATTTATTTATTATATCTCTGCTCTCATTTCGTGTCGAAATTAATCCGGATTATTGTGCCCCCTGAATCTTTCCTCTCCAAAGTGGTAGGAAAGTAAGATGTCCACTTTCGTTTGAGCTTGCTTGGTGTTCTCAAAGAAATAATTGCCAATGTATAGAGGTAGTGAAGGCCAAATCGCTTTCTTTGATTTGTATAGCATTCCTTCGACCCCATGTATGATAGTTTGATATGCCACCTCCTGAAGCACAAGTTTGTTAGGAATGAACTGAAAGAGTAATTGGGGTGGTTTCATCACACTATATATTCCTATATAGGTACCGTGATCCATAAAATACGAGTCCACGATCCTTCTTATGACTGCTATGGATTTGTCTATCATACAAGGCGGGGAGGTGCAAAAGATAAATTCATACAATGGGGCAAGGAAGTGCTCGTAGATTCTTTGATATTCTGTTAAGTATTTGTGCTCCCAAAGCACTTTGCAGTAGATGGGGATTGTGGCGTCGATGGGAAACCAACTCCACCCCATGTTTGGGTACTTTTGGGTAGTACACATATGTCTAGGAGATATGAGGACATATGGAAACTAGGAAAGTTTCCTGGTTGCGCTTGTGTAACTATTAAGATGGCAACTTTGAGATTTTCATATAATATGTCTACCCAGTTGAATGAGACCCCCACATATGCACATAAATAAATTAGAGGCATGTACAATAGGGGGAAATTAGTTGCATCTGGTTCCTCGTATAACCTGCACAACATGGACACCATATACTGATAGGGTGTCCTCAAATTGGTTGTGGGGTACCAACTCTTAGGTCGATCCTTGAACTACTTATCTACTTTGTACCTTGCAGGGATTAAATCTTTTGGTGTAAGTTCCAACTCGTTAAGGAGTTGACCATCCAGTATTTTGTTCCCAGCGTCAATATGATAACACTTAGTCAAATCATCGGTCTAGAATGAAGCTATAGGCTCTTTTCTTGCATTACAAACACATTGACTATTTATGTCTATGTTCTTCAAAATCCATGAAATGGTGTCTGCACAGGGGAAAACCGCTGGATGTGCTGCCACTCTGAAAAATTCCTGAATTCTTGGAGCTCATATGGATCTTCTACCTCCACATAGAAGTTTGACTTCTTGAACATATAATATACTTCTCCTCATTTTAAGGTCTCTCTGTCCTTCTCTAGAAGTCCTGACATATCATCATATATGGTCCCGACAATTTCTGCCTCTACTATTTGCTGGGAGCTGCTAGATGGCTCAACCCCTATTGCTTTTGCCACCGTCTTCTTCCGTGGTGACACGTTTGAGCCTGAAAAAAGGATAAGTTTAGCGCATATTATTTGAAATGAAGCTAAATGATTGGACAATTATAAGAGGTACTAAAATTATCAAGACATGACAAGTTGCTTCCTGTAGATATCAGTTTGAAATTAACTTCTCCGATACAGATCAGAGGGGTTAAAACTAACTGTTTCGATAAAGGTTTCTAGAATGGTGATCATACAAGTTAAATACAACTCCTCCGATCATATCACAGGAGTTGGATGTAACAACTCCTCCGATGAGATCAAAAGAGTTGTTTCCAAATTTTTCGATATGTCATCGGAAGGAACTATCACAAGTATCAAGGTGGTCAAAGCTCTTAAATTAAACTCCTCCGATCATATCTGAGGAGTTGAAAGTAACTCCTCCGATATGATCAGAGGAGTTGTTTCCAGAGGTTCTTAAGTGCATAGAGGAAATAGCTTTAACTCCTCCGAGCACATCAGATAAGTTGGTAGTAACTTCTTAGATGTGATCGGAGAGTTACTTTGAAAGTCTTCAGTTTCAAGTTAGGGTTTCTTTGCGAACAAAGAAGAGCGATCTAGAAAAACCATGACTAGATTTAGAGGAGTGTGAGGAAACCCCAAATCCCTTTGGATCATTATCTTTGTGCTCGGGATAAGCTTTAAGGTTTGCAAGGATTAAGCAGTGAAAGTCTTTCACGGTGAAGGAACATGGACCGATTGACCATTCATTTTGTGGCATGGAATAGGATACAAGGTTGGCGAAGGGGAATGCGACCGAGAGCAAAGTGATGAGAAGTGGGGAATAATATTATCGATCTATGGAAAGGGAGTAAGGGACAAGGAAAAAACTAGCAATGACAAATACCTAACCTTAACCTTAGAATAGAAGAGAAATGAGGTGCTCTTACCTGGACCTTGTCGCCACGTGGTGGGTATGGATAGGTGAGTGTTGTTGGGTATTCTACCCTACGGAATAATAAGCTAGGGCTCTAAACTTATACGCAGAAAATGACCCTTAAGACTTAACTTTTGACCTTCTACCCGAATCTGAAACCTCTTTCTTCACATGCATACAAGAGAATAATAAACCAACCTTTTTCCGGACGGCTGAAGTAGATCCTCCGTTGAATTTCTTGTCCTTTTGCTGCTGCTGATCCTTCCACAAAGCTTCCTGCAATCAAACAATACTATGCATGCATGCTACTGATCTATTATAGGGTTAGAGATAAAAACATAAGTCAAATATCATATATGAGACTTATGTATGCGGGACGGGAAAAGTATCTTTTTCATTAACTTCAATACAAATCAACTTACAATGATTTCTGAGGTCGATCACCGTTCCACGATTCTGATCCTGGGCTCTTCCTCTTCTTTTTTGTCCTTCAACTGCTGCTTCTTGAGTTTCTCCTAAAGCTTGAGGCAAAGCTAAAGGGTTGGGACAAAACTGGCTTGGCAATTTGGCAGAGTTCCTTTAC
>ML797412.1:135094-153712 GCA_009831015.1 Picea engelmannii
CGCGCCCAGTGAGAAGTTAGGGCGCGGGTTGTTTGTTTTGAGTGGTTTTTTGAGGAAATACTCAGCATGGCTTTGGCTAGGAAGAGGCATGAGTTGGCCTGATGCCAGGTAAACCTGTATGGTGCATTTTAGGGTTATAACAGTGAGAGGTTCGAACGAATTTGAGCTCGACGTTTTTGACCTTAGGTTTCTTCACTCACTAGTAATTGGTCGGATAACACTAAAATTAACTCTGTTACATTTATATAGTCAAACGACCATTTATGGCATTAAATGCAGTGGTTGGGGTCGGTTTGATTGGAAGAGTTAAGAGAAAGTTCTTCGATCAGTTCGAAAGTCAAGATAGTAAATCCGTGATGTGTTCGGAAGAGTTGAAAGTAACTCCTCCGAACATATCGGAGGATTTAGAAGTAAATCCTTCGATATGATTGAAGGCATTTCTCCCAAATGTTGCGATATCATTGTGTATCAGAGAAAAAGACAGGAACTCCTTTGAACTTATCAGAGAAGTTTGAAGTAACTTTGCCGATTTCAAAATTGGATTGTAGCACCAAGTACTTATGACTTTTGTTTTTCTTTTCAAGTGAAACATGAGTTATCGAACGAATATTGATATGGGGAAGGAGACTTATGAGTCTTTCTCTTAGGTTCAAAAGATAAGGGGCTCCATTTTTTAGGGAGAAAAACAAGATCAAACAAAAAATGGAGGGTTGTAGTGCCTGTCACAACACTAGGTCAGACTCCCAGACATGATAATGATCCTATGAATTCTTGGAATGGTCAAGGGATAAGATATACAACTCATATAAATCAAAACTAACCAAGGTATCATAAACCTCACAATATCTGTCAACTAAATCCATCTTTTCGACAAATAATGTTTCTTTGGTTGCTATATATTTAGAAGACATCATTGTTTTCAAATAAAACAAGTAGTTTTACCCTACGAAAAATTACTCGGCACTATTCGTGGAAGGCTCACTGCCTCAATTGACAAGCTGATTGAGAAATTCTGTATTATCTGCTCCTTGCTCGCTCATTTTCCCTTTTGGCTTTTCGCTGAGCTTTCTCTTTTTCTTTGCTAAATTGATCCCTTTTGTTTTCGCTTTATTCCAATTTATATATATTTTTTATTTTAATTTTTATTGGACATGTAGCGAATTTTTATTGAGTACACGTGGCAGGTTCTAATTGGGCATTAGATGACTCGACAATATGTGTCAGGTGACTCGACACTTATAACAATATATATGATTTTTTTTTTAATAAAAAAAAATATATTGCACTCTTTATACCTTTTTCGTCGTGCCACATATCTTAGCTTTAATACCAAAAGGTTGTTTCTGTAGGGGGTGTTTCGTGGTATTAGAATTTTCTAAGGGAGGGGTTGCGATTGTTTGTATAGTTGACATGTTGCATTCTACCAAACCACCTTTTTCTTTCGTGTGGGGTCCCCTTTTGTTAAACGTCGTAAAGTGGGTGGGGGGAGGCGAGCGTAGCACTGTTCATTGTGGACCATTGATTTATTTGTTGAAGCGTGTGATTGCCTGCATGTAACCCAAAATTTATTGATAAATAAATGCTATTCGATATGGATGTGAAATATAAAAAATAAAAATTTAAAACTAAAACTAAATTAATACAAAACTTTAAATAAAATAAACTAAAATTAAAGTTTATTTCAAAATATTTTAATAAAAAACCGAATATTAAAGAAAATATAATTTAAAACGGTGTTGGTTAGTTGTTCTACGAAATAGATTTTTTGCGCTAGAATCCGACAATATAAATTTATACGGATCACTATTTTTTGTTGTTAAGAATCCATTTTTGAATGCAAAAATGGATTCAACATGCTGAAAAACTCTCAGGGCACTCGGATTTTACAAAAATAATTAATTAAATCTACGAATCCAACATTTTCTCGTTGGATTTGTGGAAATTATCCTCGGAAAATATATTCATTTCGTAGAATCTTTAGCCTACGACATTTAAAACAATTTAACTAACTAATTAGTACCTACATAAAACTAATTAAGATAAAATTTTAATTTTTAATTAAAATTTAGACAATGTTACAACACAATGTACAATATTTCTCCAATTTAGATGGATGAAGGGAGGAAATATGTCTTCCTTCATCATTTATGGCTACCCTATTTCCTATGCCAATGTGTTCAATCACCCATTCTATGGCCTCATAATAGGGTATCACATGGGTTCTGGCAAGACCAACATGTAAGTGAGACTTTATGATATTAGAAAATACAAAATCATCAATGTTCCTAATTGATAGATCACTTAGGGGAGAAGCATCAAGATAAAATTCTTCTCTAAATTTCTTGTATATCTCACCCTGACTTAGAAAAGTTGTCTAAGGACTCATAAAGACTTCAATATACTTAAATATGACAGGATTAGGCAGTGCAATTACAAGTGTATCTTGTTAAGGAGTGACTTTCATATCGCTATCAATCAATTCTACAGTTTGAGAAAATTCAACTAATGATTTTTTCGCTTTTGGAGATTGTCTTGGAAGCTTGGGAGTAGATATTTTTGGAGGCATACTTTCTGAAGTCAAAATTTACTTAAAATTACTATTTACACATAAATTCTATTCTAAGCAAAGCCTACCATGTCTAGTTTTTCATGGCTAACAAAATAAAACTTTTTATTAAATTCATTTTAATTTACAAATTCAGGAAAAAGATTCAACTATCCTCTAACTGAATGATCCAGTGATGAAAATAAACAAGAGGGAGCTCAATGGTGTTTACATGTATCGATTATAAATAACAAAAAAAAAATAAAAAAAATAAAAATAAAATAATAATAATAATAATAATAATAATAATAATAATAATAATAATAATCATCATCATCTATTTTTCTATTTTTAAGGTCACGACCAAGTCATACACCAAATTGCTGTATGAGACCCCCTCTGCCCAACGATTTCATTGGTAAAGTCTACGGAGGTATACATACCCTACCCCCCTTTGGATTTGAAAATGTGACCTTTTAGGAGGAAACACATGTTCTTAACAAAGGGTTGAACTTTCTTCACTATAAAATAGTGAATGCACCAAAACACTTGGCTAAGAAAACACTTTATTGAATAACCTTTTTTGGAAGATAAATGCATGTATATGGAGTTTAAACAAACTTTTGATTCAAATTCATATGATTATGAGCTTTCTAATCAATAGTTTGAGAAATATTTGGCTATGTAATTGCATTTATGCTAGACAAGACAATTGAATTTTTAACGGGTAAATCATTAATTGTCAAGTGATGCCATTACTTTTCCATAATAATAGTTAGCAAGTTGATTTTATACTTTCAAAGGCCCCAAAATTCAACTTTTCTTTCCACCGAAACCTAAAATCATGCACAAATTAAAAACTTTGAGTGACGATAAAATTGAATTTTTGAGGAAGAGAAAGTGCAATATGAGCTCCGTACAAAGTTTGGGGATGACCCCACTACAATTTGATTAATTTTGAAAAATATTTATTTTTGTGGTGAACACTGCACTTTTTTCAAAGTTAAATTTAAACTTTGAATTCTGAATAAAGTGCCAAACTTCCTCCAATTCATCAGAGGTAACTTTTTTCTTTTGTGTCATTGTACTTTTTAATGGAACATACTTTGTACTTTGGCAGAGTTGAATTAATACTTTGAATTTTTCAATGGAGAGCACTTTGCACTTTGGTCATAGTAGAATTAACATTTTGAACTTTGACCAAAGTAGATTCTTTACTCTGCAAATCTTTTCTGAGGAATTTTTTTGAGTATAACACACACAAAAGTGCACATGCCCATCCAATACTTAAAAACTATTGGGGAATACTTTTAACTTTTCATGATGAAGAAGTGAAGTTTTGATTCTCATAAAAGTGAAAAGTTATCTTCGCTATGCAATTTTGTTTTTAGAAGTTTTTGACTTTTTTTGCAAAGATGAAAATTTGAAAATAAAAAAGGCAAAGAAACTTGTTAGGAGGAAAATTACTAGAAACAATTGCTCAAAAAAATATTTTCATCAGTATTTGAAAATAAAAAAAATTCAAAAGGGAAAAAAGATCAAAAGAAAGTGGAACCCAAAATTCAGAAAATTTTATGGTGTGTACTTGAGGTCTCAACATTAAATTATTTTGATATAGTTCTAAGTTAATATAGAGGGTGTGAGATAACCTTTTATTGATTTGGGAATTCTTATGAGTAACAAACCTTGCATTATGACTAGAATGGGCGGCACATCGACAACTTCATTTGAGCGTTGTTGCAGATTGAGCCCTAGGGTTTGCGATTATGTGTTTCCCCTTGCCAGCTTTTTAATGGCTCCCTTTGAGGGAGGGGATCCTCGTCCTCATAACTACATGCCTTCTAGGCCTTAATCACTTCCTATGCTAAAACGCATAGAACAATCCCCTCGCGTTTTGTTAAAAAAGCAACATAAATTCCTAAGGTAGCTGTTCATGGTCCCTCGACGCGGCCCCTAGCTCTTAGAATGGAGGATTGAGGACTGATCGAGTAGTTCACATGAATCTGTCCCTCCCCAAAAGAGATGCACCTCTGGTTGGAATCGAACTGGTGCAAGCTAATCCAAGGCCAAATGTCGGTGACTTTCTGCGGTAAGGGATTCTTTGCTTTCCTATTTGAAAAAAAAGAAGACAGGGATCTAATCTTCTGAAGTGGACCATACTTCATGGGCGCATGAGGAATGTACCTCAATAAATTGACCCCTTATTTTAGTCCAAAAAATGATATCCCCTCAGCAGTCCCTGTGTGGGTAAGACTGCCTTTCCTTCCCCTTCATTGCTGGAATGACGAAACCATAAGAAATATTGGAAAATCTCTAGGAAAATGTATCGTTCGTGTTGAACCATGAGAGGGACTACATGCATACTCCAGGCTCTGTGTGGAGGTATATTTGGAAAAAGGACTCTCATAATCAATACAATTGAATCTAGATAATTGGTCTTACATTCAACAAGTGGATTATGAGAAAATCCCCTTCAAACGTAAAGCATGTCATGAGTATGGACGTTTTGATAAATCCTACCCTAAGGCCAAGGAATCTCAGGACCAAGACCTAAAGCAATATTATTGGCATCAACCAAAGCGGAAAAAAGAAAATGGGAAAAATCAATCAATCTCGATTCATGGTTAAAGAGAAAAACCCCCAGATTCGAGAGAAATAATGCCAGAATCTCCACATAAAGGAGAATCAAGCCATAATCGATATGATGGTCATAGCTTAGAAGGGAATACAGAGGAACTCAGGGAAACTCAGGAAGAAAATGGTAGACAGAGACAAGAAGATACATGAGAAGGGACTAGAAAAGGCAAAGAAAAAGAAAAAGAAACCCTGGACCTAAGTGGGGATTCCACATAAAAAGCAACCCCAAGCCATACCCCAGATATTCCAGAACTATCAAAAGAGGAAAGGCAAGACACTTTCGACAGTGATTCTGATCTTGAAGTTTCTCAACCTACCATCACAAAGAAACCAAGAAAAAAATCCCAAAGGAACAAAAGAGAATCGACTGCAGACAGAGTAAAAGAACCGGACATTCAAAAAATGATAGAGGAGGGACTAAAAAATTATGGTAAATCTGGGAAAAACATAGCCGCGCAACACAAGGGAACAAATTCACAGCCCTCTAAAGGGGGGGCACCAAAATCCACTGATAAATGATGAAAGTTGTCTCCTGGAATTATAGAGGACTAGGGAGGAGGGACAAAAAAGAAGAAGTTAGAAAATTGTTAAAAATTGAAAAGCCCTCAGTCCTCCTGCTCCAGGAGACAAAAATGAGGGACTGGAAACCCTCTAGGATCTTCAAAAAATTTGGAAAAAAGGGGAAGGAAAAACAGTCAGCTCTAGAGGAGCCTCGAAAGGAATAAGAACTTTATGGAATGCAAAATAATTCAACTTAAGAGATCAGGAGCATACATAGTTTTGGTTGATGGTCAATCTCATCAAGAAAGATTTAGGTATGCTCTATTTCATCATAAATGTTTATATGCCAAATAAATATACGGAAAAAAATGAATGTTGGCAATCCCTTCTGGATCTGGCCTCTGAAAATCCCCCTCGAAACTTCATCATCGCTGAGGATTTTAATACAACCAGAGGCTTAAAGGAAAAATGAGGGGGATCCATTGTGAGAGATCAATTCATAGAAATATTGGACTATCTTATATTGGACCTTGATCTCTTCGACATCCCTTCGGACAAAGGAATGTTCACTTGGAACAACAACAGGGTAGGTCCAGGTCACATAGCGACAATATTGGATCGTTTCCTGATCAAAAACTCCTTTTTGGCCCTTCCAGGAAAATCCTTCTCCTCGAATCTCCCCTAGGCAGGGTCAGATCATATACCTATCGGGTTAACCTTCAAAACTCAAAAAAATTGGGGGCCCATCCCCTTCAGATTTAATCCCCTCTAGTTGGATCGGCCGGAGCTCATCCAGTACATTGCCCAAATATGGAATCATTGGATCATAGGATCCCCCAACTACATTTGGGAGCATAAATTAAATATGGTAAAAGAACACCTTAAAATCTGGGCAAAAAACTCGATGCAAAGCAATGTCATAGAGAAAAAGCACCAACTTTCAAACTTGCAGGAGGAAATGGAGACAATCGAGATACAACAAAGTGACATCACAAGGGAACATAAAACTTAGAAGGATTACATGCAAGCACTAGCGGAAGAGGAAATCACCTGGTGTTTAAAATCTAGAAGCCTGTGGTTGAAAGTAGGGGATCAAAATACCTCCTTCTTCCACAGACAGTTAAAAGCCAGAAATTGGGCTAACCAAATATCTGAAATCAAAACCCCAGAAGGGGAAATCCTAAAATACTTTGATCAAATCAAACAACAAGATTCAATGCATTTCCATAATCTCTACACCACAAATGGTAGATTTGAAGATGAAATAGCAGATGCATTCCTCAGACACATCCCCGCCAAGGTAACATAGGAGGACAATCTGCATATTAATAGACAAAATGCAGAAGCTGAAATCCTAAGAGCATTAAACCAATTCAACGAAGACAAAGCCCCGGGTATAGATGGCTTCACTCTACATTTCTATAAAAAGTGCTGGCACATAATCAAGTAGGATTTCATTAGGATGATAAGATTCGTCCACAAGTCAAAAGAAATGGGAGGAGATACCAAGTCCTCGTTCTTAGCGCTCATCCCAAAATAAAATGGAGCCTTTTCTCTAGACTGATTTAGACCCATCTCTTTATGAAATATTTCTTACAAAATCATAGCCAAAATTATCACTAACAGATTGAATCCTCTTCTCAGATCACTAATTCTTCCAAACCAAGGAGGGTTTGTGGTAGGTCGTCAGATATGGGACAACTTTATCATGGTTCAAGAAGCAATCCATGCTAGCAGCTCTCGAGGGGAACCATGTATGGAAATAAAACTGGATATGGAGAATGCATTTGATAGAGTAGAGAATAGTTTCCTATTTAAAGTTATGAAAAAATTTGGATTCATCCAAAACTTCATATCCTGGATGAAAGCCTACATTTCTTCCCCTTGGATTCCCCCCCTCCTAAATGGAATAACAACCCCTTTCTTTAAAGCCTCCATAGGATTAAGGAAAGGTTGTCCTCTTTCCCCCCTCTTGTATGTGATCATGGCAGAGACTCTAAATCATACCTTAGAATGGGAAAGCAACAATGACACAATCCCAGGAATCAAGATCGCGTAGGGGGTCAAAAGAATTAATCACTCCCAGTTTTCTAACGACACAATACTCTTGAGCGGGGCTTCAAAAATAATGGCCAGAAGGATATTGCAAGTTCTGGACACATTTATCATAGTTTCAGGAGGGCTCCTTAACAAGGAAAAGTGTCAAATCTACGTCTAGAATGTCTCTGCAACCATCAGAGCAGGAATCACTCAAATAATGGGATTCAACATCACATTGTATTGGAAATCCTTCAAATACCTGGGTCTTCCTCTGTGTCTAAAATCGCTCCCCGACGAGTTTTGGCAGCTGTCTCTCCAAAAGGTCAAGGAAAATATGGAGTCTTGAGGCTCAATATGGCTCAATCTAGTAGGAAGAGTGGTCCCGATTAAATCAGTTCTCTTGACTCTTCCCATTTTTCAATTTTCTTCCCTCCTAGCTCCAAAGGGAATCCTAAAAGATTTGGCATAGCTCATTCACAAATTCCTGTGGCAAGGGGGAAAATCTACACACAAAAAATTCCATCTGGTGAACTAGGACACAGTCACCCTACCCAAAAAAAGTGGGGGAATTGGAATTATATATCCCAAAGTTACCAACATAGCAATGGGAGCTAAAATTCTTTGGAGGATAGTCACATGGAAAAAGGAATGGTGGAAAGTGGCTCTAATTAAAAAATATAGAATGGGTAGAAGAAAAAGGTGCATGGACAAAACTCATGATGCCCAATCAGGATCGCAAATCTAGAAACTAATAAGGGATTCTATTCCCTTCTTTAAGGAGCCTCTCTCTTGGATCCCGGGAAATGGAAAAATGATCAGAATCTGGCAAGACCGAATTCTAGGAGTGGATCTCAACTCCTGCGAAGCAGAAAATCGCGATCTAAAAAGATGGATGCTAGACGAACACAAATGTACCCTCTATGACATTTCAACCTAAAATGAGAATGGAAGTTGGAAGGATTGGTATTTGGGAGTTGTCCCTGAACACTTGATCAACCAAGCACAACTTCTACTCTCTTACTTGAAAGGGGTAGCCCCCATCCCGAGAGTCACCCCAGACAGTCGTGGTTGGGGATCAAATGGATACTCAGTAAAAGAAGGAGACAACACACTCCTTTCCACTCCGAGAGTGTTTCAAAACTCAACAAAATGGAATTTTTTTTGGAGCCAAGACTCCCTCCCCAAATTTAACTTCTTCACTTGGTCCTTATCGCATATGAAAATCCTCACGGGAGAGAATCTAATGAAAAGAGGCTTCCACGACCCCTTCATCTGCCCACTGTGCCAAAGCAATCAAGACAATATACATCATCTCTTTTGGAATTTCCCCTTCTCACAAACAATCTAGAAAGTGGCCTTCAGAGATCTGTCTAGAAAAATAAGATGGCCCTCTGCTCCAATCCCCAGCCTGGGGAATTGGGATAAGTATTACCAGGGATCCTTAAGGGAAAAACAAACCAAATTTTCCAGGGGACCAAATCTCCCACCCAATGTGTCGCTACCAAGGAAAAAATGCTCCTCTCAAAAGTTTTGAACTCTAAATATCTAAATGTAGAAGACCCGACCAATTGGAACACCCTGGAAAAAGACTGGATGGAAAGTTTTAATCTTCACTCTAATAAGACTACAAACTCAGCGCAACGATCATGCTGACAACTTCACAAAATCTAAAACAAAGAAGACTGGATCCAAGAACAAAAAGTACATACTCTGTGTTTTGATGGTGCTTCAAAGGGAAACCCAGGGGAGGCAGGCACAAGGGGGTGGGGGTTTCTCTTCGATCCCAGAGGAAAAAGAACTTTAAACTATCATTGAAATCTCAGGATGGATACTAACAACAAAGATGAGGCCTATGCATTACTAAAAGGCATTCAACTTGCTCGGACTCAGCAAATTCGAGAGATGAACACCCTTGGAGACTCCAAAAATATAATAAGGTTGATGGTCCACAGGACCGATCCAAGAGATTTAAGTATAAAATGTATAATTGACAGAATAAGATTTGATTCATAGGACATTAATATAACTTTCTACAACATAATGAGAGAACACAACAAAGAAGTAGATAAAATGACGAATGCAGCCATTGGGAAAACGCCTGGAACCTTAGGTGTGGAAGGAGTGGAAACTTCATCCCCCCTATTTTAATGTACCATATGACTGAGTGTCAATCCAAAAAATATGGGGGAGGAGCTAGGAGACGCCTCATTGCTATTTTAAACAGTTGGATGGACATGAGGACAGGGGAGGGGCTTGGGCTCCTCGAGACACTAGCCTAAGCAAAGCCATGGGGAGCGAGCAAGGGAAAACGATCGTGGATGGGGATCCCAGATATTGCAGAGCAAGCACAACCAGGTGGAGGAGACATGTTGACAATAGAGCTGGAGGGGTTTCTCTTCGATCCCAGAGGAAAAAGAACTTTAAACTATCATTGGAATCTCGGGATGGATACTAACAACAAAGATGAGGCCTATGCATTACTAAATGGCATTCAACTTGCTCAGACTCAACAAATTTGAGAGCTAAACACCCTTGGAGACTCCAAAAATATAATAAGGTTGATGGTCCACAGGACCAATCCAAGAGATTTAAGTCTAAAACGTATAATCGTTAGAATAAGATTTGATTCATAGAACATTAAGATAACTTTCTACAACATAATGAGAGAACACAACAAAGAAGCAGATAAAATGACGAATGCAACCATTGGGAAAATGCCTGGAAGCTTAAGCGTGGAAGGAGTGGAAACTTCAACCCCCCTGTTTTAATGTACCATATGACCGAGTGTCAATCCAAAAAAGATGGGGGAGGAGATAGGAGATGCCTCATAGCTGTTTTAAACAGCTGGGATGGACAAGTGGACAGGGGAGGGGCTTGGGCTCCTCAAGACACTAGCCTAAGAAAAGCCATGGGGAGCGAGCAAGGGAAAATGATCATGGATGGGGATCCCAGGGATTGCAGAGAAAGCACAACCAAGTGGAGGATACGTGTTGACAATAGATATGGAGGGGAACTAAATATAAAACACGTGGAGCTGGGCAACATAATATAGAGAAGGTGGCAAGGCAGGACAAGTCCCATTGCTCAAGGCAAAGTGGCGGCTAACAGATTAAGCAATTTTATCATGGAATGGAAAGATCAGGTGCCTCGTCCTTCAACGTTCATGGGAGTTCAAGTCATCTAGGTTCTGAAGCAGACGGACAAGTCACGCGATAGCCTTGTCACCCAATTTATTCATCAAATTGACGTTAGATGCACACCCAATCTTGGGATCATGGAGGCTGATGGTACAGTACACATGGAAGATCTCACAAGAAAGTAGGTTGGAACGATCATGCCATTAATTGAAACATGAGACATAATGGTCCCGTCCTTGCTCCTGCATGCAAAAATATGTTCGACAACCTGGGTAGGTTTATCTTCCCTTCCCCTTTCTCTTGGTGTCCAGATTATCTCCCCCCAGAGCTCTCCTTCTCCTCATTTTACCCTGAATTTCTCACCCAGCTCTCTTCCTAAGCCCTCCCTCCTTCTTGATTTATGGTTCTTGTCTTTCTGCCCCTTGGCTCTTAGCACCTCGCTCTGCTCATGGCCTCTGATTCTTCCTTTTCTCGCCCTCAGTTTTCACCTCTTGCTGAAGGTCTGTGGTTGCAACCAGTTTGTAGCGCTACCATAATACACAGTAATGCAAAGTGGAATAGGTATCCTAGCGGGCTCAAGGAATTTGGACGAGGACCCAATTGAGGATGAATTCATTGGATGTAGCAGGATGAGAATTCAACTTGGAGCACTTGGCTCCACTAGGGCCTTTGAGCTAGAAACTTTTTCCCAACACATGCATATGATAGAGAGGCTCCAAGACGAGAGTTATGCCTAGAGAAGTCAATTAGAGGAACATCACACAAACATGGAGGCAATGCAGAGGCGACTGGATCAACTAGAAGGCATGCAACATCATCCAAGCAAACCGAGAGGTCATCAAGAAACCTCCAAGAATGAACATTCAACATCAATGAACCAAATTCCATACCTGGATGAGCCACATCTAGAAACTATACTGGAAATTCAGCAAGTCAAATTAGAGAAGGGTAGTCGAACTTTGTTGTTTTCATGTTTTGTCTTATGTTATGTATTAATGGTATCTTCTACTGGAGGTATTCGGTGAATTACAACCACAAAAGTATTGTTAGAAAAGGAGGATGCACCATAAATTGTTACTGTTACTGTTATGCATCTTGCAATTGTTATAGGATCTACTCTAGTTGGCATTTCTTGAATGTCTTAATGACCATTGTTTTGCAATCCAGTGGATTCTTCCACACCTTTAATATATCTTTTCCCAATTTCTGTAAAAAAAAAAAAACCTTGCATTATGAGCATAATAACAATTGGCTTAATGAAAATCTTTGCATTATTGGCATCATTTAACTAACATGTTAGGTATTTTGTGGACATCGAAAGGTTATTTAAGTCTCTCAGCTATATCCTCATCTTTCTCCATTTCAACAGGTAAGTTTTTCCATTGGTTATTTTTGCAAAATAATGATAAAATATCAATATGAAGCATGATCACATTTTATTGTGCAGGCACCAATGAAGGGATCAAAGTATCAAGTCCACCATAACACAAACAAATGGCTTGAGGTTTCATTTTCATTCTTAAATGGAGATATTGAAAAAGACATTGTTGTGATATGCTGAGGAATGTTGAAGACTACCAAATCAATATTCAAGCAACATGATAAAGCGTGTTTTATGTGCAAATCGATAATGAGTCCAAGTTAGAAATGAATGAGTAGCTTAGTGAAAAAAATTACAATATTATTACAAACTCATGTTTAATAATTTTAGGGAAAACGAGCAAAGAACCTTCAGAGTAAATTGAGCTCATAAAATGATGAAATAGAATAAAATATTCAACAACTCCTGTTAATTAGGAATTCTATTTAAAATTCCATGTGCAACAAGGAAACCTAATTACACAAGATCCTAGTGGTTAGGGTATTCCAAAACCCCTTGAATTGAATCTTGAAACTGACCTTTTGTGACTAAATTATAAATAGAATGAGAACCACAAGGAAGGGGCTTTTGCTTGTTTCACTTTTTTGTAAATTTTGTTTATAGAACTTTAAGAAGGAGAAGCGATTGTTGACCAAGATATTGGGAGAAAGAATTTGATTCTAAAATTGTTAGTATGTGGGATTTCTTCTATTACTTTACTGAGCATTGGAGTTATAGTAAGAATGTTTCTTTATAATGTGGATTATTCTCATATAAAGAATGCATTTTTGTTTCTATTTTTATCCTAGATGTTTATCTATAGTTGTGAGCATGGAACTGTAATTAACTATTTAATTTGATTTTTCTTGATTTGATATCCAGTTATCAATATATCTACTTTTATTTATTTAGTAATTTTCTTTCTAGAGATGATAGTAGAAATATATTTGGTATTGTGTTCATTCCTCTTAGTTACTTGATTCTAGCTAGTAAACCTATAATAGATTTTCACTTTACATGCACAAAAGAAGTGCATATACATTTTCACTTAGTATTTAGGATTTAAAATAATCTTTAAAACATGATTGGTGGACCGAGCCACAATCGATAAAACTCCAGACAATAATGGTTGCTAGGCTAGAATCCAATGGGTTCCCAATTCCAAACATTGAGGAGTCTAATTAGGAATTTTCACTAGGGTGAACCCTTGTTGTTGACACAAAGACATGTTACCTATCAATAGCTTTGGCACTAGAAGGAGGCTTGATGGAAAGCTACCCTATGCATAATTGCATTTTATTTTGTATGTATCTTTTATGGTTGTTCCCTAAATCCATACATGGGAGACCAACACTACATTGGACCTATAAGGCCCTATACATGACCTTCCAAGAAAGGTAGTTGAGTTCTTGTGAAGATTTGATGGAAAAGGAAGCACCACAACATTTGAGAACATTTGGAAATATGAATATACATTGTGTTTGCTTAATATCATTCTTGAAGATGTATTTTGCAAATTTTCTCTGTTCACCTTCAAAGATAAAGTCTCAGGCTGGTATGATGTCTTACACATTTACATAATTCAGAACTGCTACTCCCAATTTAAAACAATGTTTGAAAATGCTTGTGGTGAAGATTATTTTTTATGTGAAGTGGTCAAAAAGTTCGATGAAATGAAAGTAGTAGATGGGAAACCCATTCAATATTTTAACACACGATTTTGTTGAGCCTATTATTTCCTCCATGATAACCATAGGCCTCAATCCGTAGTCGTATGTGAATGGCATGTGCATGCCCTTCCCAAAACCATGGCTATGTTAATTTTATGGAAGAGAATAATTTTAATGAAGCCTATGATGAAACTATAAGTCTTGAAAATTATTTAAAGAGGTGCCCCTTGGACCAATTTCCTCTTTATGATTCCAAATATGTAAAACACACTGAAGATGGCTCTCTGGAACCACATAGAACTGAGCTAGAAAACCAGGTTAAAGAATTATGTTATAAGGTTGTGCTCTTATGATATAGAATGAACAAATAAAATCATGTTGTGCAAAAAATTAAAAAATAGCAATTGCACATAAACCACAAACTTGTTCAAAGGAAAGGTTAGGGCTAATTGTCAATCTGATTGAAAAACCTAGTTATGACATTTCCTCATTGAATGCCCCTATATATGGTGAATATATTACCTCTACCTTTTGTTGTTCAAACTTTGAATTTGCAATCTAAGAGACAAATCATTCTCTAGATTGATTTGATTTTCTGATTAAAAAATATTAATTGCACACCTTTAATTACTTTCCCTTCATAGTATTTTAAACATGCTCAATCTTGGATATTTTAAGTTTGGATGATTTTAAAGCTCAAGATGATGAGATATTTCTTGTTGATCATCTTTTGAAACAAAGGGGAGATGAATGCATGGGGAACCCCATAGAAGATTTTGTTGAGGATGCTTATTCACCCACTTGTTTTACTAATATAAATAGAGTAATTACATATTTGGCCTATGATGTTTTTGTTGGATTACTAAGAGGGGGGTGAATTAGTAATAGAGTAATTTTAATCCTTTTAACCAGAGTATGTAAGTGTTATTTATATTTATGATCAATATAACAGTATCATCCAATAAGTGCAGAGTAAATAAACCATAAACAATGAACAATCATACACATGCAAAGTACACCAATATTTTTACGCGGAAACCCAATGCGGGAGAAAACCATGTAATGCTTTTTATTATATGTCTTTAAGAATTACATTCATTGGAAGTACCAAATTCCTTTTTTCTTCAGCTACAACTAGAAGGAGGCTCCGACCCCCTATATTTTCAGGCTATAACTTGAGGGAAGCTCCAACTCCCCAATTCTCTGGCTACAACTAGAAGGAGGATACAACCCCCTATGTTCTCCGGCTACAATCGAAAGGTGGCTAAACCACCTTTCCTTGCCCCGTACTGTCGCCCTGAAATGTAAGTAAAATGATGAAACCACTGTCACTTTGAGATATACCACTAAACCTATACCAATTTGTGCCAATAAAAAATATCCAACCTGTGTCATTGTCCTGTAACCAACCTGTACCTATACATTTCTTGTACCAACAAAATCCAACAGATACACGACATGCCTATGCTGCAGCTCACATATGTATGCGATCTATCTGTACTACAACCCACATATGTATGCGGCATGTCTATATTATAGCCTGTGTATTCCTTCTAAAACAAGGGTTTTTCAACTTCCTCAATAACTTTGACCCTTTGCTGCCTCTGTCATATCAACATGCAAGCTGACACTATGTCAAACTTGTAGCTATGCCCTATGCATACATCCTCATACATATCCCTTAACCAAGTGTATCTATATCTCTATAGTCATGTGCCATACAAGTATAATCATGAACACGTATAATAACCCTCACATGGACTAGACACCAAACTCTTACTGATATGCAGCCTATCAATACATCAACCACTTCACAAATACAAGCTCTCAAGCATGTACCATAAAAACCCTTAACCATATGCCAGGAAATACAAGATGTGCCTTATCACTAACAAGATGTATCAATGATAACTATTGATTATACTGGCATTGTATTTCTGTAGATCTGACTTATACAGAAAGTCCCATGCAACCACTAATCTCTCTAGGGAAAATCCTCAAACCTCCATAACCATATCTCATGTAGATAACAAAATCCAACTACTCATAGAAATAAGACATACCTTTTGAACCAATAGATAGATCTGATGTACCAGATCACTATAGACCTTCCTGAGGGCTTGCTTTCAGATTCTAGAGACCCAACATCTTCATCTTCTCAAGTTTTTAGGGATTTAACCTCATGTATGTGCCCTATTATACTGCTATCCTGCATACATACGCGTCCTTCTCCATTGCAGTCCATGTACACCTCAAAAAATATGTTTTTTCAGTATTTATGAAACTCTGAAACTTTCACCATCAACCCTTCGTGCTACGTCAGACTTGCACAACTTTAGATGTATCAATGAGTACCTGCAATAAACCTTACACAATAACAAATATTCAATGTGCTCAATAGGTGATAATAGGAGAGCCTTGCTCTCTTATTTTTACTTTCATGTAGCTTCCTTAAGGGGTTACCTTCTAACCAACTTAATCCAATCTCCTTCTTTTAGGGCTAACCCACTTTGCTACAAATAGTAAATTCTCCACTTCTAGTTGCAACTAACTTATTTTTAATTACTTTTTATTGCAACAACTTAACCCATGATTAACTCCTAGTTTCACCCACTTGACTAGTCAATTTCTTCTAGGGGCTTCTAGAATAACTTGACTTCTTTGACCTTTTAGATAGCTCATGGGGGTTATATAACTTCAAAAAGCCATAACTCTCTAATCATGAGGAGTTACGTGATGTTACACATATCACCGGAAATGGCATGACATGTACTATCCATATATAATAGTTTTACCTGCAAACATACTGTTGTAACCTAGGTCTACACCCCTTCCCTTTCCCTCCTTTACCCTATACATTCATCAAAGGTCTGATTTTTGTTTTGTGTTTGCTAGGTTTTTCTCCATGATTTAATGACTCAGTGTCGATGGCCCCTACCGATATTTACTTTCTTTGCACCAATTATTTCTATTTTCTTGAAAGATAATCACATGTTGTGGTTTGGGTTCGAAATACTTGTCATCATGTTTGCCATTGATTGAGCATGCAACATGTCGACCAAGTCCTTTGTATGCATAAGAAACATCCAAAGAAAAAATGAAGCAATTCAGAGCAGTAGATTTCAGGCTTAGATTATAAGCAAACATACATGTTAAATTTTTGACGATGGAGATCCAATAGTCAATTTAGATCAATGACTCTCGTGCATTCAGAGTTTCAAAATTGTGCGAGGTTTAACAACAAGAATAGGCAGTTTCACTCCGAGAGATTATCAGTCTGGGAGATTTCAATCCAGAACAAACACGGACCTCTGAAGTACCGGAGCCCCGAACTACCATGCCACTCCGGGAGATCATCCTCTGGAAGATATCCATACTCTGCATTCAAAAGCTCCCGAACGTCGAAGAGCAGAAGACACATGGAATTCATCCGTTGAGACACATGGCATACATATATTGAGACATGTGGCATTCATCTGTTGAGATGTGTGGCATTCATCTATTATGACACGTGGCACTCATTTCAGGCACCTTTGGGTACGTCATCTGCTCATTTTCAGGTGATACATGTCACTCTATTTTTGGACATGTCAACGATTGTGATATCATGTAGCCACGTCAGATTCGGGAGATTGCCACTCCGAGAGATTTCAATTCAGAGAAAACACAGCTCTCCGAAGCTCCGAAGTGCTGAGTTGCCGAGGTACTGGAGCCCCTGAACATCCAAGTGCCGAAATGTTGACATGTCACTCCGAGAGATTATCCTTCCGAGAGATTTCAATCAACAACAAACTTGGTTACCCGAAGTGCCAGAGCCCCAAATTACCACGTCACTCCGCAAGTTCAGTACTCGAGGAGATATGTAGACTTTGCATTCAAAAAATCCCGAACCCCGAAGAGTCGGAGTCTCCAAGTCCCGAAATGTTTAAGAATAAATAATCCTGGGTTAATTAACAAAAAGTGTTGGTTAATGAATCTGAGAGTTCGGTCCTCTGGGAGATATGTATACTCTGCACTCCAAAGTTCCCGAATGCCGAAATTCTAAAGTGGCTTATCCTAATTTATTTCATATTTTGAATTTTTTAAACGATAAAAAACTAGGAACATTGAGCTATTCAAAGACATCATATTTCTCATCTAACAACATCTCGGTGATAGTCAACAGGTACAGAACTGAAGCTTCAGATCTGGACCCTGCAACACCACAACCAAGAATTGGAGAAACCACACACCCAGACTGCAGAAGGAATATAATAATATTGCCAAATTAACGAGAACTTTGACCTCAAAACGAGAACTCTAGCCCAAAAAACTCATATTTTTGCATAAAAAACATGAAAATCAACTCCAAATCAAAAAGTGGTGCTACTAGTAGCACCATTTTTTCAAACAGGGTCAAAATTACAACATTCTTCAAGCATGACCTTCAAAACTCATACAATAGCTTAAAAACCTTAAAATTAACACCTAAATAAAAAAGTGATGATAACTAAAGCAAAAAGTTTTTTCTAAATGTTAAAATTATGGCTCATTTCAACTTGATTGAAACTGTGATTTTGACAATAGATCCCTATGCAAACAAAATAAACCCAAAATTGGATACAAAATGGTCACTTAAAAATTTATTTACCAACATTTTTTTTTCTTCTTAAATTTACATTGAAAATAAATAAATAGAAAGGACAAAATCTTCGCAACTTTTTTTTTTTTAAATGAAGCAAAAAACAC
>ML797412.1:173815-184123 GCA_009831015.1 Picea engelmannii
GAAATTTCATGCTCGACATTTTCTCCTTTCTCCTTTCTTACTGTATCGTTCTTTTTCCATCCAGAACAGCCAACCCAATTCAGTCTCTCTCATTTTCTTTTATACACTCTGCCTTGACGGTTCCACTTCCCCTTCCAATGGGCAATCCAAGGACATTTGTCTTGGCAACTGAAATGCTAACTGATTTTTCATTATCAGTCTGTTTCTCTTAACAGATTCATAACTGAAGCGTTAATGTGTAAGAAAGAACAACAACCCTCCGATCACTTTCAAACCTTATCCGCACCGTTGGATAATCTTTATTATTCTTGCCCTTTAAATCGGGTTTCGGAATTTCATCATTTCTTTTCCCAAGTCTCGACACTTTCATATCGTGATTTCCGAACCTCCGGGGTGAACTTTATTCTTGAATCCTTCTCTTCCCATGACCAAGGGCTATGACCAAGGTTTTATGTGAAAGGCGCTTTCGCGATTTCGCATATCACGAATTCGTAATTCCTTATGTTGAATGTTCCTGTCATCTCCAAATCCCGATCTGCGAAATTCCATAAGGAAATCAGATCAACGGTTCAGATCATTTCTTGATCTGACGGCTACAAATCCATTGTGACTTAGCATATCGCGATTTCGCAATTCATGTTGCAATCCTTACCATATCCCGATTCATGAAACTCCGATATGGTATAAGATCAATGGTCCAGATCTGAGCTTGACTTGACGGCTATGATTGAAGCGCAATATCGCATATCACAATTTCGACATTTCTAATGTTCCAAGTTCTTGTCACTTCCAAATTGCGATCCCCGAAACTCCGATGAGAGGTCATATCAACGGTCCTGATCATTTCTGGATCTGATGGTCTAGATTCAATCGTGATTTCGCATATCGCGAAATCAGGGTTTTCGTTGTATTGTGTGCTTTGCATATTGAAATCCCGATCCCCGAAACTCCGACACAAACTGGAATCAACGGTCCAGAATCTGATCTCCTTTTAACGGCTGTGATTGACTCGTGATTTCGCATATCGCAAAATCGGGGTTTTCGTTGCATTGTGTTCTTTTCATATTGAAATCCTGATCCCTGAAACTCTGATGAAGCCTCCTGTCGAGCTTCTCCCGATGGCGCCCGATCGCTGCCACGCTTATATCCCTCGCAGCTTCTGCAGAACTGACGACTGATGGATGTATACTTCCGATCTGATGGCTCATATCCTCTCTCCGACAAGGGCTGTAAACTACGGTCCAGATTCATTTTGAATTCAATGGTTACGATTGAACCGTGATCTTGTTGTAATATGTCTGATACAAACCCATCAATGAAAACAACCATTGGCTGTCTGCAAATTTTCCATCAATGACAACAACTATCAACACGCATTCACCAACTATCAACATGCATTCGCTTGTACAATATTTGCCAACAGTTTCCTACTCTTCCATGCTGATATGAATTTTTGAAAGGTAAACTTTTCCCCCTCTACCTCTTTGATGATTGCAACCTTTGTTGTTGTTATCTCCTCTGCTCCTTGCATGGTCAAGTTTGTAAGTTTGTATTATGCTTCCATTGTTTCTTTCTTGACCCTACCCTGCACCGTAGCCAACTCTCCAATTACCTGCATTTCCTCTTCTTGTAGTGGTCCCAGTATATGTTGCAGGATCTTTTGTTGATCCCTCATTTTCTCCACTTCTACATGTGCCTGTCGTTGAGCCAGAATGGTTGTCATGCATGCTACTAGTGGTAGTGTAGATGCCCTTTTTGCTTCTTGTTGTGCATGTTCTTGCACTTCCCTTATCTTGGCCTCTACGAACTTCATCTTCAGTTCTTCGATCAAATTTGTCCACACCTGCACGTTATCCTCACAAAGTTTCATGCATTCGCCCTCAATCTTCTTGATGTTCACAACTATTGTGGTTGTCATTCTCTTTCTTCCTTCGTGCACCTTCGACGGTGCTCCTGGCATGATCCTTATATTTAAATATTCTATCTGTGATCGGAACCTGTTAATGAATTCACCGTTCATCTGCACTTGTTCCTCCATAGTCGCGTCAACTACTAGGGGAACTTCTGAACTTTTGTACTGTTTCTTGGGTCTTTTGCACCATGCTATCAACCTTGTCCTTTTCCTTTAATGTCATCTCGAATCTCTCCTCAACCTTGTATTTGTTCTTTAGAGCCTCTTCTACTCTTCCTTCAACTTCCCTCTTCTGTTGTAGTGTTGTGTCATACTTCTCCTGTAATTGGGTTGGTTCGCCCCTTATTCTTTCTAGCTCCTTGTGTTCTTCCTCTCCTTTGTTTTTTATTTCTTGCACTAGTCCTACTTGCAAGTCCTGTAAATTTTGATTGGACATCCTTGATATGACTATGTTCAGATGGCTCAACGCATTTAATTGCTTATGAAACTTGCCCACTGATAAATATAGCGCGTTTGGCTCAATCTGTAGGGTTTTATTCCCTAGTGTCAGTTGCGTCAGGGCCAACTGAGTGCTTTCTTCTTCCCTCCTTGGCCCTGTTGATGGTTCTTCACTGGACCTGTTCTCCTTCGTAAGGTTTGCAACTTCCAACATTTGTTGAAGTACTCCCAAATGGTCCTGCAGTTTCTTTTGTTGTTATTCTTGCTTCTTTGGTGCTTCTTCCCATAACTCTTCTGTGGAATCCCATATCTGGTAGCCAATTATGTCCATATCATCATTGGTTAATATGTAAAATGGGTTATGCCTATATGCCTTGGCTTTATTTCATGGCCCTCATGTTTTCTCTTCCCCCTTATCCCTCCTTTTTGGTCCTGCTTCGAGGACCTTCGATGTGCCGGGCATATTGCCTGCACCATTCATCTGAACTTTGCCTTGATCATCACCTAGATCCTTCTCACTCTTTTCTTGTTCATCCTCCTCTTCTAGGAGCCCTATTTTTTCTAGTGGACTCTTCCAATCTTCTTCCCAGTCATTGACTATTAAAGTCACGTCTTTCATTGTCAACCTGTAATTGGTTGGAAACCATTGCCGCACTAGATCATTATTAGCCTGCATGTACATATGGTGCATGCAACTGTAAATCAAGCAATATCTTTGTATGTTGCTACTATTTCTTCAGATATGCGTGGTGTTTGCACAACTGAATAGGTGATCCTCTCCAGGTAGGTAAAAAATGTGATGTTATTGTCAGTTTGTCTTCTCTTAATTGGTGAATTCCATAAATTGGTATATTTCTCAACTAGAGTGATGCTACCAAAAGTGCACTTGCACTGGTAATACCCGAGTTCTTTCCACCCAACCAACACAATGAGAATGATCAACCAAGCATAATGAAATTCAACACCCTTCTCCTTGGCTTCCGTGCAATCCTATAAAAAGTTGTTAACCAAAAAGGTAGCCTAGTTTATCTGAACTTCTGCTATACATTTCTTTGGGGATACAATGACGACAGTTGGTACTTCATCTTTGCGACATTTTCACAACAATTTGTAGGCCAATACATGTGTCGCAAAACTCACATTATTATCGTTGATATTTTTAACATCGAGGCCCCTCTTGCCCTTGAATGTGTCAAATTTGTCTTTCATTTATTCATAGAGGGATCACTCTCCCATATTTAGGAACAATAGTCCCGAGTCTTCTCCTGCTTTGGGAAATCCTGTAATATGCACAATCAACAAAATATCGATCGATACTAGGGGATCAAGCCAGAGTGTCCCCCCATGAACAAAGCTTAATAATACCTTCACACATGCATTGATCTCTGTACTCCACCCAAAATGTGGAATGCCAAATAATTTTATTATTCATTCCTTCTGCAACCCTGATGCCCACTCTTGTGGCTCGACCAGGATTTCTCCCATCCCTGGGATGCTCCTTGTGCATAAATACCGATCCCTGATAAACTCAAGGAATTTCTGTGTATCCATGATATCATGGTCCATAAAATTGAGGTTGGAAATCTTCCCGAGCATGTCTTCATCACTGCTTACACCAACCAAATCTGGTCATACCGACACTGGGTAATTTGCACTTCCTAGTATATTTATTTGTGGTGCATCATCTGCCCTTGTTGGTAAGTAGTCTTTATGAAACTTTGTTGGTGTCATTGAAGTCGAAGCTCTGGCTAATGCCTCGACCTTTAGTGATGTTGCTTTTTGTTTCACTTGTTTTCTCGCTGCTGTCGATGGTCCTCCAACTCTTGGTGGTGCCATTTGTTTCCTGTGACTGGTTCTTGGAATTAGCTATGTGTCTCTTGGTGGGTCGTTGTAGCTCGATTCTAATGGCTCGTCTCTGTTCTCACATTCACTCTGGTTCGGTTTGTTTTCTCCCACTCGCATGTAACAATGGTTTAGACTTAATGAATTCCTATTATTTTGGTGCTTTCGATCCAACTATATCTATCTCATCCTTCCTTAACTTCTTTGTCCAACCTGTCACCCTGGTTGATGCGTTGTTTAACCAAATGCTTCTTTATTACTAAATCCATCATGTGATTTATCCCTTGTACTGTCGATCTGTCATGATTTCCGACAAATTTTCACATTTGAGACTTATCTGACACTTTTATGACCTGTCACTCCTACTATGTAACTTTCATTTTTGTTCTTTAATGATTTTAATGGTCTTGTCATTTTCAATCTGCGCACTAGTTTTATTGTTGTTTTATTTGTACGCATCACAGTCTGTCTCGTCTGTCTTTCATCTCCTAGTTTGACGTAGTGCTATGATGATGTGTGATGACACTTCATTATGCACACGTTCTTATTCCTTGGGAATTGTACGCTCTTTTTATTTTCACTATATCTACTTTTATTTGTTTTTCCTTCTTTTTCTTGTCTACTATAATACAACTACTATAATACATGTGTTCCGGCACAACCCAAATTACTACGTAGCCTGTCAGTCGTCTCTATAGAGTTTCATTCAACTTCCATTAACCCTTCCTTCCAATACTTCTCCATTCAAGGTTTCTAACCACACAACACCTATCTTTGTTAGTTTTTGAATCACATAAGGTCCTAACCAGTGCATTCTAAACTTCCCTGGATGCTTCATATACTTGTTGTCATAGAGTAGTACAAAATCTCAGAATTGAAATTTCTTCTATTTAATGTGTCGATCATGCTAGACCTTCTCTCTGGATTTCTGTACCTATTGATGGAATCCTGCAACAAACCGATCCTCCTCCAGTTGTACTAACCGTGCCAACCTATCCTCTATTGTGCCATTATTCGATAGCTCTATGATTGCTGCAATACATAGGCTAGGCAGAATAAACTCCATTGGAATTATTGCTTCTTTCCCATATACCAACTTGAAAGGTGTCTGTCCTGTCAACTTCTTACTTGTAGTCATGTAAACCCATAATACTATAGTAACTCTTAAGTCCCAATCGTCTCTCCCTACATTACAAATCTTTGTCAAGGAATTCTCCAAGATCTTATTAAAAGATTCAACGGTTCCATTGACCTGAGGGTGATATGGGGTACTCTTTTGGTGATGAATCTGGAACTCCTTAGTCAATGTTGCAATTGTTTTGTTTAGAAAGTGTGTACCTTGATCACTGATTAATATGTGCAGACATCCAAACACTGTGACTACAATTTCAAATAGAAACTGCGCAACCGTTTCCACAGTACAATCTATAACTGGGGTTTCTTCTGGCCATCATGGAAAATAATTTGTCGTAGTAATGATGTACCTTGCCCCTGATATTCTTTCTTGTAGGTTGATTGGCCCCACAAAGTCTATGGCCCATTTTTCAAATGCCTGCAACGTAACCTGTGGATTCAAAGGAATTCCATCCCTCCTAGATGGATTTCCCACTCTTTGGCATACATCACATGAATGACAGTATTCCTTTGCATCCTTGTGAAGTGTAGGCCACCAAATCCCTGCTCACAAAATCTTCTGTGTAGTTGATCTCCCTACGTAATGTCCTCCAAAAATTCCATCATGCACTTCTTCAAGTATTACTGTCATTTCATGATCTAGGAAACAACATCTTAGTATTCCATCTGCACCCATCTTGTATAAATTCCCCGCAATCAACTGATAATCTGTTTCTTTCACTACCAATTGTTTCTTTTGTGCTATAGTCATCTCGGATGGAGCCATGCCTGTATTTAGAAACTATACGATGTCCAAGAAATAATCATTCACCATCCTTACTACAAATAACTGCACATTTGGGAAGATGTCATCTAAATTTCTTGCATCTTCCCATGACAATATGTGCGATAGATGATCTGGTCCTGCATTTAGGTTCCCTGGTTTCACTATGACTTCAAAATTGTATTCCTGAAATAATAAGAGCCACCTGCATATTCTTCCCCCCAATACTAGCATGTTGAATAAGTATTTTAATGAAGAATGGTCTGTATACATCCTAAAGTGAGACCCCAATAGATAATTCCTAAATTTCTATAGTTCATAGACCATCAACAATCCTTCCTGTTTCGTGGTTATATAGTTCTTCTCTACTATAGAAAACTTCCTTCTTGAAAAATAAATTGGGTGATATATGTCTCCTTCCCCTGGTTGGGATAGTACTATGCCCAATGATATGGACAATGCTTCCATGTGTACATGAAACTCCTTGTTCCAGTCTGGAAAAATTAAAATTGACACAGTCACCAACTTTCGTTTAACGATGTCCAACCCCCTCTGACAATCTTCATCCCATTTAAACTTCACTTCCTTCTTTAGTAACTTTTCCACCAGTGTTGTGATCTACGCATATCCCTTGATTAATTTCCTATAATAACATATATGACCCAACATTTCCCTCAACTGTATGATTGATGTAGGTGTTTCTAAATCCAAAATGACTGCAATCTTCGTTGGATCTACCAATAGTCCCTGTTTTCACACTACATGTCCCAACCAAATTCCAAACGGTGCACAAAATGTGCACTTCTTCAAGTTCAAAAAAATCTGACACTTCTTGCATCGATCCAACATAAGTATGAGAACTTCTATATGATCTGTCAGTGTACTGAACACCGTCTAATCATCCAAGTAGACTTCTAGGAAATTTTGGATGAACTCCTTGAATGTTGCAACCACTACCCTGGAAAAAACTGCAGGGACACTCTTCAATCCAAAGGGCATAACTATGTACTGATAACTTCCCCATCCCATCGTAAAAGTGGTCTTGTGTCGATCATCTTACATGATTATTATCTGATGGTACCCAGAGAATCCATCTGTAAACGAGTAAGTTTCCTGGCCTCCCACGTTCTCCAGTACTTCATCCATGAATGGTGTTGGAAATGGGTCATGTAAGAATGCGTCATTTAACTTCCTTAGATCTACAAAGATCTTTATTCCTCCCGTCTTCTTGTCCTGCACCACCATCGTACTGATCCACTTAGATTATTCTACCAGTTTGATGATTCCTGCATCCAAAATCCTATCTATTTCAGATTTTACCTTCTCCTTATACCTTATATTTAGTCTGTAAGGCCTCTAGCGCACTGGCTTAGCTCCTAGTTTCAGTGGGATCTTCATCTCACCCAAGTCTCTTGCTATTCCCTTCATCTCTAAAAAACAAATTGGAAATAGGTCTCGGTACTCTCGTAGTAAGTACACAATATTCTCAACTGTCTCCTCACTGTAATAGTCCCCTATTTGCGCAAACTTGAGATTCTCTATCGTCCTGATGTTTACCTTCTGCGTCTTTATAGGCTGTGTATATGTGGTGGATTCGAGCTCGTGCCCTTCTATGGTTCGTTCTCCTTCTGTATCAGGTATTTGTACATTCCTAGGATCCTCTTCATCATACTCTTCCTTGGATACATTATAGAACTCTAGTATCTCACGGACAATCATCTTGGCTCAATGCTCGTTGCATATCGGTATCACCTCCATCGTCTCTTATTCCGAGAAGATATTCGTTTGAATTTCCTGTAGCGAGGCATCTATGGATGGAGATTCATGTTCAAATGTAAACATGATTCTGAACCTATGGATCAGTTCTTCCCATCTTGTTGTCTCCTTGTGCATTTCCAACTCCAAATACCAGTTCTTTGAAATTGTGTCCATTGTGTGTATAAACCTGTGCGTCCACTCTGTCTCTGGTATCGAACCCCACAAAGCCCTGCATTGTTCCACATGACCTATTGGGTCACTCTTCCCTGTATATTTTTGCGCAATGTTTCCTCCCTCAGTTCCAAACCTTATTTTTATTATTCTATTGCATTGTAACCAATCTTTCATTCCCTCTCTATGGGCAGTCCACCATCTGGATGGAGTCACTATTAATACCACATCCAATGCTAACAATTTTTTTGTTCGGGTACCAACAACTCAAATGATTTTAAAAAAATACTTATATTAGTTAATCCATCATACATGGGTAGATTACATAGCTCTATTCCAATCCAGTGCAAGGATCGAGTGATGCGTGCACATCGTCTAGTTGACACTTCATGCATTCTATGTTTCCAATGATCTAGACCTTCTTCAGAATCTGATGAAAATGAACTGATACTTCTCCAACTCAACACACCATATGTTGTTGCTTTGACATAATCCTCCATCCATGCAGTCATGTTATATAAATTGTCAATGTCATTCCCTCTTGCTGGTTCTATGTATCTCTTTCCTTTTGATGGGTCCAAGGGTGCATTAAATTTCAAATATCCAACTTCAAATATCATCTCCCTCCTCTTCAAGTTGATGATCGCTTGGTTATCAAAATCCAATTCCAGTCCCATTAGTGTTGGATATGGTTGATTATTGTCCATGATCTCAATAACTTCAAAGTCTACCATGCTACATGATCTAGGGGATCAAATTTTGCTCAAAATTCAAAGCACTCGGAATTGCTTCAAATCAAATAGGTGCGTAGGCCTCATCGTCACGAACCCAAATCAACTCGAACGGGTTCAAACGGATGTCGGATGAGTGAGCTATCGCGTTCTGTTCAAATTGTCAAACAAGAAAAAACAAAATTTGCTGACTGTACAGTCCATATAGTTGCTGATGTGGCAGGGCTGTACGCTGATGTGGTAGGGCTGAGTTGGCAGACAATTGGCAGTTGTGAGGTCAAATCATATCTTGACACATGGCACATTATTGACAAGTGGGAAGGTGCCACGTGGCCCAGACATGGGCTGCCACGTGGAACAATATTTGATTGGTTGTTCAAAATTATATGGAGTCCATGGGGATCGAACCCCGGACCTCCCACCAAGGTGGAGTGACTTCACACGGCGTGGGCTACCAATAGCCCACGCATTAGTTCTTAATATGTATATGTGTTAAAACTTATTTAAGTTTGACTATAGTGTATTTCAGCATGGGGGTCGGGCTGGGGCTTAGCCCCAGCCCGCTGTTTTGGTATGAATGCATATGACCATGCACCGAACAATGTATGGGAGTTTGTTTTTTGTATTGTCAACGGGTTAAACCATGCGCCGACACTTGACACTTAACCATATGAATTGGAGTTTAGCTCTTTTATGTGCGGTCACATGGACCATACGCTCAACGGCTTGGCGATTAGGGGGCTAGGTTCCCTAACCGTTCTACAGTTGCACGCGAGTTGCGGTTATGTGCCGGTGCTAGGTTTAAACACGAAAAAATGCATGGAGGCTAGGTTGGACACACAGAGGTGCATTTTGGTGATCTAGAGACAACAAGTTTGAAGGGAAACTTCCAGGAAGCCTATCTTCTTCAAATTTTGGCCAAATTAGGTGTCGAAAAAGCCCAACTAGGGGTTTTTGGACGTTCTGAAGCCATTGGAGCCATCTATTTGGAATTTTGAGCATTGTAAAGCACATATTTTATCACTTTTAGTAAATAATATAAAAGATCCATTGGAAGCTGGACCAAGAGATGTAGCCCAAGAGAGGGGTGAACTCCTTTATCATTTGCTGTGTTATGTGTTTACTGTTCACTGTATTTTGCTGGTTATTATTGCATCTTGAAAGTGTAATTTCTATAAAATTTGTGTTTGCAAATTGATCCTTTTGCATAAGAACACTTAAATAAAACTTGCAAATATTTTCAAGAATACAAGCCTTTATCATTTTCAGATCAAGTTGGTATCAGAGCTTAGGTTTTTGAAGGCTTGATTATTTGCAAGTGTTTTGTTTTCTGATGCTCACAAGGTTGAAACTCACAAGAGGATAAGGTCAAATTGTAGAGCCAAGTTCTCATCCTTCAATAAGAAATATTATATCATCACCTCAAGCTTCAAGGAGGCATTCACCAAGTATGGCTCATGAAGAGAGTCATGAAAATATTCCTACAGAAGATGAAGATCTCAGAAAGGATTTCATGGATATGAGGGAAATGATGAAAGTATTGATGGAAGAAAGGAATG
>ML797412.1:187897-202142 GCA_009831015.1 Picea engelmannii
CTTTACATTAGTAAGGAGAGGCTTAAAGGAGAAGGTAAAAAACTAAAACCAATTAGATATGGTCCTTTCAAGATTCTTGACAAGATTGGTAACAATGCCTTCCGTTTGGATTTGCCTCCTTATATGCAAATGTATGCAGTTGTCAATGTTGATAATTTGAAATTGTATGAGCCTCCTTTGATTGATGATCAAGGAGAACATGTTCATATTCCTTCTATAGATGATTTCTCGCCAAAATATCTTACAGAACTGCATGAAGACACAATCCTTGACAGGAGAATGAGAACTTCAAAACGAGGAAATGTGGAATATCTTCGAATTGGTCTTAAAGGAATAAATCCAAGAAAATCCAAGTGGATTGAGGTTGGGAAGGTGAGGGAACTATACCCTTATCTTCATATAGACTGAAAGTAGACTTTTGGAGGTCCAAAAGCTTTCCAATGGGGAGGTGTGATCCAGGGGATCAAGTTTTGCTCAAAATTCAAAGTGCTCGGAATCGATTCAAATTGAACAGGTGTGTAGGCCTCGTCGTCACAAACCCAACTCAACTCAAATGGGTTCAAACAGACGTCGTATGAGTGAGATATCGCATTCTGTTCAAATTGTCAAACAAACAATTTTTTTTTTGCTAACTGTACAGTCCGTACAGTTGCTAACATGGCAGGGTCGTACAATGACGTGGTAGGGTTGTACACTGATGTGGCAGGGATGAGTTGGTAGACAATTGGTAGTTGTGAGGTTGAATCATATCTCGACATGTGGCACATTATTGACAAGTGGGAAGGTGCAATGTGGCCCAAACATGGGTTTCCACGTGGCACCATATTTGATTGGTTGTTAAAAATTATATGGAGTCCGTGGGGATTGAACCTCAGACCTCCCGCCAAGGTGGAGTGCCTTCACACGGCATGGGCTACCAATAGCCCACGCATTAGTTCTTAATATGTATATGTGTTAAAACTTATTTAAGTTTGACTATAATGTATTTCGGTGCGGGGGCCGGGCTGGGGCTTAGCCCTAGCCCGCGGTTTTGGTATGAATGATTATGACCATGCGCCAAAAAATGTGCGAGAGTTTGTTTTTTGTATTGTCAACGGGTTAAACCACACTCCGACACTTGGCGCTTAACCATATGACTTGGAGTTTAGCCCTTTTATGCGCGGTCACATGGACCATACACCCAACGACTTGGCGGTTAGGGGGCTAGGTTCCCTAACCATTCTACAGTTGCGCACGAGTTGCGGTTATGTGCTGGTTATAGGTTTAAACATGGAAAAATGCGCGGAGGCTAGGTTGGACACACAGAGGTGCATTTTGGCGATCCAGAGACAACAAGTTTGAAGGGGAACTTCCAGGAAGCCTATCTTCTTCAATTTTTGGCCAAATCAGGTGCCGAAAAAGCCCAGCTAGGGGTTTTTGGACATTCTGAAGCCATTGGAGCCATCTATTTGGAATTTTGAGCACTGTAAAGCATATATTTTATCACTTTGATCAAATAATATAAAAGATCCATTGAAAGCTGGACCAGGAGATGTAGCCCAAGAGAGGGGTGAACTCCTTTATCATTTGATGTGTTATGTGTTTATTGTTCACTGTATTTTGCTGGTTATTATTGCATCTTGAAAATGTAATTTCTATAAAATTTGTGTTTGCAAATTGATCCTTTTGCATAAGAACACTTAAATAAAACTTGCAAATATTTTCAAGAGTACAAGCCTTTATCATTTTTCAGATCACTACAAACCCCATCTATGTTCACATGTAATCCTATCAACTGACCAATCATAACTATTTTTTGCTGATTCACTAGCCTTAGATGAACATGAGACCATACCAACTTGGTTTTTCCCATCAACTCCCATGTTTTCTTAGGTAACACATTCACGTCAGACTCTAAGTCCAAAATAATATTATCCACATAATACTCTCCAATCTGCACATTGAATCTAAATTCTTCATTGGTTCACTTCCTGCGCAGTACCTGATTTACCATCCTTTGTGAAACACGAGTTTTCCTTCCTCTTGTGCAGTGATCAATCATGTCATATAATGTACTCAGTGCAGCCTCATCTTTGATTAGCTCTACACAATTTCTCAAGAATTATGTTAGCGCACTTACCTTCCCTGTTGGATTTTCTATCATTGCACAATATTCTTCATGAGGTGTCATTGATGTTTATGCTCCCTAATTCACTCTGAGTACTTCTTTGCTTGACCTTTGATATGTCTCCTTTTCTTTCCGAGGATAAAAGGATGGCATAGGACCTACTGTATTTCTTACCCATTGTTCAGTCTTCTTTCCTTCATATGTCCTATCATTCCCTATTCTATCTCCTCCGCACGTAAAAATGACTACTCTGGGTCCTTCATTACGTCTTTCGACTGATCTCATATGAAAATTCTGATTCAAATTTAGGTTATGGTTTCCTCTGGCCTTCCACTTCACAACTAGTTGGGGACAATATTTTTTTGAGTGATCCAGTGCTCTGCAATATGTGCACATTGTACATGGATTTTGGCAGTCGCGGGCCAAGTGTCCAAGTTGATTACAATTGTAACATATAATCGGTCCTCTTCCTCCTCTTCCAAAATTCCCTCTATCTCAGTCTCAGCCAAAGTTTCCTTTCTTCCCTTGATTGAAACCTCTTTGATTGTTGTATTGTGGACCCACTTATTCTACTGCAACATTTTCTTCCTGGATCCTGTACATATCGGATGTGTTTTCCCTCATTAATTCGAATGCATGAAAATTTTTCTCCTCATGTCCTACAAATTTGTAAAAATTGCAAAAAAAAAAATTGGTGTACTCTGGTACATATGTAGTAGTGGAAACTCAGTTGGGTGATGGACCCATTTCTTACATATCTAATAGTATCCTCCTCTCGGCAATGGATTCAGTGTTCCTGTTGCCAAATATTGCATGAATGTTGGGAATTTGTCCTTGTGATGGCCTTTAGTCCTACATCTTGTACACCATACTTTCTCATGTTTTTCCTTTCCCTTTGTAAGTTATTCCAATTGAATTTCCAATGCAGCCAACAAAATCTGAACTTGCTCCATTCGTCCACTGTTTCCCACTAGAGATGACTCTAGTTTGATAGCAATATCTAGTGCCTCAGGCTACAATGCAACCTTATGCTAGATCAATGGCCTACAAATGTGTGGTAGAATCCCTACAATAAACCATTCTTGGTGTTGTTGATCTGGGATCTGGAAAGTTAACCTAAGCATCACATCCTTAAATCTTTGGTCGTAGTCCCATACCGACTATGTTTGTACTTGTTTGATCTCCTTTAATTCTGTGAAGTACTGTGACTCCGACTTTGGTTTCTTGAACTCCTTCAGTAGTGGTTGATTAATCTCTTCCAAAGTCCTGGCTTGTCCTATAGGCGTGGTGCTCTGTAACTTCATATACCATACTAGCACACGACCCCTAAATGTTTTCGCTAATTGTGCAATCTTCACAACTTCATTCTATATGTTCTTTGCGACCCAAATTGTCTTGCAAACAAACAAGTGTTATTATGGGTCCTCTGACCCAACTCCTTGGAACCCATGAAGCCTAAGAGTATTATCCATCTTGTCCATGTTTTTCGATGTAGTCTCTCCTCTTGGTGATGCTAGTTGAATCTGATTCTGACTCTGCACACTACTTACACTATTCTGACTGCTACTACTTGGTCCTCCTTGGCCAACTATAGTTGATTTTGAAAAATATTCAAATGTTACTTCTGATTGTTGTGATGCATACAGGGTTGTGGATTCGACACAAGATCCTATCTGAGTAGGACTTATTGGCTCTTATATTATAAAAATGAACTAGAACTCCTCTTCTTCTTCCCCTAGGTATGTTACCTCCATGATTCAAAGTAGTGGGCAAGTTTCTCTCCCCTTGGTCTCACTCTGCGGCTCTCTTCTCTCAACCTCAGTCTTTTGCCTCTTGTACATCCTCCCTCTATGAAACTCTCCAAACTCGTATCCTTCCTCTGGTATATATTATTCTTGCATCCTCATTCCCTCCCTGCCTCTTTCATTGCTTCCTTCCTTCTCTTAGACAATCCTCCCATATCCCCTAGTTCCCCTATGTGTGTGAACCCCTTAGCAGTCATATTTTATTACCATCATGTGCTTTTCACACAATAACATCTTTATCCACATATTTAATGATTTCAAGAACCTCCCGCACAAACATTTGAAAAAGTCCCTTTCTGTGACATTGTATGATTGAATACAATCTATTAAAAACTCTGTAACATAATCACTTAGTACGCTATCAAAAAAAAAATCAATTGCTTGAGTAGTTGGGTTACTTACATAATTCAACTGTCTTACCAATTCAGGAGTCCAATTCCTTGGCACTATGTCGTTGAACCTTCCATTTTTCTCCACTAATCTTTTTAGCCACTTTGTCAGAATAACGAGAAATTCACCAAAGAAAATTTCATGCAAATTTGTGAACACATACCTTTGCAGCCATTGCTTGTCACTTATTCGAGGGTTTTTGTTCTCTTGGATTGAAAATTCATGTTCCTTCCTTTCTAACCATTCTCAAATATCCTTCTTAGTCGACCTCCAAAACATCCCCTTAATTGCAAAGTCCTGGTCATGGAAACATAACGATTTGTTGGCACTCTTCTGTGCATGGGTTGTAAACCCAAGGTTCAATTTTTCTAAGAAAAAAAACCCGACCAAACATCGGCCCTTTCGACATCACTTGCTTGTGTAGATGAAGTCTCACCCGATGTATCTATGGGGACTGCAAGAACCATGCTTCTGCAATAGTAAGGGAATGAGAGGAAAACATTCAATTCATTCTTCCTTATTATGTTGTGCGCATAACACTATTTTGTTTAGGTATTAACTTACTCATGATTCAGATTCTCGTACTTATCACATTCCAGATTATGGTATAGAGTTTTTACTGTCACATTCATGAATCATTGCACCATACTTAACTATCATATGAAGGTATTCTATGATGCATGCAAATAATATTCATATTCAGACAGAGAAAAACAAACAACACATGATTCCATAACATATATTTATCATTCTTTTATTCATTCTTTTCAACCATCAACTACTTTATTCAATAACTCTGGAACTCAATATCAGTCAACAATTACCATACAGTAACATAAATGAATCTATCATAACCAAACTTCATCAAAATTGTACCTAGTTGAAACAACAACAACCCCTAATCTCCCAACTCGTTACATATTTATACCAAAGCTAGGGCCAAAAACCCTAATCTATTCATCCCAAAAATATCCCATTACAATGCATGGCCAGCTTAGTTAGCTGGTTGTTCGATGCCTTTCTTCTTCTTTTCAGCCTTCATGTTGTTCTTCTATTTTTGGAATGTCAAGATGTGATTCTCCTATTATGATTTATTTCCTTTCTCTATTCTTCAAAATGCACGTTGTCTTCCTTTTGCACACTTTCCTCCTTCTGCACACTTTCCTACTGGATGCGCCTCAGTTGTGTGCTCTCTAGATTTCCTTATTCCTCCACACAATTTTCTTATACTTAGGAATTTTCCTCAAAACTTTATCAAAACTGCAAAAACTATTTTCAAGACTACCTATCCAACAATGCCTATAGACTCAGTCTTTCCCCATATATTCACATTTACTCGGTAGTGAATGTAGAAAATTTGAAACTCTATGATCTAGGAGGATCTCCACACAAGGAATCATTACTTTGCACACCATGGAGAATATAATTAAAATACTAAGTGATGGTAGGTGGCAAAGAATAATTAATACTCATGAACGATTTATTTAAAATGTAAAAATGATTAATATGTTAAGTGAGTGAGAAACTCATGTATTATTCATGAAAATTGGAAAAATGATTAATGCTTGAAGTGAGCTTGAGAATATCACATATTATTCATTTAATTGTAAAAAAAGGAAAATTAGTTTTGTGAGAGAATGCAACTCACAAATTAGTTTCCTAATTTTAAGGGGAAATTAGTTTCCTAGTCTCAATGAGGAAGTTAAGGGTCTCATGAGTTGGTTTGGACTCTTCCTCACTTTATCACAAGTGGTTTCCTAGTATCAAGGAGGAAGTTAAGGGTCTCATGAGTTGGTTGAGATGATTTGCCATTTTTGTCCTTGATTTGTTATTAGATCCTAAATGTGTGGATCTTGTCTCCTCGAGTTATGGAGTTAAGGAAAACTATATAAACTCCTTATGAAAACTCTAGGTTTCATCTTTGGATGAATACTTTATGGATCATCCCTTGGTGGAGAGAGAGCTCAAATGTAGTCCTTCTGGTGTCTGAAGAAATGTCACTTATGTGAGAGCCTTAAGGTTTCTCTGGGTTTCAGCCCTGTAAGGAGCACGTGCCACATTTTGTGAGAATATTTCAACACTTTCAAAGAAAGGATAATACAACAACTCGTATTCGAAGAAGATCTCGAGATGTAGCCAACAAAGTCTGGTGAACTTCGTTAATAACTCAATGATCTCTTGTCTCATGTTTTCTTATGCATGTTTTTATTTCCGCAATTATTTTTATTAATGCATTAAGTAATGGATATATGCGACTAACAACATATTCACCAAGTTAATATTCAATTTGGATTCAAGTCTTCATAAGTCCATCATTTCACCTTTGATGCAATCAAGTTCAATAGATCTGTAATTGTAAATTTGACCTTAGTTAAGTTTCCTAGAACCAAATCAATATTGGTATCAGTGTCACCCCAGTTTCATATCAAGTGGTATCAGAGCATGATTGACATGGATTGCAGGTGTTGAAGACAAGATGGGAAAAGCATCGAAAAATGCATGGGTCAAAGAGCTTGAAGAAATCAATCAATGCATCCAATAAGAGAATGCAAAGCTCAAAAGGATTCTACAAGTTTCATAGGATGAGAATACAAAGTTGAGACTCATGTTAGAGAAGCTTGTGGAGGAACAAGTTGGAGAATGTTCCACTACAGAGGAGGAAAAAATTCCCTCCAAGACCATATCAACTCGTGGCCATGGCAGGTATACTAGTTATGGTTCTTGTCATGAAAATGTTGATAGTTGCACATATTATCAGATGATAGCGAATGCTCTCCAGGAACCATATAACCAAGGTGGTTTTCTATAAGCCTCATCTACAACTTCATCCAACTAGGATGAGTAGTTGGCCAAACTCCAAGAAGAAGACCAAGTGTCAGAAACATGAATGGAGGTAAAGAATTCTCCATGTTCAATTCCTTCTCTCATTATGATGATGCCTCTTTTGGTGATTTTGAAAGGCACACCAAGGGCATTGGCTTGAAGTTGTTGAGGAATATGGGGTATAAAGGAGGAGGTATTGGTATTGATGGCCAATGAATCATTCAACCACTTGAGGTTGAAGGAAGACCTCGCTTTGTAGGATTGGGGTATGCTGAAAGAGAATGCTCAAAAGAAGAAGAAGCAGAGGAATCTTCAAGCAAAGGGTTGATACCATCACCAACACTATCTTGGTACAACAAGCATGTTGCAAAGTGTTGGAAGAGAAAAGATCTTTACAGTGAAAGCGAAATAGACATGAAGTCATGCAATTATTGCACTCACTGCCAAATGAGTGGTCACTGGATCAGGAAATGTTGGAAGCTTCGCCCTGAGCTTCGTGGTACACCAAGCAAGAATCTCGTACTAGAGTCTGTGCAATTTGAGGCTGGATCCTCCTCAGTGAATGAAAAAATGGCCAAAAATCAAAGTGCCCAATATTTGACAAAAACAACACCAAGTCGAAGAGCTCAATGAGAGATTTCCAACAGCACAAACAACATCTCAAACGAAGTCCCAATGACAAAGATATGGCCATTTGAAGTTTTTGGGAAATATGAGAAACTGGCGAAGTCCGTACAGTGTAGAAGAATGATGTGGCATGTCGTACAGGCTAACATGGCAGTATGGACGCTGACACAGGATGATGACATCGAAGTACACACATGTTGACGTAATAGTATGAATGCTGATGCAGGATGATGACATGGAAATAAGGGCGTTGGTGTAGGATGCTAACATGGCACTGACTGGGATGCTAACGTGGTAGTACGAAATGACATGGTGATGACAACATCATCTGATGTGGTAGTACGAAATAGATGTGGAAGATTGTACAGATGACGTTAGCATGACATGGCATGTTGACTGGGTACTAACATGGCAGACCCTACAATTGACATGGCAACATGACATCAACATGACCTCAATAGGGTGACGTGGTAGCACCATAGGCCGCCATGTGTCACCCGAAAATGGCTCTTTTGGCCGCCACTTGGGCCAATTAAAAAATGCCATGTGGCACTCCCAGGAGGCACCACATGGCACCTCCCAAATCCCATCATGTGGTAGAATCGTACCTTGACACTTTTTTTGATATTTGTACAAGCAATTAATGCAGGTGATACGACCTATAAGGCACACATTTCAAGGTAGAGAGCCCAAGGGGGTCCATAATTCAGTGACATAATTGGACGAAAGTATAGTTATTTTTGCAATATTTTTCGCCACAAATCCATTGGTGCAGTCCATTTTGTGATCGTAGCAACATAAGTTTTGGGCTCATGGAAGAAGCCCACTTTTGTCATTAATGCATGAAAATTTTTTCGAGGCAGAGTTGCACCTTTCAGAATAGGGTCGAGTTTGTTGGGGACCTATAATCATAGGTAACTCGATTCTTCGGCTGCTGATTTGGCATTGCTCCCGCGATGAAGACATCTGGCTCGATTGATTTCATTTTCCCCTCCATCTGTTTCGCCCGATCCTTCATCATCCTACAACATCCTTCATCCACCTCTGCACCCTCACTCCCTTGCCCCTTTGTCCCGTTGACTACATCTTGCTCGCCACTCATCCCTGCATGAATAAACAAGCTTAGGATAATAAACAAATAATTAATTTAATATTAAATGGTTAGTGGCGTTTTCTAATGCTCATTATCCTAATAAATTTATTTCAATAGGATAATTAAAAATAAAATAATAATTAGACTAGTCATTAATTAATTATTAATTAGTGATTAACTTAGTTCGATTAAGTTAGTGTTTAGGTTATATATTAGAATTAACATTAATAAAAACTAATAAAAAAAACATAATAATATATATATAAAATAAAAAGAATTAAAATAAAAATTATAAAACATATAATAAACAATATAAAAATATTAATTAAATAAAACATATAAAAATTAAAATAAAACAAAGTAATAAAAATAATAAATAAAAACAAAACACAAAATAAATTAAAAACATAAAACAATTAAAAAACAAAACGTAAACAAACATAAAGTAAAATATAAAACAAATTAAAACCAAATTAAAAACAAACAAAAAACCAAAAAAAACTCTATCTTAAGTTTTCTACCCACTCCCCCGTGCATATCAGACCCCCCTCCTCACGTCACATCAGCTCAAGGGGGGTCCGATATGAGTTGTTTTCCAAAACCACTCCTGGACACATGGAATCTCCACAAACCAGTGGACCCCCCCCCAAAAAAACCACTTACCACCTTAGGGGGGTCTGAAATACCACCTTTCCCCGAAAAACCGTTTTCCCCAATTTTTTAAAAACCGTCCATTTTTGCCTGTTCAACATGTCATCTTCTGAAGCCGATTCCGGGAAAACAAAAACTAATTTTGAAAAACCAAGAGAGTTTTTTCTCTGTAATGAAATGATGAACAAAAATCTCTCTTAGTTTTTCACAGGTACCACCAGTTGGGAGAATCAAATCCATCTTCGAGCCCCATTTTTTCCATTTTTCATTTTTTTTGTTACAGTCCTGATTTTGCGGGGGCTGTTTCGGTGAGATGGAGGAGAATTTGGCGAAACCAAAGGATATTTTTGTCCAACACATGCTCATCTACAATCCTTCATTTTTTCCCCAGGTGTCAGCATTAAAGAGAAACAAATGTCTGAGTGGACCCGTTTTTTGCAAAAATTTGGCCCGTCTTTCATGGCGGACAATTCAGGATTTTTAGGGATTTTTATTCCTATTTTTAGCTGAGGTGGTTGAATTCAACCCCTTGATCCCGGGGAGAGTTCATTCCATATATTGTAATAATAAAAATGCACAAGGGTTGATGATTGAGATTTGGATTCATGCCCCACAGGGGATACATTGTAATTTTCTAGATGACTTTCCCGAAATAAAAATTGTATCTGTAGGATTCTTGTGTTAGAATCCATGGTGATGTTTTTCCTCTGAGTAAATATTTTCTTACTCTGTTAATCCATTCATGTTTTTTCTCTGATCTAATCATTGAAAGACATATTATGAACATAATTTGTTTTTGCACTCTATTTTTGGTCTTTTAATGATCTGCATATTTTCATCTGAAGTTGAGCATAGGAATTCTTAGCTGCTCCTCTGCTTGATGGACTTTCCCTTCTATTCCTCTCCTTCGCTTTCATTTGATTCAATTTGATCCAACAGTCTTTCTATCTTTCCCTGTGGAGACAATCTAATATGTCTGAGATAGATCCATTTTCGGAAAAGGTAGACCCCATGGCCCAATGAAAATTCGAGTTTTCAACCTCCCAAACATACCAAATCCATAAACAAACCCATGTTCTACATAACTAGCCTGATATCCTATTCCAAACAAATATAAATTTGACATAGAGATCCCTCTTTGAGTCTCATAGGGCTAGATCCCTGACTCGAAGCAATTTTGATGTTGCCTCTGTGACTGCCTCCACATCCTTGGGAAAATTACAGAATGATAACAGAATGGCGACCATACTGGAGAACTTTCCCCAGTAGTACACTTAAAAGTTCCAGATCTGATCATTGATGGTGGATAGTGACCAGACACAAGAAGGTTGAGATCATTCACATGGCGACTCCAATATCCAGATCAATTCCAATTCGAAGACTCCACTGGAGGAAGAACCTGAAGCATGACCAAGAAGCCAAGAAAGATCAGGTACTCGAGCCCAAATTGCATTCAAGACATCTTTGGTTTTATATGTAATTATGTTCTATATTATTCTAAACTTGATCAAACGTACATTGTTAAAGATTGCATTGACCACCTACTAATTCATGAGCCTTAAGAGACTAAGCCCCAAATTGTAGATCATGTATATACTCATACACTTGTAGAAATCCCAGTGAGACATGAGCCTTGTGCTTTATCTCCTGCCATTGTTGAAATTCCAGTCAGCTATAAGCCCCTTGCTTTACCTCCTATACCTGTGAAAATCCCAGACTGATACAAACCTCTAGATTTGCCTCCTATTCTCCATGACCTCCCTGCAAATTACACCAATAATATGCCCAGGTTTGATGGAGAGAATGTCAATATTACTACTGAAAAACACATCTAGAGGTTTGAAGATTTCCTTGACCTTTATGAGGTTGAAGATGACGATGTCTATGTCAGGATGTTTGCCTTGTCTTTGCAAGGTAAAGTAAAAAATTGGTTTAAAAACCTTCCAGCTGCAAGCATCATAAATTTTCATCAGTTCATGCAAGTTTTCTTAGATAGGTGGGTGATCATGGGAAATGTTTTCCTCATCCTATAAGAGTATGACCACTTGAAAAGAAAGCCAGGAGAGATGGTACAACAGTTCTCAACCAGGTTCAATAAGGTGTATCATTAAATACCTGTGGATGTAAGGCCACCTCCTGGTTTAGCTCAATTGCATTACCTAGATGCCTTTGATCCAGCAATGACATTCCAATTAAGAGAACAAAACATGGCTACCCTTGAAGAAATGAAAAAGATTGCAGTTGACGTAGAAGATAATCTGCTACATAAAAGGTCCAAGCTAAGAGTAGAGGAAAAGGCCAATACTGAAAAGAAGCGGATGACACCTTCAGAAGTGAAGCTAGACGTCCTGGCCAACACTGTAAAAGAGATGATGTGGAAAATTAGTAGCAGAGAGGAAATTGTTGTTCAAGGACCTGATGTCTCATTAATGCCAGAAAGGGAAAAGATCAATGTCCCCAAACACCTTGCATCCCAGCCTCAACATTTTGATCCACCCAACGATTATTTCATGTATTCAATTCACAATACAGTCAAAGATAAAGTTCAAAATCAGAAGATGGAGGAGGATTCTCCTAATATGATATGCATGTTCAATGGCATTTCATCCATGAATGATTCACCCAAGCTTGATTGGTACAATGATGATTATACCACATTGTATTTTTCAAATAAATCAGCCACATATGATTGGGAGGAAGAAGATAATTTGCAATCCCAACAGGACAATCAATCTATACATGGAAATTATGACAACAATGACCAAAGTGCAGAAAATCTCAGGGTAAGTAGATAGACTTTACCCTTATGCTTATCTTCTTTTAAATTTTTGAAGGAAATTTTTGAACAAGTGATAAATATCAAAGAAGGTAAATCTTTTGATGAGATAGTGAAGGATGTTAGTGTTGAGAAAGAGGCTATTTCAGATCCAGGATTACAATATCCAAGTTTCTCTGATTTTCGAAGTTTAGGGGAAAATTCAAAGCTCGAAACATAATTTGAAATACTGGAATGTAACTCTATACAATTTGAAATACTGGAATGTAACTCTATACCATTAGATTATAATTCATTTCAAATCTTGAAGGAGGAAAGTGTAGAAAATTTTCAAGAAAATGCAAATTGCCTACCCCTATGTTTTGCCTCACTCCTAAGGAAACATTGCAAGCAGATTGTAAGCAATAATAAAGAGGAATTCTTTGATGCATTAGTTGAGGAGAACAAGGATGATACAGAAGCTGATCCAGAGGTACAACCACTGAATCTTTTTGAAGGCCAAATCTCAGATGAAATCCCGAAGCTTGAGACAGGGGATGAGCTAATCCATTTTGATTCACTGCCTTTATGCTTTAATTCTTTTCAGATTTTGAGAGGGAATCTTGGTCAGATTTTGGTTGAGGATCATAGTGTAAGCCATGAAATGCCAACATAACAAATTCCACAGTCATCTAAAATATTTTATGAGCCTATAGTTGATGTGTTGGATGACTTGTGTTGTCAAAGCCATTTTCCATCATCTAGCTATAGGATGAAAAGATGTTATGATATTGACATGATCATGCAGTCAACTTCATGGTATTTTTCAGCAGAAGTCTCATTACAAAGCCCAACATAACATTTGATACCATATTAGGATTTTTTTGAGGCTCTAGACAACATAAATATAGTACCAAATCATGAGGTTGACTTGGTTGAATTTGAACATCAGGAGATAGGTCATGTTTATCATGATCCTGTAGCTGTCTATATGGAGGATTTTTTTCTTTTCAGAATACCCATTGATTCCCAAAGTCTTTGGAATTGTCCACAGACCCAGGGCTTTGTGTTGTAAAGATCAAGTTGGAAATCAGTTTGTGTTTCCCATGCAAGTTCTATTTTTGATATTGTTTGAGAACATTGGAAGAGAAGAGTTATTAGAGCAACTGCTTGATTGGCTGCACTGGCATTATTGTATCATTTAAAACCACAAAATTATCAGTAGTGTAGGGTAGGTAGCAGTTTTGAATAAGCTCAGCTCCCAGAGCATCCCTTTTAACAATTTTTCAATTTCCACTTTCAATCTTCAGTTTGATGTGGTAAAATATGCAAAATAAGATTTTGAGATCAACCCAATGAATAAAGCTCTAGTCTGCATGTTCATAGTTTAGTGGTTCTTGACACCTCCTGAAAGAGCTACCATCCCCAGGTGGAGCCTATGTTGGGGACCTATAATCATAGGTAACTCGATTCTTCGGCTGTTGATTTGGCATTGCTCCCGCGATGAAGACATCTGGCTCGGTTGATTTCATTTTCCCCTCCATCCGTTTCACCCGATCCTTCATCATCCTACTGCATCCTTCATCCACCTCTGCACCCTCACTCCCTTGCCCCTTTGTCCCGTTGACTACATCTTGCTCGCCACTCATCCATGCATGAATAAACAATCTTAGGATAATAAACAAATAATTAAGTTAATATTAAATGGTTAGTGGCGTTTTCTAATGCTCATTATCCTAATAAATTTATTTCAATAGGATAATTAAAAATAAAATAATAATTAGATTAGTCATTAATTAATTATTAATTAGTGATTAACTTAGTTCGATTAAGTTAGTGTTTAGGTTAATATATTAGAATTAACATTAATAAAAACTAATAAAAAAACATAATAAAAAATATGTAAATTAAAAAGAATTAAAACAAAAATTATAAAACATATAATAAACAATATAAAAATATTAATTAAATAAAACATATAAAAATTAAAATAA
>ML797412.1:202192-220720 GCA_009831015.1 Picea engelmannii
ACCACCTCCGGGGGGGTCCAGAATACCACCTTTCTCCAAAAAACCGCTTTCCCCAATTTTTTAAAAACCGCCCATTTTTGCCTGTTCAACATGTCATCTTCCGAAGATGATTCTGGGAAAAATAAAACTAATTTTGAAAAACTGAGAGAGTTTTTTCTCTGTAATGGGATGATGAACAAAAACCTCTCTCAGGTTTTGCACAGGTGCCACCCATTGGGAGAATCAAAGCCATCTTCAAGCCCCATTTTTTCATTTTTTCTGTTACAATCCTGATTTTGCGGGGGCTGTTTCGGTGAGCTGGAGGTGAATTTGGCGAAACCAAAGGAGGTTTTTGTCCAGAAAATTCTCATATACAATAAACTCCTTCAGTTCATTCCCAAGTGTCAGAATTAAAGAGAAAAAGATGTCTGAGTGGACCCCTTTTTTGCAGAAATTTGACCTGTCTTTCATGGCGGACAATTCAAGATTTTTAGGGATTTTTATTCCTATTTTTGGTCGAGGTGTTTGAATTCAACCTCTTGAGCCTGGGGAGTTTCCATTCCATATATTTTAATAATAAAAATGAACAAGGGTTGATGATTGAGCTGTGGATTCATGCCCCACAGTGGATACATTGTAATTTTCTAGATGATTTTCTAGAAATAAAAATTGTATCTACAGGATTCTTGTGTTAGACTCCTTGGTGATGTTTTTCCTCTAAGTAACTATTTTTTTTCCTCTGTTAATCCATTCATGTTTTTTTTCTGATCTAATCATTGAAAGAAAGATTATGAACATAATTTGTTTTTGTACTCCGTTTCTGGTCTTTTAATGATCTGCATGTTTTCATCTGAAGTTGAGCATAGGAATTATTAGCTTCTCCTCTGCTTGATGAAATTTCCCTTCTATTCATCTCTTTCACTTTCATTTGATTCAATTTGATCCAACAATCTTTCTATCCCGCCCTTTGGAGACAATCTAATACCTCTGAGATAGATCCATTTTTGGAAAAGGTAGATCCCATGGCCTAATGAAAATTCGAGTTTTCAATCTCCCAAACATACCAAATCCATAAACAAACCCATGTTCTGCATAACTAGCCTGATATACTATTCCAAACAAATCTAAATTTGAGAGAGAGATCCCTCTCTGAGTCTCGGAGGGCTAGATCCTTGACTCGAAGCGGTTTTGATGTTGCCTCTGTGACTGCCTCCATAGCCTTGGGAAAATTACAGAGTGATAACAGAGTTTACAGTAAAAATTTGCAGAATGACGAGACATACCTGTTGGTGTTGTGTATGCCGATATTTGAGCAGTCGGTGAGCACCTTGGCACGAAAACCAATGTAAGTTTTAAGCATTTATGGTTTTTTCCTCTTTATGAAAATTTCAAAATCATGAATGTATGTTGCATATTCTAGTGATCTTTGATGTTGCAGCAGGGCAACAAGATATGAATTATTGTAGGAAATTCATTGTTTGATCCTTACACATAAACCGAGATGGTGCGATAAGAGGGCATTTTGACACTTCAACATAAAGTAGTCATGTTTATAGTCAAAAGTATCATAATTACGAGAAGAGTGTGATGATGATGGCATTTTCCTTATGTATTATGTTGCACATGTTTGTAATGGGGGGTTTAAAAACCATAGAGTTTACCACTAGTGCACAATTGGGAGTATTTTCCTTAATGGTAACGTTGCCTTAAAATTTGATGTAATTGTCGTTTGGCTTGAAAATGGAAGTTGCCATGAAACATTGTAAAGGATTTTTAGCTGCTTGATGAGAGTGAGAGGCAATTGTTTTGCCTAAGCCTTGCTGGAAATATTGTAATGGATCTTGTAGCCACTATTGAGTGAGAGAAATTGTTTTTCCTAGGTCTATTTTGGCAACATTGTAATGGGTCTTATAACCACTGTTGAGTGAGAGACATTGTTTTTCCTAGGCCTGTTTTGACAACATTGTAATGGGTCTTATAGCCACTATTGAGTGAGAGGCATTGTTTTTCCTAAGTCATGTTTTGACAATCATTGTAAAATTGTCCATGAGTGTTTCATAAACTCTTGGCAAGTATGGTACTACTTTGAAAAGTTGTAATCCATGTATTGTACACTACATATTTTCATTGATGCAAGTGTCAACATCGACATACTCATTCTAACGAACAAAGGTGAAGGAGAAGAAGGGTGCGTCCTTTCAGAGACATGTGTTATGCAAATAAGAGAATCAACTGCATATTTTCATTGGTGCAAGTGTTGGCATAGAAATACTCTTTCTGAAGTACAAAGGTGAATGAGAAGAAGGGTGTGGCCTTTTAGAAACATTTTTTATGTAGATCAAGGAGCAGGGAAGTGCATCATAGAGTGTAAGACTCTTCCTATAAGTTGATTGTGGAGATTCAAGTCACAATTTCTCTCTATACTTATGGAGGACCAAAAGTGATTTTTGTGGGGAGGTGTGATCTAGGAGCATCTCCACACAAGGAATCATTACTTTGCACACCATGGAGAAGGTAATTAAAATACTAATTGATGGTAGGTGGAAAATAATAATTAATACTCATAAATGATTTATTTAAAATGTAAAAATGATTAATACTTTAAGTGAGTGATAAACTCATGTATTATTCATGAAAATTGGAAAAAATATTAATGCTTGAAGTGAGCTTGAGAATCTCACATATTATTCATTTAATTGTAAAAATGGGAAATTAGTTTTGTGAGAGAATCCAACTCACAAATTAGTTTCCTAATTTTAAGGGGAAATTAGTTTCCTAGTCTCAAGGAGGAAGTCAAGGGTCTCATGAGTTGGTTTGGAATCTTCCTCAATTTATCACAAGTGGTTTCCTAGTATCAAGGAGGAAGTTAAGGGTCTCATGAGTTGGTTGAGATGATTTCCCATTTTTGTCCTTGAGTTGTTATTAGATCCTAAATGTGTGGATCTTGTCTCCTCGAGTTATGGCTTTAAGCAAAACTATATAAATTCCTTATGAAAACTCTAGGTTTCATCTTTGGATGAATCCTTTATGGATCATCCCTTGGTGTAGAGAGAGCTCAAATGTAGTCCTTTTGGTGTTTGAAGAAATGTCACTTATGTGAGAGCCTTAAGGCTACTTTGGGTTTCATCCCTATAAGAAGCATGTGCCGCATTTTGTGAGAATATTTCATCCCTTTCAAAGGAAGGATAATACAATGATTCATATTCCAAGCGGATCCAGAGACATAGCCAACAAAGTTTGGTGAACTCTGTTAAAACTTGGTGATCTTTTATCTCATGTTTTCTTATGCATATTTTTGTTTCTGCAATTAAGATTATTAATGCATTAAATAATGGATATATGAGCCTAACAACATATTCACAAGTTAATATTCAATTTGGATTCAAGTCTTCATAAGTCCATCTTTTCACCTTTTATGCAATCAAGTTCAATAGATCAGTAATTGTAAATCTGACCTTAGTTAAGTGGCCTAGAACCAAATCAAGATTGGTATCATTTTCACCACGGTTTCATATCACTCTATGATCCCTACATGTTGGATGAGGAAACTGAGGAGTGTTTTTTGCATGACCAAACCTCGTAATTGTGTTGCACTGGGTATGTAGGGGGGTCACAAGGGGAGACACTAGCTCGCTCTTATCCAGTGGGTTTCACGGGGGAAGGAACCCCCCTGCCCAAGGGTTTGGGGGCGGAGCCCTTGAAAAAAAATTGGTAATATGTTTTGCGTCTATTTTTAGCAATTTTTCGGCACATGGTTTTCATTGATAGTTTTCTAATTCTAGTTAAGGAATTAGGTTTTTTGAATAATCTAGATCAATGGATTAGGGGTTTTGAATTTCGTGGGATCATATATATATATATATATATATTATAAACAATGAAGATAGATGATGAATAAATAATTAGAGGTTTGGCTCTAAACAAGTTGTTGGTTTTCCCAGTTTGAATTTCCATGGTAAAAATCTATGTGTAATGTGTGTGTGTGTGACATTATGTTTTTTTTTGTTTTTTATTAAGAATCCTTTTGCACTAATTAATTGTACAAGGGTAAAATATAAAGGAGCATGTCATACCTACCACAGAGGAATTAACACTAGACGATCAAGCATAGTTGGAAGAAGATATAGTTTTGTAGAAGAAGTCTAGAACCACTAGATAGGGGTAACATGACCTTTAGCAGATCGGGTTGAAAGGAAAACTTCCAAATAAGAAAAAAATGTAGCACCCCATATCTTGGCATTAGGCAGTTAGAACATTGTTGTTTACTCATCTTAGCAATGTAATTATTAATATTTATTTGTGCTCAACTAGATTGGGATAGATATTTGAGATATGTACATATGGACCTAATTATGTGTTGTCTGATATTATTTTCACTGTTATATGCTCGTGATGATGATATCACTTTGATTTGTTCAAACATGCAAGTTAAAATGTGGAATTTAGGCACATGGATACTATTTCGAGTTATGTTGTGAATGCATAATAAATGCAGGACATGATAAAAATAAATATACATTTCTTAATTGAACGCAATATAGATATGGATTCTTATATGAAATTGTGATGTATATGCATGGATATGAGTTATTGGTGAACTAACCCACATGTCGATGAGCTATGTGATAGATAAATGACTGTAGTACTAAGATAACTTGGATGTCGTAGACATCAAGAATATAGTGTATGATATAAGTTGTACTTATTATTTAATTTATGATTCAAAATATTGCTATGATCTTTGGTAAGTGTCGTTTTGACAGGACACACAACTTTCCCAGAGTGGTTGTTTCATTATGTGACTCTAAGAATAATAGTTGCATGGTATGGCTTGATGCAAGGTGTTGACCCTAGTTCTATGAGGAGGGGTGGAGGTATTTCCCACCATTTATCCTTCGAAACTTAGAGTCATGGGAGGGATGTGTGAAGTCACTCTCCCCTAGACGTGTGATGGCGACTACTAGTTTTCTATTGGGGAAGCTTGGTTGAGATGTATGACACTTCCACTTATGGGTTCTATTTGGAGTTAGGTCAATATAGTTGATGCTCCAACCTACTCTAGTAGAGGAAAGGATAGGATGGAAGATGGAAGTATATTAGGAATGAAGAATGCTTTAATGTTAGTTGAGAATATTGATTGGGGATTATATGTACCACTATTATTTATTCACTTGGTTCATGCCATGTTTAAAACTCTCTTTTGATTCCATTTTGATATTTTAAGTGTGATAATGAGTTATTGATGAATTATTGTAATTTTGTTCGTTAAGATTATTAAATGATGCATTTACTTGATATGGTGTCCTGCACCTTGGTGTGATCATACAGTAACTATGCACTAGAGGTAGTGATTTTTTATCATTACTACATGCATAAGATATGTGTCCGCTAGCTACACATACATACCCTACACATATACACTCGTAAAATTAATTAATGTATTAATTATTAAAACATATTATTAAATATTTAATTGAATGGTTTAATGACTATGTAAATTATATTGAATAAAAAAATATCTAGTTTATCTTCTTTGACTTAGATTTATGGTTGGTATGATGAATTAAAAGAGAATGGTGGGTTGTTATGTTCATTTTGGGAAAATTTGTCAAATTGTATTTAAAAGCTAGCATGAGAAGAAAGACTTTGCATTTTATTTATTGTTATTTATGCACATCATTTATATTTTAATTTTATTTTAACTTTACCAAAAATATCTAGATAAGGGAGGTTAATGGCTATTGATGAGGGTGTTTGAGGAGACTTGGGGAAGGGTGTATGGAAACTTAATAAATAAGAGAGGAGGTTGAGAGGTTAGAGGAGGTGGAGAGGTTGGACAATTCTTGGAAGATATAGTTCATGCAAGTCTTCTTAGAGCATATGTGCTTTGATGTTATTGGAGTCACGGGCACGGAGGGCCAAGAAGATGAAATATTTCTTGGAGATGGGAAGCCAGTTAGGCTCCTAGTTGGTTGGGAGGATTCATTTGTTTCCCTATAGGCAAGTGAAAAGAAAAGGAATGCTTGGAAGCATCTTCCTAGAACTACATTGAAAATGGTCATCTTCAACAAAATAGGGAGGAGGTATTTCACTTGGTGTATTTTGTTAGGTTTCTATTTAAATGTTTTAATCAAAATGTTAACTTCTTATTTATCTCATCCTCTTATCTAGATTCATATATTTTTATTCAAATTTGAAATAATTTGAAAATTGTAAAACAATTATGAATATATATGTTGTAGGTTATTCCATGTATGAAAGTATACAATTTTGTTTACACTTAATGCATATGTTTAAGTTAGCAAACATTGTTTCATATCATCCATGGAAGGTGTTACGTTTGGTATCATAGCCCGGTTTCAAAACTTGGACCTAGGGCCTTCCACCCACTTACCTGAAAAATTACATAAATTGTTCCTCCTAAATAACCTAGAAATCATTGTTCACAAACCTGCAACCATGTTCCAAATTCATTCATGTCCCCTATTCTAGCCTACATGTTAGTTGTAACAGCCTCCACATGCAAAGAACATAGACAAAATGAATTGAGGATTGGATCTATTATTTTCTTCTAACTAAAATGGAGAAATAAGATGATTTGTTTCTATTTTAAATTAATATCAAAATTTGAAAGAGAAAAGAAAAGAATATATATATATATATATATATATATATATATATATATATATATATATATATATATAATTTCAAATGTTAATGTATGCACGGCTAGAATAATAATAATAATAATATATGTTTACAAGGTCACTTAAAAATAATGTTAGTGTGTACAAGGCCACGTAAAAAATTTCTATAATTTTTTGGTAGCATTCAACCTGGTTGAAATTGCGTCGAGATTTCGACACTAAAGTCATTGTTTGCCACACAATTAACCTCCTTGTAAATGTTGGACAGTGCATGAAATTCTCTCCTATCCTCTTTAAGAACTTTAAAAATTTAACTTACGTGTCATATTGGGATATCAGTTTCTTTGCCCTGTTTCACCTAATCACCTAGGTCTGCCATAAATAAAGTTATTTTATATTAAAAATTTATTTAATGTGGAGTGGTTAAAACTTTCTTACGAATGGAGTAAATATTTATTTAATATATCATGTGTAAAACTTTATTTTTCCAATGAAAATTGCACTTTATATTAATTATAATATAAACTGTTTACATATTAGTTCTCAAAGAGAACAATTCTTCCACCTTTTGCTTCAAAAAAAGTAGATCTCTAGATCATTACATAGCAGGAACAATGACCCTCTAGAAAATGTTGAATATCTTCATAGTTCTCTTCAAACATAGAGGAGAAACCAATCTTACGACAAAAAACTAATGCCTAAAACACATACCAAAAAACTTAGTACATATGTAAAAAAGAGGGGGGCCCTCCTGGCCATCCTTCCATAGATTATAAGCAATATGTCTTGGACAAAGGTGAAGTGCCTTTTTTTATTGAAGGCCGGGCTGCATATTTTCTTCTCGATAGATGTGAGCAAAGGAAATGGATCACAAGAAAGGAATGAGATAATTGATTTTATCCTTCCAACCTTCTATATTAGTCACCAAAATACCTCCTTTTCTATTGAGCCAGTCTATAACAATCTTGGAGTCGCCCATGACATATAGCTCATAAATATAAAGTCTTGTAGCAAGCAATAAGGTTGCCCATGCTCCCATAAGTTCGGCCCCGGAGTTGGTGCCCCTTCCACAATTTAATGTCCATCTATATTCTTTATCATCATCTATCTTTATGATTCCTCATGCGCCATAGAGTGTTCCATTTTGTTGGGCAGCCCCGTCAAACTAGGCAAGAATTTTATCAACAAGGAGATGAGTAGTAGAAATTTTGGGTTTTGAAACTTTTGTAATACTACTCTTCATGCCCACTGCTCCCATAACAGTGTAAAAACACATTGCACATAAGGAATCATGTCCTCAAAGAGAAATTTATTCCGGTCCATCCAAATATTCCAACAAGCAAAAGTGGGTAGAGCTTGATAATTAGAATTCTATGTATTCCAGGTATGGAAACACTCCATCAGGGAATTTCCTGTCTAGACATGATTGAGCTTCAACAATTTTTTAATCTCTTCCCACACAATGGTAGTAAAAACGCAGTTGACAAAGGTGTGATTATTCGTTTCTCTTTGTTGTATACACAGGTAACACATACTGGGTCCCTGCCATCCTCTAATCAACAAGTTTTCCCATGTCAAGATTTTATTTTCAACTGTAAGCCACACATTTTTTTTTTGTTTTGTTTTGTTTTAGAGGACAGTCCCAACTCCACAACATTCTTCTCTAGCCACCTATCTTATAGTTCTAGATCTTATTTGATAGAGCTTCATATACATTTTTAACAATGATTTGACCCAATTTATCCCCACCTATCCATATAAGCTCATCTGGTCTATCCACGAGCTTGATTCCTGAATCTATCAAGTGTCTTATGTAGGATTCCCATTCTTCAACCATTTCCACATCCAATCCCAGTTCATCACTGCAGACCCAACTTTGTGACATCGAATTCCTGGATGAACCACGACTCACCTGAAAAAGAAGATGGATGTTCTTTTGTTTGAGGATGTTCATCAAATCAATCGATAAGTATGAGTCCAGCCCCATTCCCATAATTGCATCACGTCCAACCGAAATTGAATGTCCCAATCCCGGTCTCCACGCTATCCAATGGGGAATTATTGGTAAAGTATTCCAAATATTCTTCCATGACCGTGAACCATAGGTAGGATGAGCTTCTGCAGAACGTAACCAAGATGTAACAGTTCCATGTGGGAAATATTTGTCTTTGAGCACACTTTTCCATAATCCCGGTTTCATCAAAGCCCACCAAAGAGTATTTGAAGCCAGAGCCCTGTAAAAGATAAATATATTGTGCAACCCCCAACCACCATAATGTTTCGGTTTTGATATGGAAACCCAACTATATAAATGATAGCTCCTCTTGTTTTTATTACCTGACCAGAGAAAAGTGAAACTCAACCTTTAGATCTTATTAAGAATCGAAATTTATAAGTGTGCAAGCGACATCCAGTATACAGGGAGACTCTCCAAAACAACTTTAATAAGAACTAGTCATCCCCCCATAGAGAGCCATTTGTTACACCAATGGTTTAGTCTTGCCGCATACCTGTCAATGAGCCATTGCCAGTGTTCCTCCTTATATCGATATGGCTTCAATCGATATCCCAAATAATTAAAGCCTGTTGATAAATCATTATTTGTGTATGGGAGAATATCTTTAAGGGGATGTAAGGTTTCTGTAGGAACTCCCGAGAACAAGTAAACAAATTTTTGAATGTTTATTACCAGTCCAGACGCTCGACAAAAGACTTTTAGAATAGACTGTATCATGACCCATTCAGTTGGAGATGCTCTGGACATTATAAGAATGCCATCTACAAATAGGAGGTGGAGGACCTTTAGCATTCTGGAAACCTTAATTCCCATGAGTAAGCCCTCGGCTTGTGCTTTCATTAATGTGAGGATAAGAGATTCCATAACTAAAATGAAAAAAAGAGGCGAGAGCAGGCATCCTTGCCTCAGGCCTCTACTACTTTTGAAAAAGGTAGATGCCTCACCATTTATCAGAATAACATAAGAAGTGGAAGTAATGCATGCCATTATCCAGTTGGTAGTTTGTAATCCGAAACCACATTGTAGTAGGATTAATCATAGAAAGTCCCAACTTGTACAGTCACGGGCCTTTTTCAAATCCAGTTTTAGAATGATGGCTTGTAATTTCTTATTTTTAATGCTATGTAGACATTCCTGAGCTGTTCCGACTACGTCCAAAAATTGTCTGCCTTTGAGAAATCCAAATTGTTCTGCAGAAAGTACTCTGGACAAGATTGGATGAATTCTCTTTGAAATAACTTTAGCTATAATCTTGTAACATAAGTTACATAGCGCTATCGACCGAAAGTCACTGAAAAGAGAGGGCTTATTTACCTTTGGTATTAAGGCTATGAAAGTAGAGTTTATTGAAGAAATAACCTCCCCTATGACTCTATATTCCTCTACCATCTCGAGTAAATCCTGACCAACTTCCTCAAAGAAATTAAGGAAAAATTCGACGGTCCAACCGTCAAGACCAAGGCTTTTATCTCTGGTAAAACCCTTAAGGATCTTATAGATTTCCTCTTTGTTCACAACCTTTTCCAGATTATGAATATCATCAACAGTCACAAATTTTGTGAACAGTTTAACTGAGTTAATCTGATCCAGTATTACATTCTGACCTTTATCACTGAAAAAGGACTTGACATATTTGGATGCTTCGTCCTTGATAGCCCGTTGACTAGTGTGGATTACCCCGTTATCATCTTTAATCTCCTAGATATATTTTTTGTTTCTCCTAAAGCTTGCAAAGCGATGAAAATACTTAGTATTTTTATGCCCGTTTTTTGTCCAGATCACCCTGCTTTTCTGGCGCCACCTTTCTTCCTCTTCCAGTAATAATTTCTTTCTCTCCATCTCAAGAATGGATAGAATTTGGGCCGAGACATCCGGGCAAGCTCCCAAAGACATTTGTGTGTAATAGAGATCAATATTCTCTTCGATCTTTTCCAAGGCCAATAGGTCTTGTTGTTATTTTTTCTTGGCCCATACCTTAACTCGAGCTTTTAAAAGAGTTAATCTCTCAACCAGTCTCCTTTGTGCACCATTAACAAGATGTAGACGTGGGTCATGCCAAAATCCCCTAACCATCCCCGCAAAGGAGGCGTCATTCATCCAACCCGAATTGAATTTAAATGGATAGGTTACCGCCGGAATACCATCTCCAAACTCTAGTAGAACATGTGCATGATTAGACAGAAAAGGGAATTCAACCCATGATCTTTGTCTCAAAATAGAAGCCAAAAGGTCCTCCGTAACATAAAAGTGATCAAGCTGCTTTACAATACTGTCTTGACCTGACCTGCCATTCCTCCAAGTAGGAACAATCTCAGTCGGAGCAACATCCACTAGATTGTGCTTAATAAAAATGGATTTTAAATACCCGACCATAGGATCACCCTGAGCATAAAGGCCCCACACCTCCTCCGTAGATGTTGTAAAATTCATATCACAAGCGATGATTAGATCTTTTTGTGCTAATAAACCCGAAGTGTCTAGAGAATTCCAAAAATCTTTGTGCTCCTGACAGGGCCCGTAAACGTTTAATAGAGATAACTTCCTGTTGTTCAATAAAGAAGTCCCTGAAAAAAAATCCCACCACTACTTAGATTACGATTAAGATCAAAATAATTCGGATCCCAAGAAGATAAAACTCCACCAGAAGTCCCCACTAAGCTGACAACTACAATCATCCAATCTAGTTTAAGTTTACTGATAAATAACCTTGCCTTATCCGCTACAACCAAAGTCTCTTAAAGAAAAATTATGTTTGGATTAGTTTTAAACAAAAGTCTACGTAGGGAGGCCAATTTCAGGGGTCCTCCTACCCCTCTAATGTTTAGAGATAGGAGGATCATGATTTAGCTCTGGCCAGGGCTTTCATGCCTCTAAGCGCCTCTAAATGAGTGACATAAATAGGTAAAGAGTTTGAATGAGAACTGCTAGACCCTGCCTTACGGCGGACACTTCTAGTTTTTATGGGAGATACTTCGAAATCTAGACCCCTTGACCACGCAGGGTCGTTAGTAGTGTCCCCTCCTTTCCCCCGTGTAATGCTAGAAATCCCTTGTGAAACAGGACTTGACACTGGGAGGGTACCTAAGTAGGATGGAAGAGGGATGGGGTTAGTCAGCTAGACAATAGGAGGGATCAAATCCAAAATCAAATGATCCAAAACACAATCATTAAGGACTGGTTGACTGTAACCAGGGAGGGAATCAACAGTATTCAAAATCCCCGACGAGTTAGGTAAAAAAGAGGGGGTCCTATGTGGGGCTTCAACAGACTTCATAGAAATGTCCCCACCTAAGACTAGGTCCATAGACTCTTGGATGGTAGTCTTGTCAGTTTATTTTTTCTCCCTTATAGTCTGATCATGAAAGAGTATGGAATTTAAGTGATCATGTTCCAAAGCAGATAAGGAATTGTAAAGTTGTGGACAATAATTTTTCATCTTACCTACAAAGGAAGAATCCTGAGCCGATGGACTATCCTCAGAGCTGAGGCCCGGGTAAGACAAGAAATCTGGATCTTCCTTCACCGGAGAGACTGAATCACCAAGCATATCGTTCGAGGAGTCGTCATCAGCATGTGTGCCAAAAAAGATTGTACAATCCTTTCTTAAATGACTAGTTCACCTGCAATAGGTAAACCTGAATGGGATCCCCAAATAATCCAAGCGTTGAACAAAAACTAGACTCCTCCACTCAATCTCCAGCGCTTCGAGTAGCCTATCGTGCACATCAACTTCTACTAAGATTTTCACCATTTTTTTAACAGGTGAGCTCAAAGAGGCCGAGTCCACACTTAAAAATCATCCAATGGAATTCCCAACCATCTCTAGAGCCTTTGGATTCCATAAATGTAGTGGGAGGCTCGGGAAAAGAACCCACAAATTCCTTATACTGAAATACTCTGTCATAGGGTTAAAACCTAGCCGCCACCTTTTTAACATGAGACTCCCTCCATCAAAGCTCCAAAACTTTGACAACATAGTTTCATTATCTTCTGGCGTCTTAAAAAAAAACCCATCCAACCCTAGGGAGCAAAATAACTTCTGGTATGTATCCAACCAAAGGTTCCCAAACCCTTTGTACCCAATCCTCGATAGTCGTTGTACATCGAAAACGATATGCAAATATCCCGACTAAAACACACATCGCTAAAGTGCATGACTCCTCTAAACCAATATCCATACCTAAGACCAACTGCCTCCTTGTTCTCTTCGGTTTCCAAACCTTGGCAATGCGCTTTCCCCTGGAAAGATGTCCAACACTCGGGTTTCTACGGGCAACCACACTAGAAGTATCAGGTGCTTCCCTAAGATTCTCCCTTACCCCCAGACCTGGTCCCTGTAAAACCCTGGATAATGGAGGCTCTGGCATGTTCCTAGATACTTTCCCTTCATAGTGTTTTGGCAGACAACTATCCACAGAGTTGCCCCCACAATGCACTAAACGGTCCGCCTTACGAGTAGACCCCGCATTAACAGTTGCATTTAACTGTGTATTAATGCCATCTCATGGACGTTAAAATTCTTTCTTTCTTTCTTTCTTTCTCCAAGGTGGCGTAGAGTGGCGTTACGTCGACTAATCTCGTCAACCGATGAAAAAAATGCAGACTGTTCCCATAGATCCTCGTCCGCTTCACTCAACATAGCACTGACCTCATTCTCCATCATGGGGCACCTGGACGACGAAGAAGCTACCAACACAATGAAACTACCGGAGGTGACCACACCCTAGTCGCATCACCGTTAATGTTCCAGAAATCGATAAGCAATTTAATAATAATCAGAAGGATCACTGAAAAGCCATAGTCAGAGTGACAGGTTAATGGATCGATATGACAACTCTAAACTTAGCTAAGAGCATAAAACTAGGGGGAAAATACAACTATAGTCAGATCAAAGAATAAGGAGAAACTCCTCCCAATAAAACTCTGCTTAGTTCCAAAATGAACCCTAAGAACACCTAAACAGATATCCCAGCTGAAATCTTAAGAACAAGACCGCTCGGCTTCCCATCCAAATAGCACAAAAACCAAAACTAATAATCCTAGCCAATGATAATGTCCAGAAGCCATAATATTCATCCCCGAAGACTCCAGGGGTGCAGCTACTACCGTTCATGTGTAAAACTTTCTTACTCATGGAGTAAAAAATTATTTAATATGCAGTGCAAAAAATATGATGTGCGTAGAACTTTCTTACTCATAGAGTAAAAAAAATATTATTTAATATGTTGTGCGTAAAAAATTATTTAATGTGGCGTGCGTAAAAATTTCTTATGGATGGAGTAGAATCTTATTATGGTAATGTAAAAGATATTTAAATTGTTATTTTAAAAATATATTATTTTAGGGTGAATAAAAGGTATACACTAGAAAAGCCACTAGGTTATGAGATTATGTTTAGTAAAGATAATGTGAAGAGACGTTTTCTTTAAATACCACTATTTTGAGATCACGTTTAGTAAAGATATGTTTCTTTAAATACAACTATTTTGAACGAAGCAATAAAAGAGTTAATTATTTCTCATTTTTAAAAGATTATTTATTAACAAGACACATTAATAACAATGATGGGAATGATGGCATTTGTGATGTCATTCCACTCACGTAAATGTAAAATCTGCATTATATATATTTTTATTACAAACTAACTAATTATTATACGAAAAAATAAATCAACTCTTGAAATTGTTGTTGAAATTGTTGTAGTTGTTGTTATTGTTATTATTATTATTATTGCATGTTTAAACACTCAAAAGTAAACTATTATTATTGTAAGTTATTAAGATGGCAATCTTTAAATAACATTTATTTATGTTTTTATTTTTAAATGGTTATTATTATATTATTATTATTATTATTATATATATATTTGATAGCATGTTTGAATAAAGTAGACTATTAGTATTGTTAGTTATCAATATGACAATCTTTGGATAACATTTATTTATGTTTTTATTTATTCAATTATTTTATTTTTAGTACATATCATTGATATTTGATGTGTTTTTGTTTCAAAATCAATGTATTAATCACGTTTTTAGTTTATAAATTTATTCAATCCATTCATGAGTCTATTTTATTCATTATATATATATATATATATATATAGAGAGAGAGAGAGAGAGAGAGAGAGAGAGAGAGAGAGAGAGAGAGAGATTCTATCACATCACAATAGGGGTGAGTGCATTTAAACCCAATTAATGCCCTTAACCAAGAACCAAGACAAAATAAATAAATAAAGGTTCAACCCAAGTCAACATACGAGTGGGTCCCATGATGGGTTTTAATGCATTCAAAGCATTGCAAAAAATACTTGGCATTATGAAAGAAAACAACTATAAGCATATCATTTTTTTAACCCTTACAAGTTGGAGTGTAGAATAGAAAACTCGAAGTGCACATTGTAATTAAACTTGTTTTAATCAGACAAGTCCAAATTGACATGTTTTAAGGTTTGGGTGTCATTGTGGAACGAATATTGTAGCCTAGAAAATAAATTGTCGACACAAAAAACATGGATTTCATGTCTTAGGGGCCATCCTCCACTTAGTGAGTAAGTGGGAGGTTAGGATTGAACCTAGTTTCAAGTGAAATCATAGGCATGAGTAAGAATCTATATAAATGGTGAAGGACACTATGCAAGTGGATGAGAGTGCTTGGTTAGAATCACCTAAAGTAACCAATCTCAACATTCCTAAGAGTGAATGATTTCTCATCATTGCAAGCAAAACACTGACAACTTGTTAGGTTAGCAAGGGGTGGGATTCATAAGGAGGTCGACAAATTAAAAAAAAAAAATCCATAGTGCTTATGTTAGGAGTGGAAATCAGTGATGGGTCCTACTCCTAATTCTTGTGTATTATATAATGTGTGTGAGAATATTTATGACTTTTCAAGTGATACTTATTCTCTAGAGAGGGAAAGAGGGAAGGTCATGCATCAATTTACTTTTAGGCAACAAAATGCTACTTAATTAATGGAGAATTTCGTGTAATGTGTCATTGAAATTTAGCTAGCATAGGAGCTTAGCTTATACACTTGGGTCACTTATATACTTAAGTATGAGTGGGAAAGAGTTTTGACCCTAGATAGAGTGTAGTGTCGAGTCTACTATAGCAACAAGTGTGGACTGTATTTAATCATTATCTAGGTTATCATGGTGATACTGATAACATAACATGTAGTGGGTGCTTATGTTTAGTTCCACGTTCTTATAAACATTCAAGGGGATACTGTAATTGGGCCTATGTTGTAAACCTAGAGCTTGAGTTTAGGATGATAAGTGAATTATTGTGACAATATGTTTAAATATATAATAATGAGTGATGGCATGTGTATTGTTAAACTAGAGAGATAATCAAAGTCAATAATGACTGTTTATAATTATCAATATATCCTAGGTGGAATTGTATATATTACTTAATGAAATTTATATCGAACTCAATATAAGATGCATTTAACTAGATAAAAGACGATGAGCTAAGGTTCTAACTGATGGTCAAACTAGTGGACTATACTAAAATATTGGGGTCCTATATGGAGCTTAGGAAGAATAAATCTATAAGAGAAGTGCGTCCTTTCATTAATTAAATTACAAGTGGTAATAAAATAGAGTCAAGACATAGTAAGGTGATTTCTAAATAGGGGTAGTCTTAGTCAATATATTAAAATACTCAATATTTTTTTAATCAAGTAAAAGTCCATTGGGACTAGTATAACACATGATTTTCTATCAAGGAAGACACTTAGTAGTTGTGCCATGATTTTTTTTTTCTTATTTTTTGAATGACCATAGCCCTACACATGGTATAAGAAAATAATAACAACCTATTTTATTTTTTTTGTTTGTTAATTTGTGCGGAACCTGTTGGCTACGCGATTAACCTGTGGCTTGAGAAACCGCGACTCAGGGGCATCTAAGCCGTCAAAATCACCCGGGGATCGCACCCGGCCTGAGCCACACCAACCCTTAACATGGTTGGATTTTTTGTCCCCGCAGGTTTCGAACCGGTGACTTTAACATCACAGAGTGGCTTAACAACACACTTCGTCACCGACTGTCCTACAGCTCGGGGACATAACAACCTATTTTATTATAATTTGGTTGAAGATTGATTTAATACAACCTATTTTTTTATAATTTGGTTGAAGATTGATTTAATTTCAGATAAAGTAAATCATTCTTGAGATGTTTAACTTAATCTTTTGATATAAATAAAGGAATACTAAACTCTTAAATTTATAATTCTTTATAAAAAATTGTTTTTATATTATATGATAGTTAAATTGAAATTTTATCTTTAAGATTGGAACTGTAGTGAGTATCATAAAACATGTGCTTAATAAAATTATGAATCTCACAAAGAATAAAATGGGAAATAAAATTTATACTAAAGGGTCTTCCCTTGTTGCTAACGTAGTAGTAACTTTGTGATGACCTTATGATAGTGACAAAATTGGATCCACTCTCATATGCATGCAACTCATGCTAAGATCACCAAGAGCATATCTCAAACCATATGCTCAACAAAACCAACACATTCCTTTACCAAGCATGTATGTTGTTGGGAAAAATACCCTACGGACTAGAAAACTAGGGTCAGACTTGCATGCAGATTTTTGATTGTAAAGAAATTACTTTTTAACCTACAACCCAAAACTTAAACCCCTCTTTCATAGTACATGCATGGAGAATGACTACTAACCTTGTTACCAACGTTTGATGTAGATCCTCCGTTGCGCTATGACCACTTACTTGCGCTGCTCCTTCCACAGATGACCTGCAATCAAGACATATAACAACTACGCATGCATGCTACTTCTCTACTAAAGGGTTAGAAATTAAGCATAAATTAACCAAACCATAGATAACTCATGCATTGGGACGGGAAAAGTATTCTTTTATTACTTGAAGAATGAATCAACTTACAATCAAAGTCAAGACCGGCCACCGCTCCTTGATCCTGATCCTGGGATCCTCTTCTTCTGTCCTCCAACTGCTTTGCATTAAATCTCCTTTGGCATGAGGAAAGGCTAAAGGGTTGGGACAATGGATTATGTAAATGGGCAGAGTTTCTTCGCTATATTTTTTCCTCTTCCAAATGGTACCCCTACCCCTTCTTTTATAGGCTAGAAGGAGCTAGGGTTTTGGACAAACCCTCGGCCATGCATGGCCGAGAGTTTCAATTAACTGACCCATAGCTTTTTGTTCCGTCGGCAACTTTCCTCTTTTCGTGCTTTGTTAGGTACACGCGGGCTGTAGTGAGCCAGCCAGCGTGCACACGCGTGCAGTAATGGGTTAGGGCGCATGGGCCTTGACCCAAAAGGATTTCCAAAGAGTTGTTCATCAGATGTTTTGGCAATGAAGGGATATGAGTTGGCCTAATGCCAGGTAAGCATGTGTGGTGCAATTTAGGGTTATAACAGATGCCCCCTAATGTGTGAGGTCAGAAGAGAATCTGATGGCCGAAATACATTACCACTCTTTTACCAATCTTTACTGATGTGCTGAATGAGTAAGCCCAAGGATCAGGAACCAGGAGGTGCCGTCTGCAAAATAACAAATGTCTCACCGAGGTGGGCATATCCATGCTCGGGATAAAATATAACCATGGCTACCAATCAAATACACTGTAGATCCATGTCAAATAACTATAAAGAGTAGCTGCGAATAATACACAGCGGAGCTACATCTCGAAATCGTAAAGATATACATATAGAGAACCCATCTTCCAGAAGCTGATTAGGCCTGATGGCTGTACTTCAGAGCTCGAGCAACAACTTCAAAATCTTCTAAAACTCGGGTAGGAGTGTAATATGAGTGTACGACTACACTACCCAGAGGTCTTCGACGGCTCGTCGGTTATGGACTTGATAATCTTGATGATC
>ML797412.1:220820-231495 GCA_009831015.1 Picea engelmannii
GATGCCCCCAAAGCTGGGTTAGGTCTAGAGAAGGACAATTGATCGATGGTCACTATCCGACCCTCGTGTGGAAACAACAAGACTCGGAAAACTGTAGCAACCACAACTTGCATAGCATAAGTCCAACTCCGTCCTAACAAGAGGTTATAGTTGAGGGGAGCATCGACTACTTCCACTTTGATGCACACGGTTTTCCCTCCTAACTACACAGGGAAAGAAGGAACGATGCCATGTGATCGGAAAGAACGACCGTCAAAAGAAGTGAGGAGAGTAGGTGAAAGAGACAAAGTGGGCTGGCCAATGGCCTTCCAACATGCTAACGACATAACGCATGTCGAGGCACCCTCGTCGACCACCGTGCGGAAGATATTCCGTGTAAAAGTTTTCGTGGGATGAGCCACTACTATCTAAAATGCTACGTGGTAAGGCAACCGAGGTTTTAAGTCGGTTGTATCTAACATGATGGTACTCGGGTTACAAGTCTCAGTAGAGCCTAAAGCAGTTAACAAGGCTTTCCTCTGAGCAGGGCATCTTTGGAGGACCTCCAAAGCAGACATCGCACAAGGGGTTTTTGATAAATCCTCCACCACAGAGTAATTCTGGGCGGCCCTTGCATTTGGGTTATGAGAATATTTTTTAAATTCACCCTTGGGAATGCATGTCATTGTTTCTCCCAACGTCTTCTCAATCTATAGAGGAAGAGATGGGAGCTCAACTTCTTTACCCTTCTCAGAAGCGCTTGGTTTACTATAGTCGTGCGCTCTAGTCGTTATGAAAGCATCACCCCTAACCATATATACGTTCGCGGATGAGGGATTGTTTGGAGGAGGGCAAGTTTCTTGGCTGCCCCCTTCAACACTTGTAGAGGCTTGAGTTAAATTTTTCCCATGTTGAAAGGGATTAGTCAACACTGCTTGCTGTTGCTGTGTGACAAACTTTTGGGCCTCTGCAAGTTGAGGACAAAGATGGGTCGGGTGGTCTTCCGCACACAAGTTGCATGGATACCTCACCTTCCGTTTTTCACTGGTGTCCCCGCCAGCATTATCAGTGGGTTTTTTATCCCCCTTACCCTTCTTTCGTTGTTTTTTCTTCCCTTCAGGCTGCTGGGTGGCCTTTGGGTTAGTTGACTGCATGGAGTGTACTTCTGACGTTTGGGTAGGAGGAGCAGCCAAAACAGTAGTTTGGCTGGCTGCTGAGTGTTGGATAGATAACTATTGCAATTGTTTTGTCAATTGCTCAGCAGGCTTGGTTTGTGCTGAACCAACAATACCATCGGCATGTGGTCCAGCTCTCTGTCTAGTTTTATCCAGTATCGATCGTGGTGCATCTGGCATGATGTTGTATAATAAACCATACTAAGAATAGATGAGCTCAAACTGTTGAGCCCTCATGATGGCATCTTCTTCGAAGAAAACTTCGAAAGTTGCGATGTCTTTGGATAATTGTGGGACCAGAGACTTAAGGAACCACTGAAGCAGGAATGCTGGTGGGACTGGTACTTTGATTAGACTCTTCCAGTGTCTTCACTCTCGGATATGATCAGAGATATGGTCCGTTGTTGTCTATTCGAAATTGGCAAGCAGCTCTGTGCCAACGTCATATCTCACAGGTAACTGGAAATGGTTAAGGAAGGCCATCGCCAGTTCGCCAAAAGAAGAGTATCTTGAGTGATCGAGCTCGATGTACCATTTCGCGACACTCTCGATAAGAGTGCGTTGAAACAATCACAACTGTACAGAGTCATCTTTCAATGAGTTAGATGAACACCAAAGATGAAAGGTAGTCACATGATCACCTCGATCTTCATTAGGCTTGGCCTTGAACTTTGGAATGTCCGAAGGAAACTTCGTTGGCATAGGAGACCAACGTTGATCATGACAAATAGGATCATTTAACAACCTTGTCAAATATGGCAAGTGTAACGTCGCCAGGAATGGTAGTTTGGGTTGCTGCCGATAACTTGGGAAAAAGGGTCCTAGAGTTTGACTGGCACCAGGTTGCTAGGAAAAGTTTGGCTGCTGGCCTGGATTCTGGTAGAAACCATGGCCCTGACTAGCGTAAGGATTTTTCATCTGTGGAGACATCATCGACTGATTTCCCATAAAGGACATAGGATGTTGGGCATGCATAGTGTTTGAAGGACTTTGGGAAGGATTACCCCATGTCGGTCCTGATGGGAGAGGCATAGTAGTCTGTCCAGGGTTCCATTGACTGTGGAAAGAATTACCCCAAAACAACATTCCAGTGGAGGGAACAGATCCTTGTCCTAAGTTCCAAGGTCCCACTATATGTGCCCCCGGTGCAGGAATAGTACCCTGCGCCAGAGTAGACTGTCCAAAAATGGGATTGCCCAAAAATGGGAAATCGGAGGATGATAAAGTGTTGTTACCAAACATCCTGTTCCAAAAAAACGGTGACGAACCTACCAACATACTGTGCGCAGGTGTTGCTTGAATCCCGGCTCCAAATAAACTAGTGTGTGCAGGCGACTCAGTGGACTGCTGATGCAGACGACCAAGCGAAGGGGACGAAGGAGGGATATGACCTCTGACATAAGGAAAAGAATTAAAAGGGACAAGAGTGCCCCCAAGTTGACCTTGCAGAGGAGTGTTAGAGCTCCCTGCCCCCAGACCCAAAGTCTGTAAAGTGGAGTAAGTGAGTGCAGGACTTGTACCCGAACTAGGCATACCGTATGAGAACGGAGGGCCTGTCGCACTAGGTGTGAAGGGGGTTGTGGCTTCCACCATAGATAGGGTCAGTCCACTGTGCTACGTAGTTGCGGCCAAGACCATAGGGACTCGGACCGACGATGACAAGTTAGGAGATGCTTCTCCTGTGGTAGCAACTGTGGTGGGAATGGAAGGATTCCCAGAAGAAGTAACAACATTTGTTTCCATAGCTGTGTGAGGCACTGACAAGATTTCGTAAAATTGGATTGGTACAATAACCAGTGGCCAGGTATCAGTGGTTGGGGTTTCAATCGAGCCAATATTGGTGGTTGATTCCTCCATAAGTTGTTCGGGCACAATGGTTTGTAACCCGGTCGCTTCGAAAGACCCTTGTTGGTCTAGCTTCCGCCTCAATGGTGGTGGGGGTGGCTCCAGTATAACCGACGGTAGGCCCAGAAGCCTTCGTGACCGAGAGAGCTCAGGATCCTCCACTATGTGAGAAGATCCAAGACACGCTAAGGTATTCTACATGTTCAAAAAGTAACACACACTAAAAAGAATCCCCTAAGAGATAAGACAAGCAATCACTAAACTAGTTGGAAGAACAGTTACAACAACCAACACTAGAGAAACTTACTGGTGAAAGTGCAACTCGAACACGGAAGCACCCTCCGGGTATACTCTGCAAAGTGTGGCCCAATGTCTGTTCTAGGTACCGCAGTATACCCCCGCAGTCACCTGTGTATGTCCCTAAAAGATTGGCAACTAGGTTGCCAGCACGTGAACAGTCACCAGGCGGGTACAGTCGAAAGTCAGGTAGACCACAATGAGCAGGGTATCAAGACCGAAACCTGTCAAGGGTATCGAGAGAAAATGGTCTGGAAGACAACTGAGGACCTCGAATGGATTTGAGGCCCACGAAGCCCCGTGGCAAATGCAAACGACAGAATCCCAAAACAAGCCCTCGATATGTGTTCTCCACTACGATTGGTCCGGCTTTGGAGGGGTTATCTCCACTACCTTTCTGCATGCGACCTCGTGTTTATCCCCTGTGTTAGAGGGGGCTCCCAGATAACTTCCACGAAACTGGACTTCTACACTCCCTATCACAGACTCTAATGTTTGGTTTTGAATGGCCTTGGAGAGTTTCCTCTCCAACCTAATCCAAGGCCCTAGTCCTGAACTAGTTTGTGAACCCTACAAACAAAAAGTCTAATAGATTTTAAATTATCGTTGCTTTTAAGGATTTTTCTTACGTCAAGGGGTATGGAGGTGAAACTGATGGTGTATAAAGACGAAAGAAAAAATGAATGAAAAAAGCTGGAAACAAAAGACTTTTTCTAAATGAAAAATTTTCAGCAACTTTTCACAAAGAAAGATTTCTTTTTCTTTTCAATTTTTCTAAGATTTTATGCAACAAACATAAAGGAATTTCGTTCGACTACGAGCTACTTATGCTCTAAATGAACTGCAAAAAATTATGAACCAAAATACTTCTCCCTAGCTAGTGATGCAGAAACACACTCTTCAAACAAAGAAGAAAATGAAAAGAGAGATTTTTTATTTATTTAAGTGCTAATAAAGCAACAAAGGGAAAATACCGACAAGCACAAAACCAAGAAAGACAAATTCTGGCTTAAAGCGCAGATCACAAAGAATCAGAGTAAAGGCAAACAATGGCAATAAAGAAAACAAAGACTCTTACGCTTGCCTAAAAAGCATAAAGATTTTTTTTTTTTTTTATATTTTCTGTTCAACTATCAACTGAGAAAAAGCAGGCTAAGGGTAAGATGACCTAATCTACTGACTGTTCAACCCTAGACTCAAACACCTGAGAGGAATACTTCTCATCAAAGGAGGGGATGACTGCCCCACCCTGAACAAAAAGTAGTCTGTCAAGCATGCTACTGTCACTAAAACAGCACGCGTGCAAACACGTGCTGAGCTGAAACAGGATGCGTGTACATGCGGGCTGACCTTGTACAAGCCGCGTGTATGTATAACTTCTAAGACAAAGATAAAAACAGGAAGTCCAGACCAGGAAGAGGCCTCTGGTATTGACAACTAGGGTCCCTTGAAGGCTTGGATGCTCTTTCTAACAGAAAAGAAAAAATAATGCAAGGAATAATAAGGCGAAAAAAACAATCTGAGATAGGACTGTGAACCAGCAAGACCCAGACAGGATTCCAAAAAACCCCTTGAGAATGTATAATTCTGACAGGGAAGAGGTGGACTGCCTCTAAAGTTTTCTGAACTCCTACACGCTACTGTTATCCCTACAACTAGCGTTCACACGTGGGCAGTAAGAGGATAGGGCATGGGCACACGCGTGCAGGCCTTCTGCCGGCCGCGTGTACCTTTGTGTGTCCCGAAAACTACCGTCAAGCAATAGTCAGGGAAAACTGGTATAAAGAACCATGCTCCCTGCTAGCTCAGACCTAACAGAAAACAAACAGACAATGAAAAACAGAAAATCTAATCTTTTAAACTACCCAAAAACTCAACTAAATCCGGAAACCCTAAAGAGTATCTTCCCTAGTATGGTCGCCAACTCTGTTGTTGGGAAAAATACCCTACGGACTAGCAAACTAGGGTCAGACTTGCATGCAGATTTTTGACCGTAAAGAAATTACTTTTTGACCTACAACCCAAAACTTAAACCCCTCTTTCACAGTACATGCATGGAGAATGACTACTAACCTTGTTACCGTCATTTGATGTAGATCCTCCGTTGCGCTATGACCACTTGCTTGCGTTGCTCCTTCCACAGATGACCTGCAATCAAGACATATAACAACTACACATGCATGCTACTTCTCTACTAAAGGGTTAGAAATTAAGCATAAATTAGCCAAACCATAGATAACTCATGCATTGGGACGGGAAAAGTATTCTTTTATTACTTGAAAAATGAATCAACTTACAATCAAAGTCGAGACCGGCCACCGCTCCTTGATCCTGATCCTGGGCTCCTCTTCTTCTGTCCTCCAACTGATTTGCGTTAAATATCCTTTGGCATGAGGAAAGGCTAAAGGGTTGGGACAATGGATTACGTAAATGGGCAGAGTTTCTTCGCTATATTTTTTCCTCCTCCAAATGGTACCCCTACCCCTTCTTTTATAGGCTAGAAGGAGATAGGGTTTTGGACGAACCCTCGGCCATGCATGGCCAGGAGTTTCAGTTAACTGACCCATAGCTTTTTGTTCCGTCGGCAACTTTCCTCTTTTCGTGCTTTGTTAGGTACACGTGGGCTGTAGTGATCCAGCCAGCGTGCACACGCGTGCAGTAATGGGTTAGGGCGCGTGGGCCTTGACCCAAGAGGATTTCCAAAGAGTTGTTTAGCAGATGTTTTGGCAATGAAGGGATATGAGTTGGCCTGATGCCAGGTAAGCATGTGTGGTGCAATTTAGGTTTATAACAATGTACCAAGATCACCACATACCATCACAAGATATGTGTCTCAACCAAGTACCAACTTGTACCATGCATCAACATGTACCATCAACCATGTATCATAACAAGTGCATCAACCATGCACCAAACTTGTACCTCAACCTATACCGTCAACCACATACCATAACAAGTGAATAAACTATACCAAATATCAATCATGTACCATATCATGTGCCAACCATGTACATCAACAACCTATCACATTATCTCATCAACCAATCAAATATGATCACATAGATCTCATACCAACTGTCACAAGTGTATAGCTCAAACCATGTACATCTATGTCTCTCTAATCATGTGCCATAAATATACAAACATTCATAAAACAAGTGCAGTGAACCCTCACATAAACCAAGCATCAAACTCTCACTGTTATGCAACCACAATCTGTACCAATAACTTCAACAACAAGAGAATAACATCTTCATCAAACTTTACCTTAGTCTCACGAGACTAGTTTTTGGATTAGTCAACAACCCTAACTTCAAACAAGAATAACTCCATACCTGTAATGAATAGGGTCTGCAAATAGTACACAATGTTATTCGATGTCTTCTCTACAATTCCTCCAAGTTTCACTGCTTAGAACATCCCATAAATGTATTTATAGCAAAAATGGTAGACCTTGCTGAATTTTGGCGTATTCTAGAGAGTGAACTTGTAGAGCATGCCACACATGGAATATTTGATAGCTGGATCTGAAAATTGCAAATAACATACTAAGGCATGTAATATATCCAATTCATTTGGTCTCACAAAATTTGGATCTTCTATGAATAATTTATGACTCTTTTACCTGGAACACCTTTTTAAAACTAGTTTCAAGACTAGTCATAAGCCCTATCTTCCACATAGTGTATCTCCCAAAATAAAATGACCCAGAAGCTTAAATTTATACCAAAGTCACCTTGATATGTTTTCTCAACCGTCTCCTATTTTCTCTATCAAAATCATTCTAGAAAACAAATTATTGCAAAAATGGTTATATGACCTGTAAATAACATACCTTAGAACACATCATTAAAAGACTTCATCCTCCCTTGGATTTTCGGGCTTCTTTACTTCACCTTCCCTCTAAACTTAACCTCATATCTCCTTGGTTACCTCAGTCACTTATATATATTCAATATTCTCAATAGTTTCTAATGGGAGTCTCTTGAAGTCTTATTTATACTTCCCAAGTGACTTCCTTTAGGGGCTACCTTGTAATTGTTTAACCCCTTTTCCTTATTCTAGGGCTAACCCACTTTCTTGTTGCAACTAAATTTTCCTTAATTAGTCAAATAATAAATACTTTGTTGCAACTACTTTATCCTTAATTAGCTTCTTGTTGCAACCACTTTACCCATAATTAATTTCTTGTTCAACCACTTTGAATATTCAACCTTCTTGTTACAACTACTTTACCCATAATTAATTTCTTGTTGCAACCACTTTGACTAGAATTTTTTTTGTTACAACTACTTTACCCATAATTAATTTCTTGTTATAACTACTTTGACTAAAAAACTTCTTGATGAATTTCTAGGAGCTTCTAGAATAAATTACTTATTTGTTGACCTTCTAGGGGCTTCTAGAATATTCATGAGGGTCCTCCAACTTCACAAAGCCATATCTCCTCAACCATGAGGAACCATGTGATGTAACACATATCACCGGAAACAACACGACATATAATATCCATCTATGATAGTATTACCTGCAAATTCATTGATCTTGATATCTTTATTCCTCATACAAACTCAGGTTCCTTAATCACACCTCTAGGACTACATGTAGACTACATCAATTACACCCAACTAACTCACCATCAATCTCAATCATACAATTTTCCAACATATCTAGACCTACCCAAGGGTTGACATAAATATATAAGGGTTGACATCAATGACAACCAACTTTCCATACAAACTGTCCAACAATCTCCCCCTTTGGCATTGATGGAAATACCAACATTGATGGAAACAATGATGCTCCAATGCTAACGCTACCCCTATGACCATCACTCCTCACCATTGTTTATATCTCCCCCCCTTTGACATCAATGGAAAAGGGTATCTCCCTTTGGGAATTGTTCCCATGTCTAAACTTTCTTTGGGGCTACTCCCACTGTCTTCATGCCTCTAAAATTTCTCTGTGTTTCTATGCCTCTGATTACTCTCTCTCTCCCCCTTTGACAAAGGGTAACTCTCTCTAGGACTGCTCTCCCTGTATGAACTCTTACTTGGGGTTTCTCCCCTTATCTTCACTCTTATGATCTCTTCTTTGACCATCTCTCTCCCTTTGAATTATTTGCAAGATGTTGTGTAGATCAAATATAGGTCTTCATGTACCTATTTTCCTTTTGGAGCTTTTGTCCTTTGGTGCTTCCTCTTGAATTTCACTGACATATATAAAAAGCATTTGAAATTTGATTTCATCATTTACTTGTCATGTTCACTTGACCATTATGTTCAACAAATTCCTTTGAATGATATATCTTCTATTGATGGTTTCTCTTTCCCTATTATTTTCTAACATTCACTGCTTGTCTTTCTGTGACCAACTGATTCCACTGATTCCAATTGTAAATACATTGCTATGCATCTTCTCTGACCCATTCTTTTTGTACCTTCTAGGAATCTCATGACTCCATCTATGTCCATGTGAAACACTTTTTCCATAACTCTGCTACTCAACTGTCCACAATGTTGACCCATCTATAATTGTACTATTCTAAAGACTTATCTTGAATCTGATATCTGCAAACACTTCATACTGCTCGGAATATGTTTCTCTGATATGTAGTGTCTACTGCATGGACTCCCCCTATTCAACATACATATTTATTGGGAGTCTCCAAGTCAGACGGCTCAGAAAAATACTTGCTCTAATGCAGAGTAATCTTCCTCTTCATCTGTAGACTCATCATCTCTCTGAACTTTGACTTCTTCCTTTCTTACTGTGGATTGCTCTTGCACTACAATTATTGAAAGTATAGTCTCTTGAACCTGATCCTTATTCACATGCTCTTCTTTTCTATCTTATGCTACTACAAATCATGTGATCTTTAGGAATTTTTCTTCTTGTTTTTCATTTCTTCTGCAAACCTTCTTGTATCTGACAATTTCCTTTTTCCTTATATATTTATCTTCATCTCGTACTATTTCTAATCCTGCGATCTTTGGGACTTGGTGTTTATTCACTTTTTCTTCTTATTTTCTTTTCCATACTTTCTTATATATGATATCATTTTTCTCTTTCATGTAAATATCGATCATGCTTCTACAATCACGAGCTATGTGTCCATAGTTATGGAATTTGTAACATTCAATCTTATGTGGGGCCACATAAGTATTTCTTTCTTGAACATTTCTTCCATAATCCATGCAATGTAAAACCTTATGTCCAAAGTTAGTACAATAAAAACAATGACCATAAAATAAATTTACATACCTGTGAATCAATGGTCTTCTTTGTGGTGTATTCCTTCTGAATTCATGCCTTGGCTGATCACAATATTCTCTTCTGTGGATCCCTTCATTATGGTTGAAGTTTCTTTTCTCCCTGAATGTGGTAGGTCTTGTTGAGGATGTATCTATATTATACTCATTCTTATTTGATTCTTGTTGACCACGATTCATTCCTTTGAGTACTTCTGCATAACTCTTACTCTTTTCTTTATTCTTCTTTTCTATTAACCTAGAGGGCTTCTCTTCAACCTCTACTACTGATGTGGATTTTTCTGTCTCTTCAACGTTCTTGTTGAGCTTGATGATTTTAATTCTCAATATGACAACTTCTTCTTTAAGCGTCTCAACCTATTTTTCTTTCTTCATCATCTGAATTTTCATGACTTCTTTTGTTCGCTTTGCTTCTTCAAGTTGGATCTTCAATGTGATTATTTATTCTTCAAGTTCTCTTTCTCGTTGACTAAATTAAACTTCATGATTCTTTTCCTTTTCGATCTAAGAATTTCCTTCTATTTCATTGGTATTTTCTGTCTCGTCAATTTCAATCTTCAAATAAGGGAATTCAATTTCAATATGTTCGTGCTCTTTACAAGTAAAGAAAAAGAACTGACTTCTGTTGACTAGGAACTCTTCTTCTTCTTAATCTATCTGACATGATGAGAATCTTACCTCTTGTTTTGTACCTGCATATTCTTCAACAATATTTGACTTTGTGATGGGAGAAGAATAGATATTATGTAGCTTATCCCAGAGTTCTTTAGCTGATGAACATTTTTCCACTTTGTCCTTTATTGAATCAGGTAATACTTCCATGATGAAATCCATTGCTATTTTGTTGTTCTTATTCAATTCCTTCTTGGCTGCAGCCTTAGGTTTCTTTGTAGAATTGTATATTGTAACAATTGAATACCAAATATAATATCCTTGTGCATGTAGAAATGTTTTCGTCCTTCTGCTCCATATCTCATACACTAGACCACTCTGACCATCAAACATTGGTACTCCATTGTCAGTGTATTCCATGATCTCCTTCCAGTGGTTAGACTGCTTCATGAAGGACCTTCTCTGATACAAATTGTTGGAATACTGAGGGGGGGG
>ML797412.1:233818-255961 GCA_009831015.1 Picea engelmannii
TTGTTTGCTTGTTTGTTCTTATTAACCATTTCCATAAGTAATCTCCTCAATATATAGGAGAAGATTGATTAGTTACTTGGATAGGGAATGATCCCAAGATATCTGGAAAGTCAGTATTTTGCCAACCATTCGAACTCCAACTCTAGAAGAATCGAGAACTTATTCATTTTCTCCTTTAGAAACATGTCCGCACCCTAACCATTAACACAGTGCGGAAAGTCCGCAATCAAGATGAATGCAGCATGCGGAAATTAAGGATTTCCGCAGGAGAGTATATATGCAGCCTGCGTACTATCTTCAAAATATGATTTTTTGAGAAAATGACAAGTGTAACCTTCTTCAGGAAAAAGTCCTTAATGAAGAGTTTGATCTTCCATCATCATGACATAATCATAATATCATCTCGATAACCAAAAATGTGGATAACAGAAAGGAAACTCCTTAGATGTCTGACCAGGGGAGTAAGTTCTTGGATAGGAAGGGGACACTGGAACAAATGGAGAATCACAATGTCATAAAGGTTTTCGGTTCTAAGCAAAATCCTTCCTTCCTTCCATGCCACATATCTGAAAAAATGTTTGTTACTGAAATAGCAAGGAAATACAACTATTGGTTGGAATTTTTCCATGAAAAGAGAAAAAAGAAATTCATACCTCTGCCTTGGAAAGTTGGGGAATTCATATTCATAAATATGAACAAGATTGATGAATTTGCAGGCCATTTCCACGGCCTGAATCTAAGATATGTTGAAAGGGTAAAAGGGTTCGACCCTAGCGGAATTTTTGTAGAACATCTACTGGAAATTGGCTTCAACAATTATTTTATTAATGTTATTCTGAATGAAGACAAAGATAATGACTCAGACACTCTTGCTCATGACATTGACGACCTGGAAAAAATAGTCATCACCAATGAGTCATACAAACAGAAAGGAAAAGGTCTCGGCAAGAAGAGTGCTCAATCCCCAATTGTCACTCCAAAGAGTACAACATCTCAGAGCAGTGCTCCAATGACCCACCAAATTAAGAAAGTGACCACCAGTTATTCAGGCAGAGGAGGAGATAAGAACTCTCCTTTGGGAAAAATTGAAAGTTCCCATAAACTTCCCTAGAGGAAGAAAATAAAAATCATTGTACAAGAAGAGGAGGGACCTCGAGTCGAAAGAGATATCCAGGAAATATCCCTCGAGGATATCGAACTTGAGATTGACATCGAAAAAGTGTTCCCCAACGTTGATCAACCAGAGGACATGGCTCACCAGAATCCTTTGATGGAAATAATTGAGAGCGAGACCTTCGATGAAGAAGAGTCTTTTGTATTTCAGAGAATTGTTTTTTACAGCAAGTCCAAAAATTTAATTATTAAGAAAAGAGATGTAAAGAATAAAAAGGGGAAATATCATTAAGAGGTTAACCTACAGAACATGCGACCTTCCCAAATTTCCTAAATTCACCGAGCGACTGGAGATGCTCTAGACTATTCTATTAGATGCCTTGAAGAAGAGAATGCCAAATTAAAGGGAAGAGTGAAAGAATTGGAAGAAGCTTGGATTCCTCTTCCAGTACTTGCTATTCCTTTAGCAATAATTGGGCCTACCACACTTGCAACAAAACTAAAAGAATATGCAATCCTGCTCACATCATCCAGGGGCTATGTGGATAAGAACACTAAGAAAAGAATGGAATTAATTACAGAGGCTTGAGAGATGTCAAAGAACATGGTCTCTTTTAGAATGAGGGCACATGCCTTCCATGAATATTTGTAGGTGGATTTAAAAGAATGAAGAAGGTTTTTACCTTGACGCGGTCGTACCCTTCAATTTTAAAGTTACCAATATGATAGAGTTGAGAATAAGAGAGGAGAATATCCCTTCTCTGGATAAAAAAATGGAACGCATGCTGGAAGGAAAAGGTTAAAAAGTTGAATATCATTGTCCAAGCATACAACCAAGCCATAACAAGGAGAGAAGAATTATTCAAAATATTGACTGAAATAGACCTAGCTGGAAGGAGCAATGAGGTCCAAGACCCCAAATTGATTCTCAACTCGTTGTTCCTAACCAAGCAAGCCTTTGACGAACAAGTTGAGATCTTTAAAGGGTTGTCATTTGGAAATTTCTATGGCATTCTTGAGTATAATGAAGATGACTTGGAGAACTAGCTAGTGGATTATTCAGTAAAAAATCAAGATATTGAAGAAGCTTTGCGTAATATTTCCATTGATCTAAGGGACTTGGAGGGAGATATTTTCAATATAAAAATCTGGCATGAAATCAACGTGGCACCAATGAGAAGCTATATCGAAGAGTGGTTTAAAAACTATATCGACAAACTGACTAATGAAGGGCAAAAGGCAGTTGAGATGGTTCCTGTAACCGTCGATGAAAGCAATAAAAGGAAATCAGCAAGCAAGTGACAAGGAGGAGATACCATCATAGTTAGTTCATAATGATCACATCCTTCTTTATTTATCGATTTCTTCATCCAATTACTCCACCTCTTTAAATAGAAAATTTTAACCGAAGACTAGTAATTTCCTTTTTCTTCTTACCAGGTCTTGTTGTCCTCTGCCGCCCACTTTCTTCCTTCTACAAACTTAATTCTTAAATATATTTGATTTATGGTCCACGGGAGCCCCAATACCAATCTTTATGACAAACACATTTAAATTTCGGAGAATATGTAATGAACTATATATTTTTTAGAAATTCCAAGAGAGCTATTTTGGGAACAATCGCGACTGTACTTTGTAACCCAGTTTTCTGAATATAAAGTATTTAAGGTTGATGTATCATCATCTTTATTTGAGCTTCCCATGTATCACTTTGTCAAAGTTCTCTTATGCATGCTGATCATTTTCTTTTATTTTTTATGTGATCATAAATTTATATCCCTACTATGATTTGATGTGAGGAAATTTTGTTTATCTGCTTTAAATGTGTGAATGTGTGTGGTTCCTGGTCCAATCTTAGAAACTTTCTTTAAAATAAAATAAAATATTTTTCAGTTTTTATATTTTTACTTTCTTTTGATTACCATTATGGACTTCTATAAAAGTCCCATATTTTGAAAACCTCGAGTCCCACGAAAATCATAACAAAGGAGTACCACCTCTACAAAAATGCAGGGGGATTTGTATCCTCGTGAGGTTGTCATTTCAGTCGTAACAGATTCAAGCGTCAACATTTTTAGCGACCATACTGGGGACATGAACTAGAAATTCGGAACCTGGCCCATACTTTGTGAAAGAATATATGACTTTACCTCAGGGTAATCAACCCCATTTAGAAATTAGATTGAATAATCAACAAAGCATTTTACACCAGTTGTATAATATGGTAATAATGAAAGCCCAAAATCGAGAAGATTTAGAAAGGTCCTGGAAGATCTTAGTCCAATAAGAAGAAAGAGAAATCCTCCGAAGATAGAGAAGAGAAGAATGACAAGATCGAAGAAATCAAAGGCTAGCTAGAGCAGCACAAGAACAAGGTCAATATTGAAATTGGACGAATAGAAGGGATCCATTACCAGAAGTAAAAGTAAGCAAATCTTTGTACGTAGAAGTGAAAATTCTATCCTTTAAGTCTCCTCAGACATGGAAATGAGAGACGAACAACCTCGAGATGAGCATCATGAGGAGAGACAAGGAGGTTGAAGATATGTTGCAAGAAATCAAGGAATCCCAGGGTTTGGAAATAGAAGGTGGGTAAGATATTCCCCTCTTAATATTATGGGTGAACAACATGAGATCCCTTTTCTACCTAAGGGAACCTTAAAGGAATTTTCTGGAGATGGAACAATCGATGCAAAGAGGCATCTGCACTTATTTCTTGACATTTGTGACTTTCATTGAGTTGAATATGCCGACGTCATGGTGAGGTTGTTTCTATAAACCTTATTAGAAAGAGATTATGAATGGTATACAACATTTCCCAGATGATCCATTTTCTCATTTAACGACCTTGAATCTATGTTCCTAACTGTGTTTCCCCCTCCAATTTCTTTCCATACCCTCCTCGCAGACTTCACCCAGATTAGGTTGAGGAAGAATGAAAGGATACGATATTTTAACCTCAGGTTCAATAAGACTTTGAGTAGAATTCTAGAAGATAAAAGACAAAATGACCTAGTCATTCTTGGTTTTTATAAGAATGCAATGCCCCCAAATGTAAAATATGCCATCAGAACATCCCAAATGGATACTTTGGAGGAGGCAATGACTAAGGCCACTGAGATGGAATAAATTATGATTGAGACGAGTGTCGAACTCGACATTATACTGGGAAGAGTACAAGGAAAATGGGAGGATTAAATATTGATAATCAAGGAGCTTCCAACTCAAGAAATAACGAAGAATTCAAACCTCGATCAACTCATAATCAAATGGTGGGAGGAGTGTTTTATAAAGGAACCATACCTAACGTAAAGGTTGACCCTGTGGTGGCGCAGTAAACAAAACAAACAATTGAAATTGCACATATGAATAGAACCATCAAATAGATGCAGAACGAGATAACTAGACTGATAAGGGGAGATAATTACATGCCAAACCTAGGAATTGCAATTCCCGAGCAAAGGAGGAACCCTCCCCATGAAAATAGAGTGAGGTTTGAGGATACTAATAACCCACAAAGACCAAGGGTTCCCTGACAACCTACTCCAAATGCGACTGTTCTGGATGATGTCTATGATGAGTAATTAATCGAGAAAGAAAATTATTAGTTACCTGATGAAAGATATGAAACTGTGCAGATGGACGGATGTGATACGTCCATGTATGTATGTGGAGAGGGCGAAAACGATCCTAAATCGCAAGAAAACATCTCCTAGACAAGAGGGTTTGTAAATAGACCAAAGAATAAAGGGGACTTTGACAAGAAAAAACAAAAACAAAAAGAAAAAGAAAAAAAAAATGAAAAAGTGTCGAATGAGAAAGTGACGGATGGAAATGGAACCAAAAAGAAACACATGGCATCAAGCTCCACTCAAATGATGTATAATGTCATGGAGGACCTAAGTAAATTGAGGATAAATATGCCTTTTACGAAAGTGGTAAAGATTTCTCAGCAGAGACAAAACATCTTGAAGTTGTTGGATGATCCATCGGAAAGAGTTGAAGCTGTTGTTACCAGTCCAAAACAGAGCCAGAGCTCATAAACTGCCAAGATGAGAGGTAAAATTTCGCCCTTCTACATTTCAATTGAAAATCATGATGTTGCATTACATAACTGTTTAGTTGACACTGGCGTGAAAAATAATATAATGTTGCTTGCCGTCATGGAGGCACTGGGCATGAGTTTCAGTAAGTATTATGAAACCGGTGAGAGCATATATGCAATTGATTCTAGAAAAGTGCGAGCATACGGAGAAATCAAGGATTTTTATGCTTAGATTACAACAACCCCCATATCATCACAATTTTCAATATTATTGTGGTAGACCTTCCTCTAGCATATGGAGTTGTGTTGGGAAGAGATTGGACATCCATGATCGGTGGATATATAATGAACACCAGAAGTTGTATGATGCTACCAGGAAAGGAGGGAGCGATGATTAAAGTACCGCTTGGACCCAAAAAACCATTCTCCTTCAAGAAGAAGGACAATGAATTAATGGAAGATTATATAGATGTCAGGATTGGAAACTATGTTATCCTGGACATGGAGCACAACGAAATCCTAGAGCGAGTTCAAGGCTTTGGGAGCCAAGTTTTTTTTTTTTGAAGGATACTAGAGGATGTCATTCGATGGAGCCTATTCTAAATCTAGGAACATAGTTGGAATTGTTCTTTTGAGTCCAAATAAGACTATGCATCCCCATGCTATGAGACTGGAGTTTTCATGCACAAATAATGAGGAAGAATATGAATCTTTGATCCATGGGATGATCCTTGCATAGGAAATGAAAGTAGAACATCTTGTTGTGACTGGAGACTCAAAGTTGGTCATCAATCAGGTTAGCCAAAGGTACAAAATAAAAAAGGAAAGACTTAAGCTGTATTTCAAAAGAGTTAACGAACTGATGGAATATTTCAGCTCCTTCAACACTACTTTCATTCCAAGGGAAAAGAATCACAAGGCCGATTCGCTATCCTTTGAGGCCTCATTATCAAACCCAGACAATGTCCAAAGAAAAACATCTTTCCAGATAGAAAGAGATTTTCGATCATCCATGCCTGATAATGTTGAGTACTTACAAGTATTTGAGAACGATGAACAATTGGAATTTTTTTTGTTAAATGATGATGATGAAGAAGACAGTAGCTCGTCTGTCATCCCAAAAGACTGTATACAAGTTGAATATTTGTTTACAAAAGAAGATCATGCCAAGAATCTCCTTGAAGAAGTTTCAGTTCAAAAGGTGCAAGAAACGAGAAAAGTCAATATTGGAATGGATAAGTCCCCGAAATATGTCAACTTGGGAGTTGATTGCACCACTGAAGAGGTTGATCAATATGTTTCCTTATTCAAAGAATATATTTATGTGTTTGCTTGGACCTATGATGATTTGAAAGCCTATGATAAAACATTATTCCAGCATATCATTCCTTTGAGGGAAGAAGCGAATCCAGTGAAACAAAAAATAAGAATGATCAATCCCAAGTTGAAAACTTTGGTAAAAATAGAATTGGAGAAGTTGAAGAAGGCAGGGATAATTTATCCCATCATACATTCAGACTGCCTTTCAAATCTAGTGATTGTAAGGAAAAAGATCGGGGAAATCCGGATGTGTGTTGACTTCAAAGATCTTAACAAAGAAAGCATAAAAGATAATTTTCCTTTTCCTAAAATGGGGTTTCTTCTACAACAAGTTACTGGATTGAACTGCATGTCCATGTTGGATGGTTTATCTGGATATAACCAGGTCTTCGTGGCTAAGGAAGATAGAGCAAAGACAACATTTATCACACCATGGGAGACATATGTATATGCTAGAATTCCCTTTGGTTTGAAGAATGTTAGAGCCACATTCCAAAGGGCCATGGATCATGAGTTCAACGGGTTGATAGGAAATTTTATGGAAGACTATCAATATGACTTGATAGTGCATTCAAACAAAAGGGAGGATCATATCCATCATTTAAGAAAGGTTTTTGAAATATGTAGATTATATGATGTTTCTCTGAATCCAAAGAAATTCTTGTTCGTTGTGACTCAAGGAAAGTTGTTGGGACATATTGTATGCAAGGAAGGGATTTACATAGATCTGGAGAGAATTAAAGAAATAAATGAGCTCAACCCCCCGACATCCAAGAAGGGAGTCCAGTCATTCTTCATAAAAATTAATTTTGTGCGAAGATTTGTTCCTGACTACGCAAGCATCGTAAAGCCAATCAATCTGTTGCTGAAAAAGGAGTAGAGATTCAAATGGACAACAGATACTCAAGAAGCATTCAAAAATATTAAAGGAGCAATCACCACCATGTTGAGGAAAAGATATGAATTGATCTTACTCAAACATTTTCAGACTTTACTTGGCTAAAGCAAAGTAGATGGGAATATCACCCTATGTTTATAGCAAAAACAAATAACATCCTAACTCACAAGTATTAATTACGAGTGCTTAGGCTAGTCTTTTATCAAAAAAAAGCTTGCTGGAAATTCACTTTTTATGTAATTTTTTGAATATAACAGTTGCTGAAATAGATGTAAGAACAGAAGTAAAGAAACCAAGATGATAATCAAGACATTTGAGGCATAAAGAATTCCTTTATTTCATTCCAATTCACCAAAGAGTCATTTTCTTTACAAAATCTCATACAGAAATCTTGGACCAAAGTCAAACTTAGACATCCCCGATGGAACATACAAAAGGAACTCTGACAGAAAACCAAAACTGAACTCTAAAAGCTAGATCAACTTGCCACAGATTGTTGCCCACTTGACTGTTCACAATAGCCTTTATCAGTCATGAAATTTAATTCACAAACAGACAAGTCTACATAGACTATCAAAGATAGATCGACACCTCTGAAAAACAAGTGTCTGAATGATTTGATTCAACCCTGAATATTGTTGTCTACAATAAGACCCTGCTATCACAAAAGCGAATTAGGCTGTGATGAATATATGAATGAATGAAAATTGAACTATCTCAACATAAACTCAAAGAGAAAACCTTAGCATGCTTCTGCTTCTATCCTCCCCTTGTTCCTCCCTTTCCTTTTGCTTTTAACAAATTAAAATTGGTTGAATAATTTGAACCAATTCATTAGTTAAGTTAATTAAAAGACTCAACTAACTTTAGTTAGGGGGAAAAGTAATAATTATAATAAGGGTCAGAAATAAATAATAACTTGTAGGTGGGACCCCTTGTGACTCCCTTTAATTCATAACAACCATAACAATAATAACATGACTATTATTTAAGCAAAACATACCTCCTTATGCCTCCCAACAACATATTCACTTTTGGCAATTTAAACTCAAGAAGTTTAAAATCATTTCAAAAATAATACTCATATGTCCAAAATAAACATGTTGTCCAAAAATCCATGAAATCAACTGTCATAAAACACTAGATAACATAAAACTCAAAAGCCATATTTCCCAGTCTGTGATGCAACCCTTCCTTGGTTGTTGTTGTCACCTCTTGATTTTCCCGAATTTGCCTTAGGCTGTGCAGAGCCTTTGGGATTAATCTCACTAATCACATGGGAACAATCCTCCCTCAAATGCATCTGGGAAGACATAGATTTGTCAAAGTCATTAGAGGGTGAGGAAGGGGTAGCAATGGATTTTCCTTTATCAAGTGCATGGTGGGATTTAGTCTTCAATATCTTGCTAGCATGGGAGGATTGCATTGGAGAGTGATTGGGGGCATCTTGGAAGATGGAGTTAAGCAATGGAGGGGGAGAAAAAGACAAGTTGGGCCAGTCATGATGTTGGGAGACTACTGGGTGGACAATCTGCTGCCACCCATCATTTTCAGGGACCTCAGGTTGTAATGAGACATGAGGAGGTACAGGGATCTGGGGTGCCTACGGGGCTTGGAAAGGAGGCCATTCATGCCTAAGTCGAACTATTCCCTTCCCAATCCAATTAAAGAATCCAACATGAATAATTTGTCCAAGCTCTTCTGAATCAACATCAAAATGTATAGAGAACTTGGGCCTTCTTGGGCCTTGGTTCTAGTTACCTCTACCTCTATTTCCTTGACCATGGCTTCCTTGACTGAAAAAATCATCTTGCATGTGTAATCGATTAGCAAATAGTCTTTTAAATAGCCATGCATGATAACTCTTAAAAATATGAAATAGATTTGGCTCAGAATGTATCAGACTCATGCAATCCAATCCATACAAATTGTTTTATTGTTAATCAATGAGCAGGGGGGTGAAACATGGTTCTGGGATATGTGAGGGGTTTGTATTGAGAGAAAATATGATATAATGAAAGGGGAGAAGCATGGTCATTGCTCAATGACAACAACAATCAATTATAAAGAAAACCAATAAAACCTCACTGCAATCCACACAAGACACTGCCACTTTCATCTATTTTAACACATAAATTCTCTTGACTGTAATTAATATCAAAACATGGAGTGAAAAAGGAATATGGGAGGTGACGGGGTTTGTAATTAGCGGAAATTGAAATAATGGAAAAGAAGAAGGAAGATTACTGTTCATTGAATTAATTAAGTGATCCATAAAACATTTTGTTAAAGGAGATTAATCAATCATCCATCACTTGACTAAATAATAATTTCTGTGTATCTAACAAGTTCATTGTTCATAATCAAATGTCCACACAGTTCCATCACAAAACAATGGGTATCCTATACAATTTTCAAGAGGTTATGTTCCCTTCATTCACATACTTTTCATTTTATAACAATTTATGCACAGTACCCATTTCCAATATGTAACTATCAAAATCAACCAATGCCCATGCATTTCTTCAATCCACAACAATGCTGCAAAAATTCATGTTTCAAATTAACAATGAAGTCGCTATCGCTACAATCGGGCCCATCAATTAAATGAAATGATATATGTTAAACATGTATAGGCAGTAAAAAAAAATACTCAAGACCAAATTTCCACGCTTGTAATGACAATCAATCATACAACCAACAACCACCATTTAGACACAAGCTATGCACAGGGTAATTTTTGCCCAGGCAATGTAGATCTTCCACTGTAGAAAAACAATTCAATGTGACTTAAAATCTGGGCCACCCATCCAACACGACTGTCATCAACAACATGCCCGCTTAGACCAGTGGTCGATTTGCAATAAATAAACATGCTTAAGCTCTGTGGGCATCCCTGAGTATGAAAAACAAGCTATCCATACCACACACAGTGCGTAACTAACAAAACTCCACGGTGCAACATTTTCACTTAACACAATCAGACACACAGTCATGATAATAACTCAACATATCGTGCTAAGCTATCGATTTAATAACACCGTGATCAACCATGCCGTGTGCACTTAGGATCATTCAACCAACAACAAAAGTATGCAGTGGATATACCTTCTAAAGTCATCTAGTTCAGTAGTCATTCGGCCCCAAAGAAAACCATAGTTACCATGCCTATTACTTTACCTTGGAAAACACCATACACATAACGTGACATGTGTGAACAAAACCAAGAATTTGTAACCAATGCTAGCCGTCATCCAAATCATCATCATAAGTGAAAATACTAGTGACTGCATACAACCAACAACTCGCCACTGTCGTAAAAAATCAATCAATCCAACAAGATGTGGAAACTATGCGTACCCTCGCATCGAATTGAATCAGGGCAGATGCCTTCTTCATTAATAATACTGAGTTATGAACATAAGGAGGGTGGTTGTATCCTTTGAAAGTGAAATTGGCATCGAAGGGTTTATCCTTATTATCATAGATGCAGTAACTAAATTCTAAAACAACAGGCCTGCCATACGACCAACTGGGCGAATTCGTATTCACAAGTATTTGATCATACATTCGATCCACGATAACCCATAGCAAATTGACAGGCACAACAATGTCCTTTACAAAATTAGAGACTAGAGGGTTAAGGGTCTACTCTGTAACCAACACCAGGGAATGGAGCCAACTCCTCGTAATGGTGGAACTTTCAAGGCCAAGGGTGTGCACAGAGAGAAAGACATGATTCATTTGCAGATAGGTAACAATCCATGGCAGGGGGCCAAAAAAAAGAGTGAGGCTCTCATTTGGCTGGGCAATTTATTTAATGCACGTAGGGTATAACCCTCATGTTCTTTGTCCAAAATAAAACAATACTAAGGTGATGATAGGGCCGAGTTAAGAATATAATGCTTAGTTCATGACCCTTAGCAGTGGAAACAACCAATGCCAAGGTGAACCACAACATGGTGATGCAGGAAACCTTTGACCATTAAACCCATGATAGCCAGAGAATGGATTAGTGACGGTTTGTGAAGATAGTTATCCACCCAAAACTAAACAAAAAAAAAACCTCCAACCAAAGAGTAGTGATAAAAAGAACTATCACCCAAGAGAACAAATAACCTCGACGAACTCAAAAATGTTATAGGAAGAACCATTCTCTCTTCATTTCCAGAATCCAAATTTCACACATTTGCAGCACTTAGGAAAACACAAATCCATACACCTGAGATAGTAACCATTTCATAACCAGAGAAAAATCACAAATGGCCAAAAAAAGACATACCTATAATCAAATTCCCTAAAACGAGAGCTGGACGAGCTGTTCCTCCCTGCTAAAAATTTTGGAGCATAACACAACAGCAAGATCGAACAATAGGCCGGCTAGGGTGGCGACCAACTGGAAGAGTAAATGTGACGTGCAGTAAATGCACATCGCCTCCACCCACATATCATTAACTCAACAATACATTCCAACAAATTCTCCATTAACATGACTAATCAAACATGTATCAAAACCATCACCACATTAAAACCCAACAACACGATCACGATATCCCATTTCACATCATATAACTCAAACAAAATCGCCTAACCATCAACGTTCACCACCTTGCCAAATGTGGCACCACATTTCAAACATATGCATATTAACATGTCATTCAATCACAACTTCATAATCATTTACTTGTTATCTAGGGTTTAGCAATAATCATCAAGTATTTTCATGCATGTAGTATAGTTAGGATAGCTCTAAAATCTTCCCCTAGCAATTGTTTCTCATTTCCTTCAAATTATTCGCATGTGGTATTACATAACAAGTTCTCTTTTCTTTGAAATTGTTATAGTATTTTTCCTTTCACCTAATTTCACTAACATGTTTGTTATGCAGGTGAGATAAAAACATACATTAATGACATTAATGAATAGCATAGGCCGTAGTAACAAAAGGAATCAACCCTTCATGAGCTCAATTCATCAACCAATACCAATAAGATCTTCATCAACCATGTGAGGCATATCACACATCATATCAACATAAAAAATGAAACAAATTTTCTCTCCAATAGTTCAAGGGGGTCCCACCTACTAGTATTATTTAGTCTTTACTATAATAGGCTTTAGCAACACTTTGCAGGTGAAACTTCGTTAATGCTTTCAATCATCAACAAACTGGCGACTCCATAGGAAAATTTGTTTTCAACAGATTTAGAACTCATAACTCATGGTTTCACAGACCAAGAGCAATAATTTTAGAAGATGTAACCAAAATAATTATGCAATAGGGAGAATTGAGCGGATTTAATGGAAAAATGACCGGGAATTTGGGAATAACTTATGAAAAATGTTAAGTATGAGGGGTTTCTACCACTGTATGCATAATTAATTAGCTGGGATCTGCTCTTAACTTTCAAAGAGAAAGACTTACATGCTTTCTCTTAAGATCTCAATGGATGAAGAAATGGCAAGAAGAAGCCGGAAATAACCAATTCCTTGTAAGACAACAGTGGAAATATGTAACAATTTCAAGGGCCCTTAAGAGGAGACATCATAACAACTGTGTAAGCTTGATTGTTATTGACTAACAATGCTTTGCAGGAGTGTTATTGTGGACAAATTGATCCAACATCCCGTTTGAAAAAATTAATTAAAAGATAAGAAGAACCCAAACCTGACAGAAGTAAAATGCAGAACTAAAACAACATCAACAAAAGACAGAATTGAAGCGCAACAGGGAAAAAAAAAACTTAACTTGGGAAGAAGAGATCAAATGTGAAGCAACAAAAAGAAGCACAAAAATTGAAAGCATAGCTAGGCTACTAATATACAACAAAATCTAGACAACATTAGAAATTTTCATGTTGGTTCCTTGCAATATTTAAAGCGAGGGCTGCTAGTGTTGTAGGGAAACAATTGCTCCTGTAAATATTTTGATATATAAGAATTAGTATCCAAGACAAAAGCAATTTGGAAAGGACCAATCACCTGGAAATCTGACGTAATCATCATTCCCTTAATACACACCATTAACTCATCAAGATAGAGATGGAGACTGAGAAATTCATCGAGAGTCATGTGCATAGTTTTTTTTAAAGAAGTACCTGTATCAAGTAAGCTAAAATACTGACATTTGTGAGGCATGGTATCACAATTAGTAATGAAAGTGGTTTTGCTAAAATTTTCCCCTTTTACTTTGATTTCTTTGTAACCAAACAAACTGTCAAGTAAGGGTCTTAACTGTGACTCCACAACCTGTTGCAAAAACATTTCTATACTGAGAGGGGAAAAGGGATTTCTCATAATTGTTTTCCTGAAAGTTCGAAGACAAATACAAGTTCTGATATTATCAGTGGTCCTTATGGTTGATTCCTAGATTGAGACCCATTCAGGGTGGGCTGAAAAAAACCTTTCATCCCTTAAGAAATCTCTCAAATCCCTTCAAAAGGGTACTTCCAATGCAGAGTTAACAAATTATTTCTTTTTCCTAGCTAGTTTCATAATATGCTGAACAAGACCAGGATCAAAACCATGAAGATCCTCCTAAGACCAAGAAAAAACCTTTTGAGATTCAAAAAGTAGTCTGGTGGACCTCATCTCTTCTTTACCAGAAGATTGGAACTTTATTTTAACATTGGTTGAAGGTTCAAATGTCCTAATGTTCAGAAGGATGGTTTCAATCACCTTCCTCTGTAACTCCTCTTCTTTTTGTTTTTCTTTATTGCCTACAACACTCGATAAAAATGAACTTTCAAGAGGATTCAAGCCCTTAGGAATCTTATTATTTTCTACAGATATAATATCCTCGAGCTCGGGAGGTTCATTTTGAATGAAAACACAAATGGTCTCATCGTTAGGGATGGCCTTCTAGAATTCTTCATTCTCAGAAATGTATGGATGATACAAAGATTGGAAAGCACAATTAGGCCAACGAGGCAAGAGTTGCTGAGTAGGAGAGGCTACAAAGACAACTAACCAATCAACTATTGAATTCAACTCCTTCTTAACAAGATTGATGTTGAAAGATATAAGGTTCAAGAAAAGTTCCCAAATAGTTTGGGAGTATTGTTCCATCAACTTGTCTTTAGGAGAGCATGTCTTACGTATCAGGTTCACAACAAGCTCAAAATTTCTGAAAACTAAAAGGTGACCACAACCAATATTAAGGGCATTCTCAATGACTAACAACAAAGCTTCGAATTCAACGACATTTTTTGAACAAGAAAACTCCAACCTGTATGACAAATTATATTTTTTTCCTGTAGGGGAAACCAAGATAATACCAGCCCCGTTACCTTCATTAGAGTGTGAACGATAAAAGTGTAAACGCCACAATTCATCATCTGGATTAATTCCTTCCATAGGAATATTATCCTCTTCAACAAAGATGTAGTACACTCCTACGTCTTCTTCGATATAGTTTACACTAGATTGCGAAACACTCTCTATGTAGGGTGAAATTCTTCCTTCTCTAAGGACTATAATATTCTTACCATTCCGAGGAATGGATAAATGTGTCTCGTCGAGTGAGAGGTATCCACCTGTTAGGGCTTGCCAATATCTCCCCAAGATAATTGAATAATTAATCACAGGCATATCAATCACCTGAATGTCGAGGGTTTTCCTTATCTCAGGATGAGTGCATAAAACCAAGGTTACATCTTTAATCTCGCCTATGGTTGTTTGTTGTAGATTATTATAGGAGAGCATGTTTATGAAATTTTCATTTGTACATGACAATCCTAGCTCTTCCATAATAATCTTCGACATGACACTTGGGCCTGAACCACAATCAATGAGGCAACAATGGGAAATCTTATCCATGATCTTTACAAAAATATAAAAAGGTTTTTTTTTTACAGGGTATCTAAAGTTATGTACACCTACTTTATTTATAGAAGAATCCTCCTTGTCTACCTCTTCGGAAATATTGGCTACAATAGAAGCTTTTCCTTCCATGAATTGTTTCAGATGCATCTGTTGTTCAGGGACAACAACCATGTCTAGGAGGGTTGCATATGCTTTGATGTTGGCCAATTGATTCAAGATATTGTATTTGGAAGAGGGAGGAGGGGGAGTGATTCTTTGACTCTCAGGAATTTTAGGAACCTGGGGCGTAGCAACTGTTGAGGATGAGCCTGGTATAGACGAACTGTGAGGAAGATCAAATTTACCCTTGGGAGCATAGGCTTTGCTTCTAGTGTTGATGACCATGACATCCTCTTACTCTACAAAGTCTAGGAAAAAAATAGTAGCTTCTGGTATTTTACCAAAGATCTTATCTCTGGCACTCTTGTTTACCTCGCACATGGTTTCTTCATGGTGTTATTCATAAAAGTTACACCAACTTCGAGGCAAGATAGCCTTAGTTTGAAAATTGTTTTGAACTGGATTTCTAAAAGGGGGTGCAAAGGAGGATGAAGCTCCAGGGGTGAGAGGGGAGACAATACCCTTCCGCTCAAATGCTATCATACGATTGTTCATATCTTGTACTAGCTGTAAGAGAGCAAACATATCTATTTGTCTAACTGATTCTCCCTAGGGTAGACTAGTTTGTTCAAGATATTCTTCATACTCCGAGCAAGTGTGCAGGGTGGAAACAAGATTATCAATGGATTTTTCCTCAAGCCTATGATGGTAGGGAGAAGGAAATGCATTGTAATAATGCATGAAAGCGGCTTGGTTTTGTGGGCAGATAAGTTCGGGGATTTCGTTGTACAACTTGGTGAAATGCAAGTTGAAAGACTTGATGGTATCACTATCTTTATAAGTGATGTTATTGTATTCCCTTAACTTCTCGGAAGGGCTTTTGGATTTCCCATAAGAGGATCGAAACCAATAGATTAAATCCTCCCAAGTGGACAGAATCTTAGGAGGGAGATCAAAGAAATCGGCCGCAACCTTCCCTTCCAAGGAATTGAAAAACAATCACATGTAGGTGTCATTGTCGTTGGCCCCTATGTTATGACAAGAATTAGAAAATGCCACTAGGTGTTTGTTAGTATTGATAGTGTTATTTCCTAAAAACCTAGGCAAGTTCTCTTTAAACTTCAGAAGTGGGCAAGTAGCAGGTGCTAGGTTAAGAGGAGAGGACACATGCCATGGTGTGGTTGTGACATCCTCTTCGAACTGAAAAAGCCCACAAATTTTAATGAATTTGGTGGGGTTTGTAGTAGATTGGACAGGAATATGGTGGTTGTACAAGCTACCAATCACCAATGACGATGAATATTGGGAAGATAGAGCACTTTTAGTGCCACTAGAGCCACCACTAGATGCCATCTTATGGATGTTATATGAGGGAAAGAAAGACGAGCTGGATGAATCAGATAAAGTACTCCTTAGAGCACTTTGTTGGACATATAACACTATATTTCTTCTTCCTATTTCAGCAATAGGATTGATTTCAGGTGACAAGCCTCTTCTTCTTCTAGAAGCACGAGAATCTAAGAACATGAAATAAAGGCCAAAAATGAAGAAACAAAAGGTTACTGTTGATTTCTAGGTTGTCTACATCTAGCCTCCAATTGTTCTTGAGCACTAATATCTTGTTCAATCACTGCCCAAGAATGGTTAAGTTCGGCACGGGTATTAGCAGTGTCTAGAATGGTGCTAAATAGGTTCAAAGCAATGTTGGTCTAGTGTTGAAGACCGGGCTCGATATTGGGCTGCCTTGCAACAAGAACAATCATTACTAGCAAAAAAGTCAAAGAATCAATTTCAGGAAAAGAAAGATGTATCGATGAAAATTGAGTATAAAAAATTAACCAGAGAGTTATTGAAGATCTCCCCAGTATGGTTGCCAAATAAATATTGAGGAAAAGATATGAATTGATCTTACTCAAACATTTTCAGACTTTACTTGGCTAAAGAAAAGTAGATGGGAATATCACCCTATGTTTATAGCCAACAAAAATAATATCCTAACTCACAAGTATTAATTACGAGTGCTTAGGCTAGTCTTTTATCAACAAAAAGCTTGTTGGAAATTCACTTTTTATGTAATTTTTTGAATATAACAACTGCTGAAATAAATGTAAGAACAGAAGTAAAGACACCAAGATGATGATCAAGACAGTTGAGACATAAAGCAATCCTTTATTTCATTCCAATTCACCAAAGAGTCATTTTCTTTACAAAATCTCATACAACAATCTTGGACCAAAGTCAAACTTAGACATCCCCGATGGAACATAAAAAATGATCTCTGACAAAAAACCAAAAGTAAACTCTAAAAGATGGATCAACTTGCCACAGATTTCTACCCACTCGACTCTGCACAATAGCCTTTATCAGTCATGAAATTTAATTCACAAACATACAAGTCTACACAAACTATCAAAGATAGATCAACACCTCTGAAAAACAAGTGTCTAAAGGATTTGATTCGGCCCTGAATATTGTTGTCTACAATAAGACCCTGCTATCAAAAAAGAGAATTAGATTGTGATGAATATATGAATGAATGAAAACTGAACTATATCAACATAAAATCAAAGAGAAAACCTTAGCATGCTTCTGCTTCTATCCTCCCTTGGTTCCTCCCTTTTCTTTTGCTTTTAACAAATTAAAATTGGTTGAAGAATTTGAACCAATTCATTAGTTAAGTTAATTAAAAGACTCAACTAACTTTAGTTAGGGGGAAAAGTAATAATTATAATAAGGGTCATAAATAAATAATAACTAGTATGTGGTACCGCTTGTTACTCCCTTTAATTCATAACAACCATAAAAATCATAACATAACCATTAGTTAATAAAAACATACCTCCTTGTGCCTCCCATCAACATATTCACTTTTGGCAATTTAAACTCATGAAATTTAAAATCATTTCAAAAATAATTTTCATATGTCCAAAATAAAGATGATGTCCAAAGATCCATGAAATCAATTGTCATAAAACACTAGATAACATAAAACTCAAAAGCCATATTTCCCAGCCTGTGATGCAACCCTTCCTTGGTTGTTGTTGTCACCTCTTGATTTTCCTGAGTTTTCCTTAGGCTGTGCAGAGCCTTTGGGCTTAATCTCACTGATCACGTGGGAACAATCGTCCCTCAAATGCATATGGGAAGACACAGATTTATCAGAGTCATTGAGGAAGGGGCAACAATGGCTTTTCCTTTATCAAGTGAATGGTGGGATTCAATATTCAATCTATTGCTAGCATGGGAAGATTTCACTAGCGAGTGATTGGGGGAAGCTTGGACAATGGGGTTAACCGACATAGGGGGAGGCAAAGACAAGTTGGTCCAACAACGATGTTGGGAGACTGTCGGGTGGACAATCTCCTTCCATCCATCATTTTCAGGGACCTCGGGTTGTAATGAGACATGAGGAGGTACAGGTATCCCAGGTGCTTGTGGGGATTGGAAAGGAGGCCTTTTAGGCCTAGGTCGAACTATTCCCTGCCCAATATAATTAAAGAATCTAGCATGAAACATTTGGCCAAGATCTTCTGAATCAACGTCAAAATGTATAGAGAACCTGGGCCTTCTTGGGCCTCGATTCCAGTTACCTCTACCTCTGTTTCCTCGGCCATGGCTTCCTCGACTGAAAAAAATCATCCAACATGTGTAATCGATTAGCAAATAGTCTTTTAAATAACCATGCATGACAACTCTTAAAAATATGAAATATATTTGGCTTAGATTGTATCAGACTCATGCAATCCAATCCATGCAAATTGTTTTACTTTTAATCAACGAGCAGGGGGGTGAAACAGGGTTCTGGGATATGTGAGGGGTTTGTCTTGAGAAAAAATATGATATAATGAAAGGGGAGAATCATGGTCACTTCTCAATGACAACAACAATCAATTGTAAAGCAAACCAATAAAACCTCACTGCAATCCACATAAGACAATGCCACTTTCATCCATTTTAACACAAAAGTTCTCTTGACTGTAATTAATCTCAGAACAGGGAGTGAAAAAGGAATATGGGAGGTGATGGGGTTTGTAATTAGCGGAAAGTGAAACAATGGAAGGGAAGAAGGATGCTTACTATTCATTGAATTAATTAATTGAACCATAAAACATTTTGTGAAAGGAGATGCATCAATCATCCATCACTTGAATAAATAATAATTTCTGTGTATTTAACAAGTTCACTGTTCATAATCAAATGTCCACACAGTGCCATCACAAAAAAGTGGGTATCCTATACAATTTGCAAGAGGTTTTGTTCCCTTCATTCACATACTTTTCATTTTATAACAATTTACGCTCAATACCCATTTCCAATCTCCTAAGCCTAATTTAACCCCAAGATTATTTAGGAAGGGGAAAATGGAAGTCCAAGAGACATTCTTGGGAGGGATATATTATCTTGTAAGAGATTACAAAAAGAGATACATGCCTTATGCGTGAGGGGTGGATTTATGTGGATTGAAGTGAACTCCTTCCTTGAAAAAGAGAATTGTGGATTATGTATACTAAATGGGAGAAACTCGATAATTTCTTCATCTTTGTCTATGTAAATGTATGAGGATATGTGTGTACTTGACCAACTAGGGGAACTATGTTCATTGTTTGAGCCTAGAAATTGATTTTGGGCCCTTGGGACTCCACATATCTAGGTGTACCTAACCAAATAAAGTTACATAAGGAAATATTGAGTGGAAAGTATAGTCCTTGCATAGGAACCTCTAAGATATAGGTGTACCCAACCAACTAGGGAAACATCGAGATCTAAAGTGGGTGTTCTTGCATGGGGTAGTATAATTCTAGAGGCCTTGACACCACATCTAGTTAATCAAATAGATCTTTGGCCCATTTTTTAAGTGATTGTTGGGTAGATGGATGGCTTGTGTTGAATACCTTGAGTGATTTTCCTTGACCTCCGCACTCATTAAGCTTAAAACCCTACTTGGGGGGGAAACACATAGGTTTAGGTGATTGCATTATTTGGGTGCAAAGGAATCATTAGATGAAATTTCCCCCCTTATCAGTATTACAAAGGCTATCTATTAATGTAGATGATGGTCTCTTTTCGCATTAGATAGTGAATCCAATTCTTAACATATCAAACCAAGGAATATAACTCTTCATATTTGGGGTAGTATAGTACTACTCCATAAAATAACTCAAAATGATAACATACTATCTTGCCTCCTTGTGTCAACATTTCTCCCATAACATACATAATTACATCTATATAATAAAACATATTTTATAATATATATAATAAAAAACATATGTTATAAAATATAATAAAATAAAACAAAAATAAATAAATAAAAAACAACAAAAACAAATCACAAAACCCACCCAAACCCATTCCCAACTATTCTCGTCACCCAAACCCATTCCCAACTATTCTCATCGCCTGAACCCATTCTCATCGCCTGCACCCTGCATACCCATTCCTATCGTCTGCGCCCTACATACCCATTCCCCTATTCCAGTCGCCCAAACCCATTCCCGCTGCCTACACCCATTCCCAACTATTCTCGTCTCCCAAAACCATTCTCGTCACTTGCTTCCTGCATACACATTCTCGTCTCTTGTGCCCTGCATACCCATTCTTATCGCCTGCACCCTGCATAAACCCTCGATCCCACCAGAGAATTGATGTATCCCTTGACACCAGCCCCCAGTCGCACCTGCTAGCTAGACTTGGGGATATTGGGATTTCAAAAAGCCTCCTCTAGAGAAAAGAGCAAGGTTCTGGCAACAAGTTTCAGTCAACCTTGCCCTATTCGACCCCTAGAAAGGTAGAGTGGAGCTCGTGGTGAAGGAAGAAGGATACGTCGACCATGTTTGTTGCAAATCAGGTAAGTTTTATAGTTCTTTCACCCTTCAGGTCTGCTAAAAATCACCCTTGATAGTTATTTTTGTCTCAAATTGTGTTTCTATTGGTTATTCTTAGCCTAACAAGTTATAACAACCCAAATATGTTATCCAAGTGACTTTATATGCTACTGTAGAGAGAGTCGACTTTATATGCTTGTATGGTGATCAAATAGCTATGGGCAAGCTGAGAAATTACTAGAATGAGGTCATCCTAGAGACTTGAGGTTTTTTTAATCAGTTTTTACATTGGGTTCTATTGTATGCACTTTCATGATTATCAGTTGTGAGAAACAAAGTTTGGAAACCAAGAACAAATCACAGTGGCTCTTATATTCTTGAACAACTTGCTTTGACAACTAGAATGAGATCATATATACCTCAACTCATACCACTACCGAGAAGAACTCCAACATGAATCCATAAATGGAGTGTAGTGGTCAACGAATTATGTCAAGTGTTTATAGAGTAGTGTGGTTCATGGAACTTTTGTGGGTTACATAGAAATCCTGAACGTTTTCCAAGTATGAAATTGCACATCAAAGGGTGTAGTGAAATCCATTTAACTATGCTCCCATAATGGTGAACAAAGGTTTGAGGATAGAAAACAATGAAATTATTGTGAACCAACTATGATGCTTGTGTTGCATGGCCCAACATATAGACTTTGAGAGTGCCAAGGGGAGTTTGTAGATCATTATAAATATTTGAATAAAAATATATACATTTAAGTCTTATTCCCAAGAAGAAAAATGCTACTTAGATGTACAAATTATTTCAATCTCACTATCTCAGATATGGGGACTGTCTGGGAGGGGATCATAATTCCTACAAATATACAATGGAAACTCACCAATAAAATTAAGTTTCCAAGTGTGGAATCATTAACAAACAAAATGAACAATAATGCACCATAAAATTCACCATAAGAATAATATACAAGGAGTTGGAGAATAACTATTTCATTATGATAGAACCAT
>ML797412.1:263193-281560 GCA_009831015.1 Picea engelmannii
AATTCCATGCCATTTCTTTTCCCTATTACTTGATAGAATCATCTTTTGATAAATTCCATGCCATTTCTTTGCCCCATTTCCAATTGCAACAACCAATCCATCTCTGCCTTTGCTGAAGCTTGAGCCAACCGATGATTTTCTCTGGGATCTTGTTGAATTTGGCAACCAGAATGGGCTGGTCAGTGTTGAAGAAACCTTATGTGCCTTTTATGAACTTGAGAAAAATAATGCCTCGCCTCTTTTCAACAATTAAAAAAAAATAAAAATATTCAGGTCCGTCGGTCTTCCGACTACTACAAGTTAGACTTCCGATGGGAAATGCTCCCAGCAAAGCGTCGTAACTACAACACGCTCGTTGGTCGCGTTGGAGGGATAGCATCAAAATATTTGTCGGTAGACTGACAGAAATCGTCGGTATTTTTTTGGTTGTCCTTTGAAATTAAATTTTTAAAGGTCGTTGGTTGTCAGACGTTAGGGGAGTTGAAATACCGACGATAGTCCAACGTCGGAAAAACCACAGGAGATTTTTCGACACCTGTTGAGCCCTCATAAGCAGTGGTTGAGTGATGTCAAACGTCGGGGGTACAACAATAGGGCATCATAAATTATGTCCATTTATAGTAGTGAGTGCGTAACTAACAAAACTCCACGGTGCAACATTTCCACTTAACACAATTAGACACACAGTCACGATAATAACTCAACATATCATGGTGAGCTATCGATTTAATCACACTTTGATCAACCATGCCATGCACACTCAGGCTCATTCAACCAACAACACAAGGATGCAGTGGATATACTTTCTACAGTAATCCAGTTTAGTAGTCATTCAACCCCAAAGAAAACCATAGTTACCATGCCCATTACTTTACCTTGCAAAACACCATACACAGAGCGTGACATGTGTGAACAACAACAAGCATTCGTAACCAATTCCATCCATCATCCAAATCATCATAAGTGAAAATACTAGTGACTGCATACAACCAACAACTCACAACTGTAGTAAAAAATCAATCAATCCAACAAGTTGTGGTAACTACGCGTAGCCTCACATTGAATTGAATCAGGGTAGAGGCCTTCTCCATTAATAATATTGAGTTATTAACATAAGGAGAGTGGATGTATCCTTTGAAACTGCAATTGGCAACGATGGGTTTATCGTTATTATCACAAATGTAGTAACTAAATTCTAAAACAACAGGCCTGCCATACGACCAACTGGGCGAATTCATATTGACAATTATTCGACCATACATTTGATCCACGATAACCCATAGAAACTTGAAAAGCACAACAATCTCCTTTACAAAATTTGAGACTGGAGGGTTAAGGGTCTACTCTGTAACCAACACCAAGGAACATAACCAACTCCTCGTAATGGTGGAACTTTCAAGAAAGGATGATTTTAGGGGCTAAATTTTGCTCATGGGCTAATTTTCCATGTTTTTTTCCAAAACAAGATTCGTTATTCTAAAAATGATTCGCCCAAATTTTATAGTATAAAATTATTTTACCTTAAAAATCGTCAAAATTTTATACAAACTATATAAAATCCTTAGAAATTTGAATATTTAAAAAAAAATATCGCCAAACATTTATAATTGGCATTTGAAGAATTAGTAAGATTCACTAAGGTTTCTACATTTTAAAATAAATTTCCATTCTTAAAATCATCCCTGCTTTCGAGGCCAAGGGTGTGCACATAGAGAGAGACATGATTCATTTGGGGATAGGTAACAATCCATGGCAGGGGGCCAACAAAAAGGGTAAGGCTCTCATTTGGCCAGGAAATTTATTTAATGCACGTAGGGTATAACCCTCGTGTTCTCTGTTCAAACTAACACAGTACTGAGGTGAAGACAGAGCTGAGTTAAGAACAAAACACTCAGTTCGTGACCCTTAGTAGTGGAAACAACCAATGCCGAGGTGAAACACAAAATGGTGATGCATAAAACCTTCGACCATTAAACCCATGATAGCCAAAGACTGGATTAGTGACGATGTGTGAAGATAAATATCCACCCAAAACTAAACAACAAAAAAAAACCTCCAACCAAACAACAGTGATAACAAGAACTATCACCCAAGAGAACCAATAACATTGACGAAATAAAAAATGTTACAGGAAGAACCATTCTCTCTTCATTTCTAGAACCCAAATTTCACACAGTTGCAAGACTTAGGAAAACACAAATCCATACACCTGAGCCAATAACCATTTCATAACTAGAGAGAAATCATGAATGGAAAAAACAATACATACCTATAATCGAATTCCTTAAAATGAGAGTTGGCTGAGCGGTTCCTCCCTGCTAAAATTTTGGAGCATAACACAGCAGCAAGATCGAACAATAGCCCGGCTAGGGTGGTGGCCAACGGGAAGAGTACAAGGTTACGTGCAGTAAATGCACATTGCCTCCAACCACATCTCATTAAATCAACAATACATGCCAACAAATTCTCCATTAAGACGACTAATCAAACATGTATCGAAACCATCACCACATTAAAATCCAGCAGCGCGATCACCATATCCCATTTCACATCATATAAATCAAACAAAATCTCCTAACCATCAACATTCACCACCTTTCCAAATGCACCACCACATTTCAACCATATTCATATTAACATGTGATTCAATCACAACTTCATAATCATTTACTTGTTATCTAGGGTTTAGCAATAATCATCAAGTCTTTTCATGCATGTAGTATAGTTAGGATAGCTCTAAAATATTCCCCTAGCAATTGTTTCTCATTTCCTTCAAATTATTCGCATGTGGTATTGCAGAACTAGTTCCCTTTTCTTTGCAACTATCATAGTATTTTTCCTTTCACCTAATTTCATTAACATGTTTGTTATGTAGGTGTGATAAGAACAGAAAGTAAAGACATTAATGAATAGCTTAGGATATAGTAACAGAAGGAATCAACCCTTGATGAGATAAATTCATCAACCAATACCAACACGATATTCATCAACCATGTGAGGCGTATCATACATCATATCAACATAAAAAATGAAACATACCTGCTCTCCAATAGTTCAAGGGGGTCCCACCTACTAGTATTATTTAGTCTTTAATATAATAGGATTTAGCAACACTTTGTGGGTGAAACTTCATTGACGCTTTCAATCGTCAACACACCGCTCATGTCCTCATTAGTCTAGAATTCCAAAGAGACTTCATCATCTATTTATTTGTGACAGAGGAAGTTGTTGCATTCATTCTCACTCAGAAAAATAGCAATGAAGAAGAACTCCCGATAAGTTTTATGAGCAAAACCCTACACGACTATGAATTGAGGTATTCAGAGCTCAAGAAGGAATCCTTGGCTCTTATAAAAGTAGTAGCACACTTTCAGACTTATATATTAAACTTCCATGTTATAGCTTATGTTCCCTCATCACCAGTTAAGATGCTTTTAAATCAATAGTTAAGAGAAGGAAAATGGGCTAACTCGTTGGAAAAAATACAAGAATGTGATATCGATATTAAACCTTTAAATGAAATCAAGGGACAAGGTTTATGCAAGCTCATCGTGAATGGGGACTCAGTCAATGGAATGATTTCAATCTCAGTTGGAGAACCATTAGTTGATTCATAATGGTACACAAATATTATATCTACTTAAGGTCCGACCAATTTCCTATGACAATGAATCCCAAGGAGCAAAGGACACTAAAGATGAAGGCAAACCAATACATGCTGGCTGCTGACATATTGTTTAGAAGAAATTTTGATGGTATATTGTTGAGATGCGTCGATGAAAATTAATCCCAAGAACTGATCAAATAATTCCATGATGGAATATGTGGTGGACACTTTGCACCTACTACAACCGCCCACAAAATAATCAGAGCGGGATTTTATTGGCCATCAATCTTCAGAGATTTGTATTCCACAATAAGGAAATGTTTTTCATGCCAACATTTTTTAGGAAAATGAAGAAATCTGTTATGCCTTTGCAGCCGATTGTGGTAGAACAATCATTTTCCCAATGGGGACTTGATGTTGTTGGGCCTATTAATCCAAAATCTAGCAAGGGGCATGTGTACATTCTGACAACTACCGATCATTTCATGAAGTGGCTAAAATCGGTGGTGCTAAAGAAGGCTAATGTTGAAGAACTGATTAAATTCCTCAAAGAAAAAATTTTGTCGAGATTTGGTGTCCCTGATAAATTTATCACAGACAATGGTTCGATATTCATCGAGTCAAATTTCACGCAGTTTTGCGAACAATATGGAATCATCATGGGTCAATCATCGAATTATTACCCACAAGGTAATGACCATGCTAAATCCACAAACAAAACACTTATGCAGATACTGAAGATAACCGTTGATAGCAATAAGAGAAATTGACATCTGAAGCTGACAAAAGCATTATGGGCAAGCAAAACAACCCCGAAGGATAGCACATGAATGTCTCCATATCTATTGGTTTATGGGAAAGAGGTGAAAATGTCAACTAGCCTCAAGCTCAATGCATTGATCTTTGTGGTTAATACCGAGGATATAGAAGATAGTTCACCCATTCATAAGAGAATCAACCAGTTGTTGAAGTTGGAAAAGGAATGAAGGAAAGCCCTGAATCAAACTTCTCAGAGGCAGCAGAGCATCAAGAGATATTTTGATCAAAACACAACTATGAATAACTTCCATAAGGGAGAGTTGATGCTACTTTCGAACAAGGCCAAGGAGAAGTCGTCCATGCATACAAATTTCAAAGCACTCTGGATCATACCATATGTCATCGAGAAGATATTGGGATTTAACTCCTATATGCTCCAAGACATGAAAGGAAAAAGGATAATGTTGCATGTCAACGAGAACAATTTGAAAGGTTTCTTGTCCCAAGAATTTTTCATTCATATTGTACATAATTTTATTCTTGTTCAGTTTGTATATTCTTGATCTGACTCCATAGCCCAATCGGCAGAAGCACTTGGTCATGAGAGATTCTAGATTATTGACAACCCATAGGGGGTTATCATTCCACAGTTGGAGCCTATTGTTGAGATCATTTCTCGCTTTTGAAATTTCCCTCCCCTTTTCTATTTTCCCAAATTCTTTTCTCCCTTTCTTTTCCCTCTTCTATACTTACCCATTTTTCCCTTTCCTTTTTTCCCTTCCACTTTCCCTTTCTTGTTCTATACTTATTCATTTTTTTCAGAAAAGTGGGTTCCTAGGTTGGCAGACTTGTGGATCCTCATCTCCATCCATACCCTCACATCACAAGTCTGATTGATTGCCGCACTATCCTATACTTAGCCGATTTTGCAATCGCGGGTTCCCGGGTTGGCAAGGTCAAACTCTCATACCCGAGGTTTGGTGATACATGTTGAAGGAAAATCTCCCTGCGGATAGGTAGATCTCCTCTTGAGAGCTAGACTCTTAACTCTTAAGACAGAAGATGCTTAACGTGGACACTGACTTCCTTTCAGATCTATACAAACTAATGCATGAGGAGGAAGGAGAACAGAAGTACCTTTTTATCGACGTTTGTCCCTGCATACTCTGAGTTGAGCTCCAATATTTCGCTCCTCGATGAGCCCTGTAGACAAACAATAGTACAACCACTTCCTAATCTATTGATATTATCTCGAAAATAGATCTATCTATCAGAGATAAGTTCATGTACAATTAAACACAAACTAGAAAGAAACAAGCCAAGCGTGTCATATTAATGAGAACAATGACAGAAGTAGCTTACAACCATAGATGCAAATGCGACAGCTTCGTCAAGTCCCCTTTGTCTAACCCTTTCTCAAAAGGTCCACGATTTAGACGACAACAACTTCACTGATTACTCTCCTCTAGTTCACCGTGCGTTTCCTATGAGATCATAGGTTTCATGATTGCAATTCTCCCCCCTTTCCACCATCATAGAGCCTGCGTATATAGGTTAGGAGAGGCTTTAACCACTTGAGATATCCTTGGGGAATTTTGAGGAATTCCCTCCTTAGATCAAGGATCTTCTCCTAATATCATGATTGAACCAGGAATTCAAATGCAACTGCCTTCCAAACTTGAAAGATCCTCCCCTTATTCTCCTCAACAGATCAACTACTGCCCCAGATTAAACAACGCTCCCTCAAAAGGGACATCAGGGCACTATAACACTCCCTAGTAGGCTCAAGGGGAGCGCCAGTGCTTCAAAGACTTGTAGCGCTCCTTCAGAGGGGTGATTTGGTGTTATAATGCTCCCCAACACCTTATAGGGGAGCACCAGCACTCCTAAGGGTGATGTAGGGGAGCGCTCCCTTCTAAAACTCTAGTTTGAGAGCTCCTTTCAGGTGGGAAGAGATACCTAACTTTAGTTATCCATTCTCTTTCTTCAAATCAGTTGTTTGAGGTATTCTAAGTGCCTCCTTAGTGTCGCTATCGTGGAAATATGCTTTGTTTGACATTTGCGACACTTGTGAACAACATGCGACACTTGCGATAGCTGTGAGGAACATGCGACACTTATCACAACGAGTAATGTTGATGTGTAACAGATTGCCCCCCAAAGTATGAAGTTAGAAGATGATAACTGATAACTAAAATTCTTTGTAGACTTTCAAGCAAGGGTATAGACTCAGAGAACTTGACGGAATATGCACAAAAACATCCAACAAATATTATGGCATGTTTCAGAACCCAAGGTAGGCATACCTATGCTTGTGTGATCAAGACTTGCAAGATATGGCTGCCATAAAATACACTGCGGATCCATAATTGTATTGATGAAAAGGTATAGCCACCAAGAATACAATGTGGATCTATACTCTGATGACCTAAACTGATCGTAGCCACGAAGAATACACAGTGGATCTATGAGATGACAAGACATAGCCATGAACAATACAAAGTGGATCTATGTAACAATGTATGTATCATTTGTCCAAGAGAAACTCCTTCAAAACCTGGGAAAAGTACATATCAAAGTGATCACTCAACCTAGGGTCTTCTTACCGATCCCAATGTGGTACGAATCTAACCATGTGAATAGATGTCCTGCTGTCAAACATGGCAGAAACCACTTGATTACCAGTCAATGGTGTAAACCATTAACAAGTATGAGGGAGATCACCATTAATGTCAATGATTCCCAAGGTACCCTAGTACATTCCAACGAATGTTAATGGATGAGCTGGAGTCGAACATCCGTGGAATCATCCAATTAGAGGTCAATGATGTAAACCTACTGTCGAATGTGAGGAGGCCTGCCATTAAGGCATGCAGGTCCCAAAGTACTAATTGGTTTCTAAGCCTAATTCCTGGATAACATGTTGAGGTCGATAGGAATAGGCTTGTCGAAGGAGGGCCTTGATGTATCCCCCATCAACGACACAAAATAAACATAGAGATGTAATTGGTAGATCAAATGAACATGGACTGACACAGGTTTTGAGACAAGATATTTGTGATGGTTGACTCTAGAGGCGGATACTTCCCTTGAACACTGAGGCACAACAACAAAAACACAACATGGACCAAAACTTGATGATGCAGTGGATGTTGTGACTTACGTCAGGTGACCCAAAGGAGTGGAAGAAACTCAAAGGATTGGCTCAGTGCAGAGGTTCAGCGGATTATAATGCGTGAAAATGACAAAGTGCCATGTTCAAGGGCGACTCTAAGAATTACTTGGTAATGTTCTCAAGAGACTTCTTGGCTTGCTTCTTTCAAATTCCCCCCCATACAGATAGACGCGTATCATGAGCGTGATGGGAAGCACCAGCGCACATCTGGTGTCAAGATCACATGTAGCTTATGGCATACAATGTTTGGAACCAACACTGTTTAACTGGAGCGCAGGGTTCCTCCGGAATGTGAAGGAACAGGTTTCACGGTGTAGGACGGGGCAGAAACAGTTCGGATACAGCTCTTTTTTGGTCTCATTTTTATTAGAGCGCATCCCCTAGATGCAGTCTCAGATAGGACTGGCAGTGCGACCAATGGAAGAACCATAGATGGAGAGGTGGACTAGTCTGTCTCCAAGGCTAGTAGCAGAGTCAGAGTTCTGTTTCACCGGTGACTTCTTCGCTTGGTTGGGACGATAGTATCTCTAGATAGAAGACTTCCCGTATGCTGAGGTGGATTTTCGTGGGAGCATGGATTTGATTCTATCCGCGGGGGAAGATTGGGATGCGTCAGGTAAGAGACTGAGCAACACCTTGTCTAGTTTTTGTTTTTTAAGTTTTTAATGTATATGTTATTTTTGGGTACGTAGAAGAGTTTTTATTGGGTGTATTGTTTTCAACATGCAGACAAGGGAGAAGTGCGCCCGACTGAGATACCGATACCAGGACGTCGTGGGGGTGCTCCGGTTGTAGCAGATCCAGGGGCACCAGTGATAGGTCTCCGGGAGGTTGAAAGAAACCTTCAAGGCCTCACAATGGGCAATCCTCCTTTATGGAGGGGAGAAGTGCCTTTACATCTGTAGAGGCACACTGTGGGGGTGCCAGAGAATGTCAATTCTCTACTGAGATGCATAGTGCATGCAGTGATATGTTACTCTCAACACAATGTAGGGCAGGGAGATTAGAGTCTCTCTGGTGATATTATTTTTTATGACTTGTCAAGCGATGTTGTATGGGTGTAAAGACCCAACATTTTGCTCTTCTAAATACTTTTTGATGTAATCAAAACATTTTCAGTCACGCTATGTATATATATACAGTTCCTAGTTTTTACAGTTCCAAATGATTTGTACATGATGATGCCTTTAATGTGATCTGTTTTAATTCACATGTGATGTACAATTTTGCTTTCCTCTATGAAATCTTATATATGGGCGAGATACCGATCCATGATGTAATTAGCTAACGAATTCGAAACACTGTTGATTTCTCTTGGAATATGTTTGTATTCAATGTAATCAAACATTCGTTCGAGATGATGAACTTGTAGATGGAGACATAGCAGGATAGGATTACGAATAGCGTAGATTCGATTGAGTTGATAGACCATGAGTTGGGAGTCTAAGTAAACAATGATACGACAGATACCTAGGGAGGAGGCTTGGGTCAAGAGTCCGATGACAGCATGATATTCTGCAATGTTATTAGTCGTTGGTCCTAAGCAAGTACCTCCTGAACTCACCACCTCGTCAAATTGGTAAATGACCCATCCTGCCGAAGCAATGTTCCGGGTGTGTCGACTAACGCCATCCGCAAAACCGACAAAGATAGGAAAGGAAGACGTCATCTGCACAAGAAAACACAAGGCACAGTCATGAGTGGCAAGGGTAAAGACTCGAGCACATGAAAGAAACAGACACACCAAACTAAAATACAATAATGTACAAAGTACATATGCTGGGTGATCTAGGCATATTACTTTTTAAAGTAAAGCCCATTCCGGGGCTCTCCTAGGGAAATTCCATCATAATCGACTAACTCGTAGGCACCTCTGTGTAGAACACGTTTCACAATGTAAGGGCCATGCCACAGAGGTTCTAACTTACCTATCCCTAATTTTTCATGAGTGTGGTCATAGACGAGGACTAAGTCTCCTTCTGTGAAAGTCCGAGGATGGACGGATTTGTCATATCAATTTTTAATCTGTTTCTGATGTGCCTCGTTAACGAGAGCGACATCATGACGTGTTTCGTCCAGTTTGGATAGATATAAGAAACGTTCTTCTTCGACAGAAGTATGGGGTAGGAGTTCTAATTTAAGTTTCAAAGATGGAATCTCGCACTCGATTGGTAAAACGACTTCGATGCCATATACTAACTGGAAAGGAGTAAATCCAGTTGCGGTTTTCACGGAAGTATGGTAAGCCCAGAGAGTGGAGAAAAGTTGTAGATGCCAGGATGTCTTATTTTTCCCTACCATGCATTGAATCATGGTTTTGAGGACCTTGTTGATAGCTTCAACTTGTCCGTTGGCTTGAGGATAGTATGGGGATGAGCTTTCATGGTGAAAACCCAACTTGACATGCAATTCACTCATCATATGGTTCTTAAAGTGTGCATCGTGATCAGTGACAATGGCACGTGGTACACCAAAACGAGTTATGATGTGGTTAAAAAGAAACAGAGTTGTGGTACGACCATCGTTTAGAAAGGTAGGCATAGCCTCAACCCATTTGGTAAAGTAGTCGACGACGACGATTATATAACCGTGCCGATAAAATCGATACCCCATTTGGCAAAGGGGATGATGGTGATAATGGGGTGCAGCATAGTAGGGTGGGTGTGTGCCTTGTTGTTAAAAACTGGGCAGGGTGGGCATTTTTTGACTGCCTCAATACAATCTTTGAAAATCCAGGGCCAAAAATAGCCGACACGTAGAATTTTTTGGGCTGTGGCAATCCCAGAAAGGTGACCGCCACAGACTCCAAGGTGAAAATCATTTAGAATGCGTTTATCCTCTGCATGAATCAGACATCATCGAAGGATAATGTCAATACCATGGCGATACAAGGTGTCGCCGATGATAAGATAACGACGAGAATGGTGGCGAATACGTCGACGCTCTTTGCGGGAAATGTTAGGCTAAAAGCGTTGGGTTTGGAGGTAAAGGAGGATGTCTCCATACCAAGGATCAGAGGTGCCGATGAGGAAGAGAGTTTCGTCAGGGAGAGAATCTCTAGGTTCGATATCTTCATCAGCATGGGGGAGATCGCAAACACCAGGGACTTTTTGGCTTTGGACTTCGTAAATTCAAGATCAAATTCCTGAAGGATGACGATCCATTTAGAATATTTTCCCTCGAGCACTTGACGTGTCAAGACGTGGTACATGGGGTTGGAGTCTGCAATCACTGTAGTGGTGCATAGTAAGATGTAATGGTGGAATCTCTGGACAGCGATGACGACTACCAGAGCTAGTTTCTCTACATGTGAATATCGGAGTTTAGGTCCAGATAGACTCTTGCTCAGGTAATAGATCACATGTTCTTCATCGTCGGGGTCCTCCTGAACTAACACCATCGCAATAGTGGAAGTAGAGGCAGCTAAGTAAAGGATGTATTCCTTTTTATAGTTTGGAGGGTGCAACAAAGGTGCGTGGGTCAAGGCATGCTTGAGAGCATCAAATGACCGTTGAGCGATGTCATCCCAGATGAAAGGGGTGTTTTTCTACAACAACCGCATGAATCCTTTAGTTATCTCAGCGTAGTTACAAATGAAACGAAGAAGGAAGTTTGATTTTCCTTGTAAACTTTGGAGTTGGGTCAAATTGGTAGGTGGAGGTAAGACCAGAATAGCCTTAATCTTTAAAGGATCCACCCAAATCCCGTCTTTGGAGACAATAAAACTGAGGAGTTGACCGGATTCGACAAAAAAAATACACTTATGTGGGTTCAAACGGATATGGTAGAACCAACATCAAAGAAAAATGGCCCGTAAGTGATCAACGTGATCTAATCAATTGGATGAGTGGGCAGGTAAGCCGTCAAGGTAAGGTTCTGCGATATGCTTGATATCGTGGAAAGCGTATGACATGGCCCGCTGGAAAGTAGCACCAGCATTTTTGAGACCAAAAGGTAGCTTTCGATAGGTGAAAGTTCCCCATGGGCAGATAAAGGCGGTCTTATGTTGATCAGCAGGTAAAATTTCAATCTGGTTATACCCAGAAAAACCATCCATGAAGGAGAAGATTACACTCCCAGCACAATTATCAATAATCTGGTCAATGAAGGGTGTAGGGTAGTTGTCTTTTGGACAAGCCTTATTGAGATCCCTATAGTCAACATAGACACAGATGGTCCCTTGTTTTTTGGCAACTGGAACAAGGTTGGAGACCCATTCTGTCAAAGGGACAGGATAGATAAAGCCAGATTTTAAAAGTTTCTCAACTTTTGCCTTTATAGCCGCGATTTTCTTGGGATGAACCGGGCGGAGTTTCTGTCGAACAGGTTTCGTGCCTGGGTAAGTTTTGATTTCATGCACGACAATCGAGGGGTCGATTCCTGGCATTTCCTCGTAGCTCCAAGCGAAGACATCATGGAGTTATTTAAACAAAGTGGTGTAAGAGACCACTTCTTCGAGTGTGCAATTAGCACCAAGGTTAATGTTTTCCACAATGTCTTATTTGATTGAAATATCAATAACGATCGTGGTAGAGATATTACCCATATTCCCCTCAGAAAGAGTATCTTGTATGAGGATGGGAGATTGTGGAGAATGGGTAACATCAGGAGGGAAGACAAAGTGTATGTCTTGAATTTCTTCCAGAGGTGAAAGAAAAGAGGATTGATGATGGTTATCATCCCAAGGTACGTCGTCAATACTAAGCATCTCCATTATAGATTCGTTGGAAGGGAATATTTGGGAAATGTAATCAATGGCAGACGATAGGGAATCCAACCATGACGACATCGAGTAGGCATCAGGTGCCAATAAATGTGGGTTGTCTGGGGAGGGAGAGGTAGATTGAATATCTATGTATGCGGCCTCAGCTGGGCTAAGTGGCATGGTGTCACCTAGCACATCGAATTCCATAGGACTAGGTACAATCCAAGGGTCAGATGATTCCAAGGATTGATAAGGCATAGTCGAAATCATATTGACGGTGGCAATATGATGTGTGGTGGGTGGAAGTGGTGTAGGGAAGGTACCCATGAGGCTAGAATATTTCAATAAGCCAACACCAACGCTTTCATACGTAACTAGGTGGTGTCCCAAAAAAGAAATGTTGTTGGTGACAGGGGCACGAGCGTCGGGTGTACAGAAATCTAGTTGATCGATAGTGACAATTTTGCCTTGATGGGGGAATTGTACACATCGAAACACCGACAAGGCAATGAAAGTCATAGCATAGAACCAACTCCTTCCAAGTAGTAGGTTTTAATTGAGGGGGGCATCGACCACCTCGACATCAACAGTAACAATTTTGCTGCCCAACTGAACATCTAAGGATTGTAATAGTCCGTGAGGATGAAAACCTCGCCCATAGAAAGCGCGTAACATCGTAGGGGATTTGTTAAGGGCAGGTGATTTTAAGCCTTTCCAACAAGCTAGAGACATGACACAAGTGGAGGCTCCCTCATCCAAGATAGTTCGGTGGATTTGTTGATTGTGACCAACAACATCAATCTAGAAAGATAGTTGGTGGGAAAGCCGAGGTTGATGATCATCCAGATTAAACGTGAGGTTATTTGATGACTCAATATCAAAAGTTCCAATGGAATCTAAGAGCGTTCTACGTTGGCTGGGACAGTGTTGTAGAAATTCTAAAGCGGACATAGCACACGGTGCTTGAGACAAATCTTCAACAATGTTGTAGTTTTGGGCAGCCCGTGAACTAGGATTAAAGGTAGACTTCCGGATAGTGCTCTTAGAGGGGCGTAAAATAGAGTCAAACGAGGGTTTCTCAATCTGAAGTGGCCTGGATGGAGGGCTAACAGATAGAGGAATAACGTAAGATGGTAATGGGTCCGGCGAGGAACCGTTAGCGGGTTTCGCCTTATCAGGTTTAATCGGTGTGTCATAAGTCGCAGTGCGAGTGGTTAGATTAATCCTGTTAAACATGTAAATGTGGGCACTTGTCGAGGCCTCATCATGGGATTGGTTGGAACTGCCCCTTGGAGTGGGGGTTTGAGTAACCAAAGATTGCTGCTGTGGAAAAGGCTGGGTAAGCACAGCGGGTTGTGAATTTCCCTTAAATATCTTGGCCACTTCATCGCGATGTGGGCAGTCTCAGGTGTAGTGATCATCACCACAAATGAGACATGGGAATTCCGGTTTCCGTTGTGGTTGTTTCCCAACAGCAGGGGTTTGCGGTTGATTTTTTGGTTGTTCGTTGTTGTTGTTTTTCTTTGGTTTATTTCTTGATTTCTTCTTGCCCCCAGATTGTTGTGAAGGGGTTGATTGGACTGCATTCACCTCAGAGACCTGAGTTTGAGGGGGGGTAGAAGAGGGCGCAGTTGGACTGGGAGCAGGCGTCGGAGCGGACCGCTGGGTTGTTCTAGTCGACTGGGAAGGAGATTGGGTTTTGATGGAGCCAATGACTCCATCCGCGTGCGAGGTAGATGATGGTTTGGATGGATCATTAGTGGCACGGGTAGCATTCGGTATCAACTCATATAGAGTACCAGACTGCGAATAAACCAAATCTAAGTACTAGGCCCGAGCAATAGCCTCTTCCTCGGTGACTACACCACCCATGGAAACATCACGAGCGATCTGGGGTAACAGTGATTTGGTGAACCATTCCGCTAATAATTGGTCAGGAATGACCGCTTTGATTAGCCTTCATTGTCATCTCCATTCATGAATATGATCAGAGATATGTACGGAGGTTGTCTGACGAAGGGAGGTTAATAGTTCAGTACCTGTCTCGTATCGAATGGGTAGTTGGAAATGTGTGAGGAAGGACATGGCAAGGGAGTTGAAATCGTGAAAAGAAGCGCGTGGTAGTTCAATATACCATTTTGCTGCAGAACCCGTAAGCGTTCGTTGGAAAAGACGCAAACGTATAGAATCGTCCACGGTGGAGTTGGATGAACACCACAGATGGAAAGTCATCACATGGTTGTTTGGGTCTTCTCCGAACTTTCCGTCGAATTTTGGAATATCGGAAGGAAGTTTAGCTGGAATAGCTGGCCAAACCGGAGAATGAAAAATGGGATCATTCGTGAACCGAGACAATTCTGGAAGGTCCAGGGTTGCTAGGAAAGGAAGTTGTCGGTTAACCTGTGGGTAATACTGGTGTGGCATAGGAACACCAGTAGGGCCATACACTGGGTTATGCGGATAATTGTAACTAGTGGGCCCTCTTGTATAAGGTTGGTGTTGACCAGGGTACACAGGATTTGAGGTGTTTTGAGAAACATGTGTGAGCGGAGGATAACCGGATGGGTTTTGAGGATTATAAGCCAGATTTGGCGTTTGTCCATAAGGAGGATATAGATGGGTCCCTTGAGGGGGAAGAGATTGTTGTGGAGCTTGAGGATTGTGTCCCCCTGAGAACTGTGGATTTCCTGGAAAAGGGATGTTCCACGGATTGGGTGTGGTAGACACATTTTGTCCATACGGTTGATGGTAGGCTCCGGATTGAGGCTACCCTCTAGCATGAGGGTTCCCTCCAAATGGAAGTTGTCTTCCGGTGGGAGGATTCCCCCCAGCTTGAGGTAGAGTTCCCAGAATTTGAGAACCAGACGTAAATGACTGACTGGTACCGTTGATCGGATTAAGACCACCAAGACCGGTTCCTCCGGGTTGTTGGATAGGTATGGAACTTCCTGGCATAACTTGGGTAGTAGTGGTAGCGGAAGAATTCAGTGCTCTATACCCAAAAGGTAGTGATGATGAAGGTCTAGGTGTCATTGGTGTGCTAATTGCAGCTTGGCTAACCACCGCATTACCGACTGGAATAGTCGGTACGTGAGGGACCATTGTAGAATGGTTCGTCTGGAGAGAAAAAGTGGACCTTGGGCCAATGGACGATGTGTTCAGACCAATGAACGATGTGGCTGATAAAAGGGTAGTACCAATAAAATGGTTTAAAGGTACAGTGTAGGTGATAGGCACATCGACACCTATTCCTGCTCCATAAAGATCCCGCACCATGCGCGGTGGACTTCGAACAATGTTTGTGGTCCAAAAGGGGTCATCGACTAAAGGGTTTGAATGAGGCCCAGTCAGAATGTCAGAAGGATTAACGACGACAAATTCACCGGCTGAATTCAGTTGGAGAACACGTCTCTCATATCACTCCAGAATGCGGAAAGCCTCCGGAGACTCTGAAACAATTCAAAAATTCTCTAAAGGAGTGGGAACTTCTTCTTGGGAGGTTGCAGTGTCGTGAACCTCTCTCTTTTGAGGAGATTCCTCCATAGAATGAGGAGGTAAAGGGGTATTCTCTTCCATATTTTCTGGAGGAAGTCCCTGTAGCCTCCGCGAACGGCATGGAGGGTCACTGTTGGAAAAAAAGAGTTGGCGGAAAAAATCTATGGCCAAGTACCGAAAAGAGACAGCATACGCTAATAAAATCTAGGAGTCACAACCAAGCAAACAGGGCCTTCTCTAAATGATCGTACTAGTTGGTGATGAAATCCAACGTCGCGTGATCAAGTCAAGAAGGGGTGAGGATATGGTGGAACAGTTACAATGGCGACCTGCTTAACGGACTTATGCCTTGGTGCAAGCTTCCACGCAGTAATTCTGGATTTACCCTCCAAGGAGCCCGAGTGAGTTTGACCAATGTCTACTCCAGGTACATTGAGACTTCCCTTCACTGTCACCTTGTGTAAGATCCTGAAGATTATGGCCACTAAGGTTACCAATTCATAGTCATCCCCTGGGTGGGTACAGTCGACAGTCCGGTCCGAACATACGGGCAGGGTATTGTTACCCATGATTTTTTTCATCATGATGATGTATTGATGATGGTGTACTCAGGCTCTTCATAAGAACTTTCTCCTGAGAAAAAGTTATTTTCATCTCTTCCAGAAAACTCATTTTTGAAGACTGTTCGCAGGCTACTAGTATATTTGCCTGCGAGAATGCATGATTCTCGCAGGCTGCCTTAAGCCAGGGTGCGAGAAGTTCACACTATGTTGAGCTGCAAGGGTGCGAACTCTTTCTAAAGCAAGGAAAAAGATGAATTCTCGATGCTTCTAGAAGGGAATCTTCTAGAAGGATGAGATGGCATTCAAATGGTTATCCTAGTACTGGATTCCCTGATATTTTGGGATCATTCTTATCCAAGTAACTAATTCATTCTCTCCTATATATTGAGGGAATTCTCATGGAAAAGGTTAAGCAAGATTCATTGGAGAATTGATGAAATAATTGTGTGAAGGACTAAAGCTACATCAGCTTGGAGACTCCAACAAGTTTATCCAAAGGGGTTGATCTTCTTCATGCAAGTGAGCAAGTGTGTGTGTCAGAGCCAAGGGCCATCAAAAGGATGTTTGCGACATCAAGGCTCAGGTTGTAATCTTTACTTTCTATTAATATGATATAGTAATATGTCCCTTTCCCATAAATCGATTTCCACTTTATTGTATAATTCCTTGATCACATACATAGATTGACTGTTGAATAAATTGTGCTTTTTTCACTTTGGTTGGTTTGTGTTGTCTTGGTCTTGACTACACGAGAGCACTGGAGTGAAGCAGGAGCAAAAAAGACCATAGGAAGCGATAATAAGGTATGTTATTTGTTCTTGTCTCCTATTTAATTCAATGGTCAAAATCTAGGGAAAGAGTCATGTTCTGTCTTGCTTTGTTCTAGATCCAGGTGGATCTAGGGAGATCGGTTAGTGTCCGCACCTACGGATTTATCCAATAACAAAATTGGCAACTCCACTGGGGAAACTCCCATTTTCTTTGTGGCTTTTGGTATTTTTTCAGTGGCCATTTGCTCTGGTTTTACTTTTCTCCTGTCCTATCAATCTCTGAGTCTTCAGGATATCCTGATAGACTCTCTAGGTCCAAAGGCCTTTTTCAATTTTTCTTCATTTTCCAAAATTTTGATTATGTTCAGACATTCTCGCACTGTACTTCATTACAACCTGCGAGAATAGGTAGAGTTCGCACTCTGCCTTTAGGTTTCAGTGCGAGGTTCTCGCACCCTGCTCAAGGGTCACCTACGAGAATCATTGATTCTCGCACTGTGTAATATTGCCTGCCTGCGAACTCATTTGTTCAAATTTTTGGATTTGAGTTTTGGTATTTTAAACTGCCCAGATCAGTTTGATTGCCTCATAAAAGTTTTTTGGACCATTGATTGATGTTCTTCTTGCCTTCGTTTGCATGCATGAACAATCTTAGGATTTCAAGGCTTTTCTTGTCATTTGTGTCTTGACTTTCGTTTCTTGACTTTTATTGGCAAAACCATTCTCTTTGACTTCATAATCTGAATGTGTTTGATTAGTTAAGAACCAATGATTGGTTGAAAGTTGAGTGCTTGGTTTTTTCTCATTTGCTTATTGGTTTGAAAGATCATTTTCTTTTGCATTTGAAAAGACTAAATTGGTTTGCTCTTTATTTTTGTTTTCGTTGAAAGAGTGGATTGGGTGTTTATCATTGCTTGTTCATTTGGTTTTAGATTTTCTGTACTCTCACTGTCATAGTGTGGGTCCTTTTTTGAAAAGTGAACAAAACGTTTTTCTTTCAAAAAATTCTTTTCGTTTTAGAAAATAGAAAACATTGAAAATCAAATTATTGAGATTGTTGAAGTATTTGAAAAACGCACAATAGAGACTTGTCATTTGATAAGTGATTGTTTGCATTTGCATTTTAAAGGAAATTTTGCATTGTAGTTCCAGGTTGATCTGGAAAACTTTCTCTCTCTCCCATACATAGGATTCATTGAACGAAAAGTGATATATTTCATTCTCATCCTTGCATTGTTGGGTCAGAGTCATACAACATAAGTTTCACTTCCGTTTCCTTTGAGTAAACAACAG
>ML797412.1:281877-292093 GCA_009831015.1 Picea engelmannii
GTTGGTGGTGACCTTAGTGGCCTATCTCTCTAGGTTCTTACCTGAGGTGACTGTGGAGGGGAAAGTCTTCACGGTACCTAGAATTGACGTTGACCAAACTCACTCGGGCTCCTTGGAGGGTATACCCACGATTATGTGTGGGATCTTGCACCAGGGTGTAAGTCCGTTAAGCAGGTCGTCAGCGTAACTTTTCCACCCTATCCCCGCCCCTTCTCATCTCATTGTTGCGACGTTGGATTTCATCACCAACTAGTGGCTTCGAAATTAGAAGGTCTTGTTTGCTTGGTTTTGCTTCCTCGATTTTGTTTACTAGCGCGTGTTGTCTATTTCTCGAAGTTGACTATAGGATTTTCTTCACGAAGTTGTCACTCGTTTACAATAGCTCCTCCACATCATTCACATAGAATGCAAGGTTTATCTCTAGAGCATCTGGAAGGTTCTCAACCCTTGCCCACAAGCACACCTGGAGGCTCTCCTCGGTAGAGTGAGGTCCCAGTCGTCACCACACCAAAAGTGGAACGCACTAACTCTCTAGAACGTTTTCGAATTACAAACACTCGAGAGGACTTTCGAATTAACCCCGATTCTGAGAGACGTTATATGCAAGCAGACTCTTCTGGAGACTTAATTGTTGTGTATTCCAGATCTCTGACTGGACCCTTTCCAGGTATAGAAGGCCAAGATCCTTTTTGGTCTACAGGTGTTTTTAGATGAGACCTTTTTGGTCCAGGTTCACCTGTAATTTCTGAGATCAACCCTCCTGTGATTTCTGAAATCTTTGATACAGAGACAACACCGATGACTACCACTTATCACTTTACTGTACCCACCGAAATGGCCCATCTTGCAACTACTACGAGTGTTTCCACCGGGTTACCTGCGGTTAGTCTTGCTCCCATCCACACACCACGCACGCCCAACATCAATCCAACACTACCACCTGGATACCGTGCGTTGAATGCTACCATTGCTACTCCTGCGCAAACACCATTTGGTTCTCCTAGTGGTCCTTCTTCTTCTGGGCACTTTATTCCTGGTTTTGTCCCAACACTCCCTCAATTTCCTTTTGGAGGACCTTCTTCATATTCTACTGGCAATCCTAATACTAGTGGTGTTATTCCATCAGTCACTCTAGCTTATCAGCTTCCAGTTGGTGGACAATCTCATCAAGGTAGTACAACTCAACCCCCTCTTAGTTGGAAAATGCCAATTGGAACATTTCCTTCAATTGGTACACCACCTCCAATGGGAGGGGCAACCCCACCTTATGGGAAGAACATACCACCATCCTTGGCTCAGTATTGGAATCAGTTAATCCAAAATCCTCCTCAATCGACTGGGAGGCAGCAGTTTCCAGCTGCATCCGTAACACCCCCTAGCATGGGCCAACCATATCCCGGTTCGTTCAATCCCATTTGGGGGTCGAATGCTCAAACTCAAGCCCCTGTTCCAGGTTATAATCCGATGAGCTACTATCCTGTCCAGCCACCACCGAATATGCCTGGATCTTCACATTATATGCAGACTTCTTATGGGCCTACTGGTTTGCCGACAGGGCTTCCTCCCCAAAGCCACCAGTACCCACAGGTGAATCGACAGTTACCCTTTCTTGCCACTTTGGATCTTCCGGATTTGTCAAGGATTTTAAATGATCCTATTTGTCACTCTCCCCAATGGCCTGTTATCCCAGCCAAGATTCCATCGAACATTCCTAAATTCGACGGAAAAGTGGGAGAGGACCTAAACAATCACGCTATGAATTTTCACTTATGGTGTTCATCCAACTCGTTGATGGATGACTCTATTCATTTACGTCTTTTTCAACGAACCCTTACCGGTTCTGCTATGAAGTGGTATATCGAATTTCCACAAGGTTTCTTCTCTGATTTCAACACCCTAGCTATGGCTTTCCTTACGCATTACCAGTTACCGATCCATTATGATACCGGGACTGATATTTTGATTTCCTTCAAACAGACTAAAGGCACTCATATATCGGATCATATCCATGAGTGGAAAAGGAGACGATGTCTCATTAAACTTGAACTCCCCGATCAGTTATTGGCAGAATGGTTTACAAAATCATTTGTGAATGAAATTGGTAAGGACATTGCCATGGGTGGCGTTGTCATGGAAGAGCAAGCTATAAGTCATGCTCAATATCTTGATCTCGTTTATTCGCAAATGGGAACACTTTATGATTTACTACCTGAATTACCTCATCCTAATACTTCTAGCACTTCAACTGCTCCAGCTGCCTCACATGCAGTTGACGGTGTGATTGGTACTGCCCAAGCCCAATCACATTCTGTTTCAAGCACAACCCCTAAATCTGCTTCTTCTAATGTTCAAAATGCTCCATCTCCTGCCACTCCCACCAACAAAACTTATGAGGTAAATGTTGTCCAATCTACCCCAGCCAGTAAAATCAAATCTAAAAAGGGGAGAGGCAAGAATAAGGAGGGAAAAAATAATACTCAAGTAGAGCAACCTAAAACTACCCCTGTTGATGACCGGGATAAGCGCAAACCCCGATACCCTTGCCTTATCTGTGGTGATGATCACTACACAAAGGATTGTCCACGGCGTGCCAAGGTCACTAAGTTCCTTCAGGGAGCTCCGAAACCAAATCCACCGGCTGTCTTGTCCCAATCCTTCCCGTCTCAACAATAGGCTCAGTTGGTCATCCATGACCAACCCTCATCTTCTACCACCTCTTATGTTTTGATGTGTACTGGTGATTCTAAGAAGAACAATGTGGTGCTCACTACTCGAGCCAAAGATGATTCTCCAGCTAAGGAGAAGGTTGACGCTTTACCCCCTTCTTTGGTACAATCTTCTCCCACAACTCCACCTAACAACGGTCCTCTTCATCTCGAATGACCGAGCCTTGACACAGTTCTGCGACCCCCCCCTAAGGGTGTCATTCAGAAATCAACTTTCAATCCTCATGCTCGTGTAGCCCAGAACTACAACATTGTTGAAGATCTGGCTCAAGCACCTTCTGCGATGTCAGCCCTTGAAGTCCTTCAAACTTGTCCTGCACAACGAAAGGTACTGTTGAAACATATTGGTGGAATTGACCCAACGGATACGAATTTAATAGTATTTGACTTGGATGATCACATTCCAAGGTTACCCCCTCAACTCGCGTTCTAGATACAGGTTGTTGTCTTTGACAAGAAAATTTGCCGAACTGTTATCGACGAGGGTGCCTCGACGTGTGTAATGTCTTTCGCTTGTTGGAAAGCCATTGGCTCTCCTCCCTTGAATGAATCACAAAACACTCTTAAAGCCTTCAATGGCTCTAGTTTTAAGCCCTACAGTGTTCTTCCTTTGTTGCCCATTACACTAGAAGGTAAGACGGTCCAAGTTGAAGTGGAAGTCTTTGACGCTCCACTTGATTATAATCTTTTGCTTGGCCGTAGCTGGATCGATTCCATGCACGCCATTGTGTCGACACTTTTCCATGTAGTACATTTCCCTCATCAAGGAAAGGTTATTACCGTCAACCAACTTGCCTTCTTCAATTCTGATACTCGTACTGGAAATGTACCATTTATTTCTAAAACCTCGCCGGGTTATGAGAACATCGGTGTAGGCCTTCTAAAGGACTCCTCGTTAATGGGTACTTTCCCCATTCCACCGCCCGATGTTCCACGCTTGTCAGTTGCTTCTATCAACATGATCTCCACCATGCCTCATGAACTTCTTGCGTCTCATGACCCTTGGATTGTCCCTGACCCTGGAGATCATCTTCATTTCGGTGACGCAATGCCATTAAGTCCGGTTGAATCTGCCTATCAGACCATTCAATTGGAAACACCTTCTACCCCCTCTCTTGATGAGTTGTCTCCTGATCCTTTTCGTGTTATTTTTCCCACTGACGAGATGATCATGTCCGTCATGGAGGACACCCCTTGGGACGATGGGCATCATCATTCCATACTCTTTCTGGAACAACACACTCTTGAGAACTACCAACAGATTTTGACTCCGTCGACCGTTGTTGTCATCTCGATGGTTCCCGCGACTACATACAATGTGTTTGCTGAAGGGAACTTAAGTAATATCTCTCCCACGATTCCCATTGACATATCCATAAAACTTGGGATTGTCGAAAATGTCCATATTGGAGCTTCATGTTCTTTCGACGAAATCATCACCTATACATCTCTTTTCAAAGAATTTTGTGACATCTTCGCCTGGAGTTACAAAGAGATGCCAGGTATCAAACCTGCAATTGTTGTACATGAGATAAAGACATACCTCGGTGATAAACCAGTATGGAAACGCCTTCATCCAGTTCACCCACGTAAAGCAGCTGCTATCAAACTCGAAGTTGAGAAACTTCTGACAACCGAATTTATTTATCCGGTGGCTCTTACAAAATGGGTTTCCAATCCTGTCCCGATTGACAAAAAAGGAGGCACCATTCGTGTTTGCGTTGATTATATGGATATTAACAAAGCTTGTCCCAAAGATAACTTTCCTACCCCTTTCATCGATCAGATTGTCGATGACTGCGCCGGAAGTGAAATATTCTCTCTCATGGATGGTTTCTTTGGCTATAATCAAATTAACATTGCTCCCGAGGATCAACATAAGATTTCCTTTATTTGTCCTTGGGGTACTTTTGCCTATCGGAAACTTCCTTTCGGTCTCAAGAACGCTGGCGTGATGTTTCAACATGCTATGTCTTATGCTTTTCATGATATCAAGCACATTGTTCAACCCTATTTGGACGATTTACCTGCTCATTCTATGCGCAGAGTCGATCACCCTACCCAGCTCCGAGCCATTTTCGTTCGTTGTCAATTCTATCGTATACGTTTAAATCCTCATAAGTGCGTTTTTTGTGTAGAATCCAGCCGTCTTCTAGGTTTTATTGTTTCGTGTCACGGGATCTGGGTGGATCCTTTGAAGGTTGAGGCGATCCTTAATATCCCTCTTACTTCTACACTGTGCCAGTTACAAATTTTGCAGGAGAAAGAAAACTTTCTTCGTCATTTTATTCCTAATTACGTCGAGATCACTCGTGGTTTTATGTGGCTACTAAAGAAAGATTTAGAGTTCGTCTGGGATACCATTGCCAACAATGTTTTTGAAGCTTTAAAGTTGTCCCTAACACGAGCTCCGCTTCTCTTTCCTCCCGATTATAGTCGTGATTATTTCCTTTATCTTGCTGCCTCGAAGTACACTATTGGCATGGTTCTCGTCCAAGAGGATGATGCGCATGACGAACATGTTATTTACTACTTAAGTCGAAGTCTCACACCAACTGAAATCAAGTATCAACATGTTGAAAAACTGGCCTTGGTTGCCGTTCAAGCCGTCCAACGCTTCCGGCACTATATCCTCTCACACAAGACTACGGTGATTTCTCATTGCAACCCTATGCAACATCTTTTGACACGTCAATTGCTAGGGGGAAAATACTCCAAATGGATTGTGATACTCCAAGAGTTTGACTTGGAATTTGACCGCGCCAGGTCCAAGAAATCCTTAGTTTTTGTTGAGTTGATATGCGATTTTACTCACTCTGCAACGGAAACTATAGCAGTTGATTCATTACCCGATGAATCTCTTTTCCTTATTAGCACTGACGATCTTTGGTATGGGGATATCATTCTCTATCTCCAAACCCAGACTTTCCGGCCACATTTGTCTAGTACTGACCGACGTCAAATTCGTTATCAAGCTCGTCAATACATTATCCTCGGCGATCCTCTTTATCGTCGGGGCATTGACTCTGTTTTTCGACGTTGTCTAACATTGGATGAAGCTGAGAAAGATCTGAATGATTGCCATTCCAGAGCATGTGGTGGTCATATGTCTGGGTATGCTAATTCTCAGAAGATCTTATGCGTAGGTTATTTTTGGCCTTCTTTGTTTAACGACTGCATTATTTCCGTTCAGAAATGCCATGCCTGCCAGACCTACAATCAGACAATTCGGTCACATCCTGCTCCTCTTCACCCTGTGGTCTCAGTTGGCCCTTTTGCGAAATGGGGCATCAATTTCATGACATGTCACCCTCACTCGGCCGGGGGACATGGTTACATCATTGTAGCCATTGATTACTTTATGAAATGGGCCGAGGCGATGCCGACATTTGACAACACTGGAAAGACCGCAGCCTTATTTCTTTTTAATCACGTCATAGCTCGTTTTGGTGTTCCTCAAGCTATCGTCACTGATCACGGTAGCCACTTTAGGAATTTTATGATGTCTGAACTTACAGAAAAGTTGGGTCTTCGCCATGATAACTCAATTCCCTATTATCCACAAGCTAATGGTCAAGTCGAAGCGATTAACAAAGTTCTCATAACTATGCTTCGACGAATGATAGGGATTCATAAAACAAGTTGGCACACAATGTTGTTTTCGACATTGTGGGCGTACCAGACATATGTCAAGTCCGCTACTGGGTTTACGCCTTTTTAGTTAGTCTATGGTGTGGAAGCCATTCTTCCTATAGAATGCGAGATACCCTCTCTGAAGCTAGTTGTTGAACTCCTACCCAACACTTCTGCTGAAGAAGAACGTCTATTGTATATTATGTGATTAGACAAAACTCGACGTGACACCACTCTGGTAATAGAAGCCTAGAAAAAACGTGTCAAGGCCCAATATGAAAAGCATGTCAAGCCTCGCGTTTTCTCCGAAGGTGATCTTGTTCTTCTCTATGAACAGGATCGAGATGTGTTAGGAGCTGGAAAATTCGAACCCATGTGGCGAGGTCCTTATATTGTTCGCCGAGTTTTGGAAAAGGGAGCATATGAGTTGGTAGATTACGATGGTATCCCTTTGAGTGAACCCAGGAATGGGTTGTACTTGAAGAAGTACTATGCATAAATCATCTGTGCACAAGTACTTGTATTTTAATGTATCATACTTTATGTGTGTTACTATAGCTTTCTTTTGTTGTTATCTGGTCTCTGCCCTTATGTGACGTTGTGTTTGATTTCCAGATGTCGGAGTCTTTTCTACCCTATATTGGCTTCGCTGATGGTGCTAGCCGTAATACTCGGAACCTTGCTTCCACTGCGTGGGCAATCTATGCCCCAACAAACGAACTTGTATCTTTACGAGGTGTGTGCCTCGGCCGTGCGACCAACAACATTGCAGAGTATAGCGCCGTTATTGAATTATTGGTTGATGCTATCTCGCTCAGAATTCGTCATTTGGTTGTGCGACTTGACTCGCAACTTGTAGTACTACAGTTAAGTAATATCTACTCTATTCGAAGTCCTACTTTGTTACAGGTGTATTTGTGAATTCGCCTCTTGGAATGTTATTTTGATCACACTAAATATCAACATATTCCTAGATGTCTAAATACATTAACAGATGCATTGGCTAATTATGTATTGGACAGACATTTGAATCATTTATAAATCAATCACATCGAAATTCACACAATATAAAGTAAACCGTTAGAAGTCATCTGTATATATAATGATATAAAAGAGTTTTTTACAAAAATTTTGTCCGAAAACCAATATGTCAAAATTTGAAGCTCATAGCTTCTACAAAGTGACGTCATGGATGACGTTCACAGTAACACACGATTGCCCTAGAAACCCTACAGAGCAGTCGACTCATAGATGCTGATACCCCTACAGTATGACGTTGATCATGTCGTGGAACCTCTTCTAGAGTCATGTCTGGAATGTCTGCAGTCAGACCCTCTAGATTCTGTTCCACCACTTGATAATCCTCAACATACTATGGTGGTGCTGCTACCTCTCCTCGCCGTTGGATGGGAGAAGTGCCAGGAGGTCTGTAAGGTCAAACATCTATGTTATCAACACACGATTTTGTATTAGTCTTTGGACGAATGTATAAAACAAAAACATTTGAATATGATAAAAATTCACAAAACATTTGAAAAGAAAAAAATGTGTGTACTTCTTACCAAGGTCCCCCCACTGAGCATCCTCTGGCAATACCAAATCTAGATCTCCTCGGAAATCCAGCCCAGCATAAGTGTAGTCATCAACCATCAACATCTGTGGTTGAAGCTAGTCAAAGAAAGTATCATCATATTTGATGATCGGTCCTGATACATGCCGGGCCATGAGCCGACACCATCTCAACATCCGTGGATCCATGGGAGCCGGTAAATTCCACTCCACCTGTAGCCTCAATAATGGGACCGGCTCAAGGAAGAAGGATACCAGCAAAGATCCGTACCCGAATTGCTTCAGGTCACCTCGCCTACATTTGGTCAATTTCTTTTTTATACTGCGAAGCACAACATCTGCCCAGTTGAACACTCGAGGCTCAGTAAACTCAATAGAATACTGGAAGTAACTCTATAACACCATATGAGGAGAAGAAATCTCAACCATTCGAGCTATATTGAAAATGATAGTACGGAGGGTCAAGTCTCGTACCCCCCAGATAGCTACTTTTCCTTTCTTTCTCTCAGCTTCGGGAACGTAGTGTAAATTGAAGTACTCACTCATCTTTAGCCCACCACCTCTATTACCAGTCAGGCTCACATAGTACCCCCGCCATGACAAACCAGTCAAAAATTAAATGTCCTCAATGCCTAAGGACAGTGTGTGGACCCCCACATGAAACACCTGCTGATCAGGGTCCCACATGCGCACTAGGTACTCTAATAGTCTGACTTGGGCCCTCATGCCCAGGATGCGAAAGTACTTCAAGAGCCCATAGTCTCTCAAAGAAGCTATAGTAGGAGGATGATTTTTGGCCATTGCATTGTCTTCTTCATGTTCTCTTTCGCGCCATTCAAGCACCATGTTGATGGCCAATTATCTGCATAAGAGACACAACGAGAAGATTAACAACTGTTTTCATGAATCCATTCTTTTTCATTGGCTAAATTTAAAAAAAAAAATTGAGCTTTGCGGTTCTCGCAGGTGCCATGTGTGCACAGTGCGAGAACCTCGCAGGTGGCCTTAGTCTCACCTGTGAGAACGCCTCATTCTCGCAGGCCCCGTATAGCCTGCCTGCGATAATGGCAGTGCACATGTAGGGCTTTGAAAATCAACTTAAAAATGCAAATTTAACCAATGAAATTACAAAATTAAACCATGAAATTATTAAGGATGAAGAGCCTACCTAACTGTCGCAGATGGCTCGCTGAATGGTCTCTCGTAGCTCCCACAATCTGACGCTGAACTTGGAGGGTAAAAGAGGGGTTTTTTGAGCTCAATAGTGGAAATGTAAAAATGATGTGGTAAAAAGAGTATTTACTCCTTTTATTTACTTTTACTATATCATTTTGGTTTTTTATGATTATTTATCAATTAAACCCTAATCCCTAATGTCATGTTGAGTGTAATTCTTGTAGGCATGTTGACTTTGATGATCAAATATAAGGATACATACATGTTTTTTTTTGTTATCGCGTGTTTTTGATTGTTTTTTATGGTTTTTATATAAAAACCTCGAGCGTGGTCTTTGTCCATTCTTGCACTCGTAAATACATGAGAACGCGATCAAGTGTACTTTTATCACTTTTTTGGGATCAACAAGGTTATACGAAAAAGGAACCCCCCTGGAGTCCTCTTTAAGCTCTTTTCAGTCTCTCTAAACATGAAAAGATCGCCGAGCGACCTTGCTATTTTCACGCTCGATAAAGTATTTGAAGTAAGCGTCTGGTGAGTGATAATTTATCTCTTTTTCGATCAAATCCAGACTATTTTATGAAAAAGGAACTGAGAGATTTCTCTTTTAAGTGTTTTTCCAAACTCTATAATCTTGAAAAACCTTCGAGTTTTCTATCTCTGGACTTGTTAAACAAACATTGACAGAACCGTGATGGGACCGAACCACTCCTTCTTAGGGTTCGTTAAAGATAATCCGAGGGACTTGCTCGAAGGATGATCTTACATCAACAAGAATATGTTATCCTCCTCAAGCTTGCGTAAAAATAAAGAGGTACTCATCATAAATGGTGGGGGAAAATTTGGGAAAAGGATATGTTTTCATATTCATATTGATTGGCAGTAAGTGTCGCTCTTGAACATGACACCCCCTATTCATCATTTGAAGCCGGTTTGGGAAATCCATTTGTCTCTCATTCGATGGATTAAAAGGTCATTCCCTGTGTCGTCTTTGAGTCAATGCTGCCAAATCATTGGTCGTGTCATTCATATGTTCAAGAGAAGTCCATCTGAAACCTATATTGAGTCAGCCATCTGCAGTTATCCATTCTCTCCATGTCGGCCTTCCCTGT